>CM065388.1:19590000-19677500 GCA_033060915.1 Euryodendron excelsum | reverse complement strand
ATTTGGAGGTTCACACAACTGTTCGAATGCCCTTACTACCGTTCGAATGCATCAGACCATTGTTTGAATGGTGCATCGAATGCACTTCGAACAAAAAATTTACTCTCTGTATATTTTGAACACAATTTGAACCTGAATTTGACGTGAGTTCGTTTGATGTACCATTCGAATGCCCGTTCAAACGCTCCTTTGAATGCTGCTTCCAATTTTACACGAATTTGACCTTTTTAAGCTAGGATTCTCTTTCTTGGCAGTCCATAGCACCCTAAATCAAAAGATAAGAATAATGAGTATCTTTAGGCACTAAACAAGTGTAAAAGATTAAACATTAAAGGAGAAAAATATGACATTTGCATTCTCATCACCTACACTTTATCTTTAAATTACTTCCAAAAATGCTTTCAAGAACTCACAACCTTAAGTTGTCCCTACCCCTTTTATGGTTAAGGATTCCAAAGGAAGGTGATATATCAAGAACAACCTCGAAGGTTGTCCATATTAGAGTTCCAAAGTAGTAGGTGTTTTAAGCAACCACATTCAAAAACTTTTCAAAAACCTATTTATTAAAACACTCCAAAATCATACATCCAAGGTTTTCAAAACAAGATTTCAAAATATTTTCAAAACTCTCTTGAGTTATCTCAAAGCGTTTCCAAAACTCCCCTGAGTTGTTCAAAAAAAAAAAAACAAAACATTTAAAAACACTTCAAAACCCTATTTCAAGAGCACCTTTCTGAAATCTTCAAATTCTATTCCAAAATCTAATTCCAAATCAAAACTCTCAAGTTCTCTTTTTTCAAAGACCTCAAAGTGTCTTCAAAACTTTTCAAAGGCCCTAATGCGCTTATTTTCCATTGGGCTCTTGCCCGAATTAGGAATAACTTGATTCTCACCAAATAAGATACGTAGGTAACCTAAAATGGTGCGGTCATAACTTTTATTTCAACTCAAGTGCTTCTTTCACAACTTTCTATCAATTCAAGATTTCTATTTCAAATTCCTTTCAAAGCTTCCATGTGTTCAAATATTTTTTTCGAAACTTGCATCATGCATCATTCATTCAAAAAAGTAATGACTAAACCCCGTTTTTAAAATTCTAAAGTGGATATTAAGTGGATAAGAGTAATCGGTTATTCTAGTGAATGAACAAGGGTGATTACACATGTAATACCAAAAGGGCGGCGTAGGGTGATGATCTTAGGATATCTTCCCTACACGTAACCAACCCCTGGACCATAGATTTTTGTTTTCAAAAGACCAAAATGGAGTTAATTTCTAAGAGGGCTTAAAACTTTCTAAAGGTTACCAAACAACCTATTTTCTCAAAAATCCTCACTCGAGGGAGTTTTTCAAAAACCCTAAGTTTAATCTTCGGATTAATACTTAGTTCTAGGTGACCTAACTCACCTTAATCAAGTTAGGTGGCAACTCCTATTTTTCTAAAAAGCCCTTAATCAAACCAATTTCAAGTTTAAACCTAGTCGCACTCGTCCTTTAAGAGGATGAGTTCTAATGACAGAGTTTCGTGTTTTTCCGAGCTGAAAAGATTTGGTCCAAAAACCAGGGTGTGATAACTGGCAACTCCACTGGGAAAACTTAGAGGGTTAGACCATTGACATGTCTCTTCACCCTTCACTCACCTAGAATCTCCGGTTACTTTGTCCAATTTTATCCACTCTTCAAATTTTTCCAAGTTTCCAAAGCAAATCTTATTTTTAAAACGATTTTCAAATAAGTGTCATCACTTGCATTCATTACTTATATTCATACTCTTACATTAACCATCCATTTTACCTTGCATTGAGTTTTTTGAAAAGGTACTAACTCTTTGCATTTTTCTTTTGTAGGTGGACTTTTATTCACATTTTATTTCATGTCTTATTTATTGCCATGTATGTGATGAATGGACAGGATATGATGTGTGTTGTTGGGTCCTTTCCTTTATTTTCAAAAATTTCACACACACTTAGTGCGCTCACTTGCATTTGCATCTTGCATATGTTACTTAGTTACAACCCTTCTAGATAGAAGGGGGAACAGTATATTGACTGTGAGCGGATGCTGTGTCAGTTTCTCAGCCTACGGTCTCCTGATAGTTCCCCCACTCAAACCACCAACCAAAGATGGAGTTCACCCTTTCGAGGGTGGACGTCGAAGGTTTGAAGGTTCGGGAACTGAGCCTTTTAGGAAGCATTAGTAAACCCTCAACCTCATGCTCATGTAGCACCCCATGCATAGCCAAATCTCTGCCGGATTTAGGACACGCGTCAATTTCAAAACCGAGGAGGAAAGGGCGACTGTTGTACTTTCCTTTACTTTCTATTTATGATGTCATGCTTAATCTTTATCGTTATGTTATGTATACATCTTTTCACATCATAACTGCTCATGCATTGGAAATTCATTTCAAGACAAGAGTTTCCAAAGTAACTCAAGTCGTTGCAACTCCATGCATCTAATCAACCCCCAGAGAAAGGCCCAAAGACCTTCTTGCTCAAATTAAGCCAACCCTAAAACTCCTAAGGGTACCAAATGACCTTAAGGATTCATGGCATGAATCAAATTCATCTCATAAAGAGGGGCCTTAATCCTTTTTCGCTCATGGAGATAGGGCTGCCAAGAAAACGAGTGGGCAATTTAAATCAAAAGTCTCTCATCAACTTCTATCCAAGAAGGTGAATCCGAAGACTCAAGAATAATTTAGAATTTCAAATGTAAAAATAGGATAGGCATAAGTCCTAAGAAAAATGTTCCCCTTCCCCTTCAAATGTACTTTCAATTTCATGTACAATAAAAAAAAAAATCAAATGCAATAAAACTATCCTTCCTACTTTCATTACATGAATGCATGAATGTGTGGATGAATGAATGAACATGCTTGCACAGGTACAGTACTACATATAGGGGCAACCTCCTATCTCTAAAAGTGAGCCAACACATCATGCTTAGTCCCCCTCGAATAGCAGGGGCACCCCTAAGACATGCATTGCATAAAAGATTTCAAATTAAGGCACTATCTTTTCTTTTTTCCTTTTTTCACTCTCTCTTCCTCCCTCATTTTACAGAAAGAAAAGAAGGGGTAAAACCCATGCTTGCAGAGAACTCCCCTGTATAGGTCGCCATCTCAGAAAGAAGTAGTTACTCATTTCAGAACATATAGTATCCATGGAGTCATTCAATATGCCACCAAGCTTGGCCCTTAAGTAAGGCCAGGCTCAGCTACTGGAAGAAATAAGAGGACTTGGGAGTAGGATGACCAAAATAGAAACAATGGTCTTTTTGCTCCTATCCCATGTAAGTATAACACTCGATGAGTAGGCGGAAGCTTTCCAGGTCCAAATGCATAAAGAACATATTGTCTTCCAAAAAAGGACCAAGGGAAAAGATCGAGATTACACCCTGTTGGCTTGCTCTCTAACCACCGCCTATTGACAACTTCGCCAAGCCAATCATCTCGTCCCGGTACCTCCCATGCCTGTCTTCAAATGGATCCCCGGATCATATAATCCTAATCTATCATGTGAATACCATTTCAATTCACCCGACCATGACACAGAAAATTTTCCCACTTTGAAACACAAAATCCAAAACCTCCTCAATTTCCAAGACATTGACCCAGCCATTATTATGCTAGAACCTGATCCTCGACCTTCAGAAACATCTAGGACACCCTTTCGACCTAAGAGAGCTAGCTGGAGAAATTGAGTTTTTACTAAACTTACTTGCACACAAACCACAATTTATTATGGCCTCCTAGCAACAGGACACTTGAAGCCTATACCCTATCAACCTCTGCCCAATCCTTTACCACCCAACTTCAACTCAGCAGCAACCTGTGAATATCATTCAGGTGGCCAAGGTCATGACACTAAGGAATGCTTCTCTCTGAGGCATAAAATTCAGGACTTAATTGACTCTAAAGTTATTAGCACATAGGAAGCCAACCCAACTCCTATCGCTTCCTGCCCATTACCGGACCACACCACCAACTTTGTCACAGGAGATGAGGCTGATCCAAACAGTCCCGGCAAAGGAAAGGATAATATTGAGAAGCTACAAGTCCTGGGGGGTAGTCAGGGCACCACGTCTGAAGTAAAAAAGGGAAAGAAAAAAGTGGTCCACCACTACACCATCACCACTAGTGCCTTGAATACTACAGAAGGCAACTTGATCAGCCTTGTGCAACCCAATGAGGTACCTGGCAAGTGGAGCATATAATCCCGAAGCTTGTTTGAGGGGCTTATCAATTCAAAAAGAAAAAGGGATGTTTTCTGTATTCATCCACTTTCTTTCCTATCTCCTACTTTTTCTGTTCTTATTCCTATCTTATGCTTATACTTTCAATTAAGGCCATGCCATGTAAAAAAAAAAAAATGAAATGAAAATGAAGGGCTCTAGTTCATGCCTTTTGACTCATACTCTTGTGGATAATGATTGCTTTTAGGGATTCTTCCCCAATCTGTAATGACTCGACTTAAAGGATAGGATAGCATTGGTAATCCATTCAACGGAGATTGAAACATTTGAAAGAAAGATAGAGAGTGAAAGAGAGGAGGAAGACAAACTCAACAAAGAAATGCAGAGCTTATTAAAGAGGCAACACTTGAATGATATCCTAACTAAGCGATGGATAGCCAAGCTCCCAAAATGAAGAGAAGCTATCGTTCAATCCTTCCAAACGAAATAAATACTTCTCTTTGCTCAGCCCACTAGAGCCGTAAGTGATTTTCATTCATATATCCCCAAACCAAGAACCATCCCCTATATTGGGGTAAGCACATAATGGTTGATTCGATAGAAAGTACATGGATTTATTTAGAAATGTTGTCTAAATTTTGTAAAAAAGCTTTAGGGATTAAGCAATTTAATCTGAAATGAAGAGAGGCCCCCGGTTGTACTACCATACAATTGGAGACAACCATTTGCAAAGCCCACTTGAGCCGGTCACATCTTTTCAAAAAAATATATACCGACCTAATGATCACGGCCCATATTGGGTTAAGGCAAAAACCATAAACAAGAACTAATGAGTAATGAAGATGGTGATTCCCAAGAGGATATGACAACAGTGGCATCTCTAAGAACAAGCATAGCAGCGAGTTTTTGTGCAAAGAAGAGTCTCGGATGACACGCAAAAAAAAAAAAAAAAAGCAAAAAAATGAGAAAAGATAATGTCATCCCAAAGTAAGAATGAAAACATAAGCACCTCTAAAATTTAACATAGGAACAAGTTTCTATGAAAAAGTTCTAATTACAAGGGAGAAAAAAAAGTCCAAAGAACAAAAAAGGTAAGAAGCGAGAAGGAAAGAGAAGTTAAAATTGCCAAAGGCGATCATGGGTCTTCCGGAACCCCATAAGTGATAATGTTTAAGCCTTTATATCCTTTTGTTCATAAACCTCTTAACCTAGCCTATATTATGGTCCAAATTAAAGTCCTCTCAGATAAAAGAAAATTGCTTAGTCCAAATAAGCCTAAACAATAGAAAGACCAGTTTATAAAAATAAAAAAAAAAGGAGGAGGAGGAGTAGGAATGTAGGGGCAATGTCATATTCCAAGGTGTGCTCAGATGGTTTTAGTTTAAACAACCCACTAAAAGAAAATCTTTGAGCCTAAATATCCTTTCATTTCTTAGAACCCCCAAACTCGGCCTATATTACGGTCCTAAAGGAAGTCTTCTCGGATTGAGAGCTAAGCTGTTTATCGCTCTGCAAAAGTCAGGCAAGTTGTCGCTCAAGCTATAGTAAAATATGAAGATCTAAAAGAGAAAACCAAGTGAGGACAGAAAATCCCCCAACAGTAACCTCATAGAGAGCAGGGATAAGATACCAGCAACTCAAAAGGTTAAGATCCCTTGAGAATAGTGCACATGTTATCACACCCTGACAAGAATGGGACAAAACCAAAGGGGCAGGATCCTGGAAGGAAAGCAGAATTCCGAGAGTATGAGCCCTGGGGCAATCCTGGGGCATTCTTTATAAATAACTTGTATTCATGCAGTACTTGTGCATTCATGACATGAATAACCTATACATCCATGCAATTCTTGTGCAGTTCAATTCTATTCATGCATTCATCAAAAAGAATGACATGCATCCAATTCCATTTCTGTATGTGCACTCAATCAAAAAGTATGACATACATTCAATTCCATTCTTGTGCATGCATTCATCAAAAAGTATGATATGTATTCAATTTCATTCATATATATGCATTCATTAAAAAGTATGACATGCATTCAAAATCCATCTCTATGTATTCATCGAAAAATATGACACGCATTTCTATATGTGCATTCATCAAAAAGTATAACATGCATTCAAAATCCATCTCTATGCGTTCATCAAGAAGCATGACATGCATTCAATTTCATCCCTGCATGAGCATCCATCAAAAAACATGACATACATTTAATTCTATCCTTACGTATTCATCAAAAAGTATGACATGCACTCATTTACACATGTATCAACATATGCATTCATCCTAAAGTATGATGTGCATTCATTTTAACCTGTGGTGGACTTATACAATATATACCAAATGACATGTCTAAAAAAATACACTGACAAGTGTTCAGGTAATTACAAAAGAAAAGGTGTCCCGAAGCAGAAACACAACATCCCGGAAGGCTTGTTGGCCATAATCCAAACGCTCTACAAAGAATGGCGTACACCCCAGAAAACCCGAATTGTCATCCATAGACAATAAAAAATAAAAAACGGGGCACTGAATCACCCTCGTCCTCTCTAATTAACCATGAACAGCCTAATCCAACATTTTTCAAAACCATAGAGAATAAGGCAATTGTTAAACCAGGTGGCAACCCAAGAGGGGGGGTGAATTGGGTTTATAATTAAAAATTGAAATTTAAAATAAACCAATACACTTAATTTCCAAGAGGTGAGATGCAATAAAAAAAGATATAAAATATTAATCTAGTTAAGTAATGAATAAGACAAGCTAAGGTATGATCAATGTGAGATTAGAACAAATTATTTAAATGTGTGTGTATCTCAAGTATATCAAGACTATTTATAAGAAAGATATTAAGCAAGATAAAAAGAGAGAAAAGAGAAGAGATCAAACACAACGATTTAAAGTGGTTCGGTTGGCTCCTCTTATGCTAATCCTATGTCCACCTCCAAGGCTCCTTCCTCGGGCAAATCCACTATTCTTCAAATAGCTTTACACCACTAGCTTGTCCGGTTGCTAGCAAACTTTTACACCTAGTGTTTTGTTCCAAAAACACTCAAAAAATAACTCTTTGTTTTGCTCTCCAAAACAAAGCACCAAGAGGATCTTTTTCTCTAAGTGTTCCTCTCAATCACTCAAGAAATAAATCACAAGGGTTTAGCAACCCTTTTTCAAATGATATAGGGGAGTTGAATCTTACAACAATATATACAAAACTCTCAAAAGTTGAATAAAAGAATGAAGCTCAAAGATGAGATGGAATGATGAAGAAGTAAAGCTCAAAACTTGAAGATCTTGATGAATATCACTTTGTATGCTCAGTCTTTGTAATCTCTTGTATGTCATTGCTTCTCTTGTGTATCTCTATTTATAGAGGAAGACTAGTGGATTATTTGTAGCTTAAAATCAACTTCTAGTCATTGGAGAGGTTTGAACACATTTCTTCCCGTTTGAACAAAGTTGCTGCCAGTCAGGATTTGAATTTCAGATATGATTGCTTCTGTTTCTTCTCGATTTTATCCTTGATAACATTCGAATTTGAAAATGTCTATAAGAGACAAGTTGTAGATATGGACATCCTCTTTTCAAAACCTCAAGAATTATGTCGATCTAACGGCTAGATCAAAAGTTATCATCAAAATACTCAAGCTGTCTCCCAGTTGGCATATTTGAATTTCTACAGAGTTATCTTCACTTCCACCTCAATTTTCTCCCTTATAACGTTTGAATTTGAAAATGTCTATAACATAAAAGTTGTAGTGATAGAAGTCATCTTTTTACACTTGCAAGAATCATGTCAATCCAATGGTCAGATCAGAAGTTATCATCAAAATACTCAAGTTGTCCCCCAGTTGGCATATTTGAATTGTTGCAAAGTTGTCTTCACTTACACCTTGATTTTCTTTCTTATGACGTTTGAATTTGAAAATGTCTATAAGATAAAAGTTGTAGCCCTGGAAGTAATCTTTTCAGATCAATAAGAATCATAGATATCCAACGGTTAGATCAAAAGTAATGATAAAATTACTTGAGCTATCTCCCAACTGTCATATTTTGAACTTCTACTCCAATGTGTTACTTTCCAGCTCATTTTTGTCCCATAAGACATTCTATTCATGAAATCCTCATAAAATACCATTTATAGAAATTTGAGTCTTATTTCCAATGCCACAAAAATCAGATCAATCCAACGGTTGGATCAAAAGTTATGTACATAATACTGAAACTATCTCCAAAGAGCTTTCTTACCATTATCTTTAATTTAGTCTTCTTCTTCATACTATGCATTCCTTTTAAGTCCAAGACTAACAATAACTTCAATAAATGTTAGATAATTAACATTTAAAAATTAAGTAATATATCATTGAAATGCACAATATATTCAAATAAAAAATCTTTAAAAATCTTAACTCATACAACAAACTTACTTTATTATGAAATCTTGAGATTAACCAAATTTTAATCATTAAAACATTTATATTTGTTATCATCAAAATCAATTAATGAAAACTTGAGGCTAACAGCAATGACCCACCCTCGACCACCCTATTTAATGTCAGCCTGACTCGACCTCTTCAAATCGTAAAAACTGGGGCAACAGCCCACCCTACACCTCCCATTCAATTGCAAACCAGTTGATCCATTCAAGGAAAACTAACATATAGATATTCAACCTTCTAAATACCTCAAACATTTAAAAATGAGGCCTCACCCCCTCTAAAACCAAATTAAAGAACCCAAGGAAGCACTTTACCTAGAATTCTGCCATGCCAGTCAGAGACAAAAGTCAACAATCAACACATCAAAGGAACATTAATCTCCAAAAATCTCAATTCAAAAAGCAGCAAATGTCATCTTCTCTAACATTCAAGATAAAAGAACTAAAAGCAAATCCCTTATATCAGCAAGGTTTCAGAGCTTCCTCCGAAAAAGCAGATTAGGTTTCAGAGCTTCCTCTGAAAAAGCAGATTGGGTTTCAAAGCTTCTTCCAAGAAAAGCAGATTGGGTTTCAGAGCTTCCCCCGAAAAAGCAACTTGAGTTTCGAGCTTTTCCCAAAAAAGTAGATTGGATTTTGGGCTTCCTTTGAAAAAAGCAGATTGGGTTTTAGAGCTTCCCCTGAAAAAGCAGATTGGGTTTTAGAGCTTCCCCTGAAAAAGCAGATTGGGTTTCGAGCTTCTCATGAAAAAGCAAATTGGGTTTCAGAGCCTCCTTCGGAAAAAGCAAATTGGGTTTTAAAGCTTCCCCCGAAAAAGCAGTTTGGGTTTTGAGCTTCTCCTGAAAAAGCAGATAGGGTTTCCAAGCTTCCCTCGAAAAAAGTAGATTGAGTTTCAGAGCTTCCTCTGAAAAAGAAGATTGGATTTCAGAGATTCCTCCAAAAAAGCAGATTGAGTTTCAGAGCTTCCTCCGAAAAAAGCAGATTGGGTTTTAGAGCTTCCTCTGAAAAAGCAAATTAGGTATTCAAGCTTCCTTTGAAAAAGCAGATTGGATTTTTGAGCTTCCTCTGAAAAAGCAGATTGGGTTTTGAGCTTCTTTTGAAAAAGTAGATTAGGTTTCAAAGCTTGCTCCAAAAAAGTAGATTGGGTTTCAGAGCTTCCCTCGAAAAAGTAGAATGGGTTTTAGAGCTTTCTCCAAAAAAACAAATTGAGTTTTAAAGCATCCTCCGAAAAAGCAGATTAGGTTTTTGAGCTTTCCCCTATAAAAGCATATATCAACCTTGAACCTCCCTAGAGGAGCAGCATTCCGCTAGATGGAGCGTCAGTTAAGAAAAATCTGTTTCAGGATATCAACCTTGAACCTCCCCAAAGGAGTAGCATTTCGCCAGATGAAGCTTCAGTTTAAGAAGAATCAATTTCTAGACATCAACCTTGAATCTCCCGAGATGAGCAACATTTCACCAAAAGGAGCGTCAGTTCAAGAAGAATCAATGTCCAGACGTTAGCCCTAAAACTTCTCGGAGGAGTATCATTCCACCTGACGAAATGTCGGCTCGAGATAACTTACTCACTAAAGTTTTTCGACTCCAATCCCTCCGATTTCCTCACAGTCATCATGGGATCCTTCCTTTCTCATTTTTGTCTTCGACAAGCAAATATAGAAAAAGAGGGGCAGCTGTAAGCACCCCATTTTTGCCCACTCGGCAATCTCCAGCCTTACCGAACTCCCTTTTAAAACTCTGTGAGCACATTTAAGCCCAAATCAACTTTCAAATCCCTATCCAATTAGTCAACCGCTTCTCGGGCCCGCTGGGCCCAATAGAGGCCTAATAACAAAACTTGCCCCTTGGGCCTCTAGGCACGTCTTGAGAAAGTTCAAAATTCCTCAAGTTGATAAATCCACCTTTCCAAAGTGATACTAGACAGTTAGGTGTACTCAACCAACCATTCTGTCTAATTTCGATCCCATTCCGGTTAACTCCAGTCAAAATGACCATTTTACCCCTGAATGCCCTAACGCAATACAAATCCCACCAAACAGTTGAAAAATATCCCAGGATCATCCCTGAACGAATCGGTATGCCTAACACAACACTTCAGCCCATTCCTAACCTTTTTTAACAAAACCCGATCAAAATGACCATTTTGCCCCTAACAAACCGAACGCGCCCCAGAACAACACCTGTCCTAGAATATTGAACAGCGGGTCTTGCCATACACCCCTGTTTAACCTAAGGAGGACCTTACGACACTAAACGCCCCTGACTCGATAAAAGTCCCCTGGAGCGTCTCGTAGACGCTTTACCAAAAATTGCCTTTTTTTCCAATTCCCTAGTTATGATGCACCGTCAAATAACTTGAGAAATGCGTAAACTAGAGAATTCCCGAAAGCTCGTTCGTAGGTCTTTCCATCGATACAGTATGATCGGATAGATCGCTCTCTGAAGTTCCTCATCGCATGGCTTAAAAACTGCTACTTTCAGCAACCCCTAGAGCATCTCACAGACTCTCTGCCAAGATTGAATTTTTCTCCAATTCCCTGATTATAACGCACAGTCAAACGACTTGAGAAATGTGTAAATTTAGAAAATTCCCGAAAGTATTTTCAGAGTACTTTCCATCAGTATGGTCCGATCGGAGAGATCACTTCCCGAAGGCCTCGATCATGTGGCACACAAACAACTATTTTTGAACCCCCACGGAGCGTATCATAGACACTCCACACAAATTCAATTTCATGCTCACTTCTCGAGATGATATCTCACACTTCCGAACACCGTTTAAACTTTTTAAAAATTCACAAGTTCACGAGAAACCCTAAGAGAACACTGTGGATGTAACTGATTGGTACAATTATCGAGGCAAAGTTTGAACGAACACTCTCGGCGATGGAGCATATGTTACATGCGCCCAAATTTTGATCAGATCGATCAAACTTCACTTAGCCCTTAAGATTTAGCCAGTACAAGGAGTGCCACGTGGCCTTCATTCTGTGGAACAGTACCAGCACATGTAGCACATGCGCTTGTGTAAATTTTACACAGGTCCATGTCCTACATGCGCCAATGTTAAAAAATTAGCCTATAAATACAAGCCTCCCCCTCTGCATATTCCAGGATCGAAATTGATAGCGAAGCTCTACTAAAACTGCTCTAAAACCTTGAATTTTTGTATACATCCCACACCTCAAACATTTAGGCTAGATTCCACCTCCCACTAACCCATACACTTCACCTACATAGCCTTGCATACTATAGAACACCTCCTTCCAGCCCTTTAAGCATACTTAAAGCCATCTAAGCTCAAGTGAAGACATCCATAGAAGATTGCAAGTGTATTGAAGGCAAAAAATGGTATTTCTTTTATGATTTTGTCTCCTTCCACTTCTCTCTTCTCTCTCCTAGCCTACTTAGGCTATTCTCTATTTTAATCCCCATCTTCTACCCCCCCTTTCTTGCAAGCTTGAAGCAAGAGAGCTCTGAGTTTATGCCTAGAGGAAAGTTAGTGAGAGCTATCGTGTAGGGGAATCACCCACTATCCTACTTTAAGGTGGTATGACCTTGGAGCCCCTTGATTATGTGGTGTAGTCTAAAGCCTTGTATGAATTCATGACCCCCTTATATATTGCTATATTGTTCATGTTTTGTGTGCTTGGGTTTACTTTCCTGTTTATAACTATGTTTTTCAAAACTTACACTATTCTTATTTTCATGCCATTTCCAAGCTCAATATTCCATTCGAAATGGTTCTAAGAGTTGGTCCCTTGAAGCTTAGAATGAGATTCTAGGAAATCATGCCTTAGAAAATCCCTCAATTAACCCATAACTCACACTTTTGCATCATTGCAATCTAACTTGCATAAAAATGATTTTCAAACTCTCTAATTCCCAAGGTTTCTATTCTCTTAAGTTTAGTGGTTGGAATGGCCCCATGGAACCCTCTCTTGAGTGGTCTCCCTTTTATATTGGCCATAGGAGCCCTAAATTGTTAGAATGGTTCAATTCTCTTTTTATTCTTGCACCAAAATGATTTTCAAACTCTTTGATTTTTAACGTTTCTATTCTCTCAAGTTTAGTGGTTGGAATGGCCTCATGGAACCCTCTCTTGAGTGGTCTCCTTTTACATTGGCCATAGGAACCATTAACTTGTTAGAATTGTTTTCTTTGGAAAACTGTTTTCAAAATCTTCTTCTTAAAAATGGTTTTCAAAAGTTCATTCTCTCCATCTTTGCATTAAAAATGGTTTTTCAAATGTTGTCATCATTGTGTTGATTTTTTAAATCCTTACTTTTTTCAAGATAAAGGTTATAATGGTCCTAAGACAACTTTCTTTAGAATGGTTTTCAAAACACCAACCATGCAAACCATATCCTTAGCTATAGTCAAATTTTCATGAAAATGATCTTCAAAGGGGTTATCTACTAAAATCCATTGCATAACATGACTTGTTTTCTAAAACTCCTTTAAAAAATGCATAAAACCACTTTTCAAAATCATCTTCAAATCCAACCCTAGGTTAACTTGACTCTAGTTGTCCAACCCTAGGTTAACTTGACCCTAGTTGTCCAAAACCTAGGTTAACCCAACCTTAGTTAGTTAACCCTACGTCATCTTAACCCTAAGTCACATTAACCCTTGGTTAACTAAACCCTAGTTGATTAACCCTAGGTTAAACCCTAGTTAATTAACCCCAAGTCAATTTAATCCTAGGTTAACCAAACCCAAGTTAGTGGACCCTAGGTCACCTTAACCCTAGGTTAACCAAACCCTAGTTGATTAACCCTAGGTCACCTTAACCCTAGGTTAACCTAACCCAAGTTAGTTAACCTTAGGTCACCCCTAACTTTGGGCCAACCCAACCTAGGTTAGTATACTTCAAGGTTCCAACTCATGGACCCCTTTTAATGATCTCTCAATTTAAAACTATTCTCATGACCCATTTTTCAAAACCTCCTGCTCTCTTGAAATTTCAAAAACCAACTCCATAACCTTTTCAAATACCCCTATACTCTATCTTTAAATTACTTTAAAAAATGTTTTCAAGAACTCACAACCTTAATATGTCCCTACCTCTTTTATTGTTAGGGATTCCAAAGGAAGGTGATATATTAAGAACAACCTCCAAAATTGTTCATATTAGAGTTTTAAAGTAGTAGGTGTTTTCAACAACCACATTCAAAAACTTTTCAAAAACCAATTTATTAAAACACTCCAAAATCATACCTTCACGGTTTTCAAAACAAGATTTCAAAACATTTTCAAAACTCTCTTGAGTTATCTTAAAGCGTTCCCAAAACTCCCCTGAGTTGTTAAAAAAAAAAAAACATTTCAAAACACTTCAAAACCCTATTTCAAGAGCACCTTTCTAAAATCTTCAAATTCTATTCCAAAATCTAATTCCAAATCAAAACTCTCAAGTTCTCTTTTTCCAAATACCTTAAAGTGTCTTCAAAACTTTTCAAAGACCCTAATACATCTATTTTCCATCGAGCTCTTGCCCAAACTATGAATGATCTGATTTTTGCCAAATGAGATACGTAGGCAACTTAAAATGATACGTTCATAACTTTTATTTCAACTCAAGTCTTTCTTTCAAAACTCTCTATCAATTCAAGATTTCTATTTCAAATTCTTTCAAAGCTTCCATGTGTTCAAATATTTTTTTCGAAACTTGTATCATGCATCATTCATCCAAAAAAGTGGTGACTAAACTTCGTTTTCAAAATTCTAAAGTGGATATTAAGTGGATAAGAGTAACTGATTATTCTAGTGAGTGAACAAAGGGTGATTAGACATGTAGGTACCGAAAGGGTGGGGTAGAGTGATGATCTTAGGATATTTTCCCTACACAACCAACCCCCAGACCATAGATTTCTGTTTTCAAAAGACTAAAATGGAGTTATTTTCTAAAAGGGCTTAAAACTTTCTAAAAGTAGCCAAATAACCTATTTTCTCAAAAATCCTCTCTCGAGGGAGTTTTTCAAAACCTTTTTAAAAAACCTTAAGTTTAATCTGCGGATTAGTACTTTGTTCTAGGTGACCTAACTCACTTTAATCAAGTTCGGTGGCAACTCTCATTTTTCTAAAAAGTCCTTAATCAAACCAATTTCAAGTTTAAACCTGGTCGCACTCGTCCTTTAGGAGGATGAGTTTTTTTGACAGAGTTTGGTGTTTTTCCGAGCCGAAAGGACTTGGTCCAAAAACCGGGGCACGACAAGGATCACACTCAATTAATAGCACGGAGTGATCCGTTCTGATACCAATTGAAATTCCATATTATCACAATTTAAGTTTGGCCCTTTACCTATGTGAATACTCTATGTAACGTAAGCAATTAATCATACAATAATAAAGAGATACAACAATTATTGTAGAAACTCAAATGCGGAAAAAACCACATTCAGCAAGCCAAGCACTAAGTTGAGCAATTTACACAAGTACAACTTACAACTCTTGATAATTGAACTCCACAGCTGCCATATGAATCCCCTCGAACTCCGGTCTAGGCCTAGTTGCTTGACTCATTGAGTTTCAACTCTCCGCGCTATGACTTCAACACTAGATCTTCGCAGTGTTCTCCGTCTTTAGAATCCTCTCAAAGCGATCTCGATCTGATTTGCCTTAGTTTAGAATAAATGATGAAGAAGCTCTGTATGCTCAGATAATTATCAAGACCTTCACATTCTCTCTTGTTTCTCTTTTGATCTCACATTTCACTTATCTGTAACTTTTTCAATTCAAGAGATCTATCTAAAAATTAATCTTGACTCTTATAGCATCCCTAGGATCACCAAGAAGGCAGGCTGGAACTACCTCTTACTTCGGTGTAAAGATCCGGCCAAAGAATCCTTAAAACCTTGTTGACTTGGATGAGAGAGTGTTTTAATTCAAAGCCAAGTCTGTAGTACCACTCAAATAAAGGTTTCTTCGCTTGAACGAAGTTCGATCGCTGTTCGAGCTATGCTCTTTGGAATTATTTATCTTATTGATACATACCACTTCGCTCAAATGAACTTAGAGTGGTCTTCAAGTGATGCTCTCTATAATTTCAATTCTTCAAACTTGGCCAATTCACTCGAGTAGTATCCTGGTTCAGTCCAGCAATGATGTTCTTCTTGAGCTGTTTTGACTAGTTATGACTTTGTCTTCCCAAATGAACATACTACACCATCCCTTACACTAAAAACACTTAAATCAGCATTACAATCCAAGCATTATCCCTTCTCTCATCCACCAAAGTACTAAAATTGTTTTAGTAATTAATTTATTTGAGTATTTTGATATTTTCTTGCCTTCGATAGGATTGAAAAAAGCAACTTTAACATGTAATTTATACTCTAATTTATACTATTTAGTTACAAAAACAATCTTTGTTATTATAAAGTTTCTCAAACCCTTGTTATGGTATTTAAAAAAAATAAAAAAATTTCATAATATTTGTACTCGTTAAACATTAATTTCATATTGTCCATTTGGCCCCCAACTAAAATTTTCTAGTACCGTCCCTACATTGACTTAATTATAAAATATGCACAAGCACTCATTTTAAGGAATAATCACTTGTTAATAAACTTCTAAAGTTGTCATGTCCTTGTTTTTTTTTTCCTTCATTGTACATGTGCATGCTCATTGACACTCACAGGAATTAGGGGTGGATATCGGCCTGTTGGCCCAATTGGCCCGCCTAGCTTGATTCGATTTTTTAAAGGATTGGAATTAAGGTTTAGGCTCGTGAGATTGGGCCGAGCTGATTTTTTAGGCTCAATTAATTTTTGGATCGGGCTTGGGATTATATTCCAAAGCTCGGCATGGCCCGAATAGTTTTATTTATCTTAAAAATAAATAAATAAATATTTTTATTTAGTTTAAAAATAAATAAATAAATATTTATACTCATTTATATTTATAAAAAATAAATAAATATTTATTTTGGTCAGGCCGATGGACGGGTTTGAGATTTTTTTTTTTTTTGTTGAGCGGGCTTGGGCATCAACTAAAGGCCTGAACATCGGGCATGGCCGGGCTCAGGTCACTGTCCAAGGTGTTATTAGGTAGGACTGGCTAGGCTTAAACTTGGCCCAGCCTGCCCAGTGTCCAGCCCTAACAAGAACACACATATCGAACCGAAATAAAAAATAATAAAAGAAATATTCTGCTTTAACTTTTAAGGCCTGTGGGCTGTCTAGAGATGCCCGTTAAAGGCTGATTTTCTTAGATTAAGCAAACCAATGTTCCATCGCTTTAAAAAAAAAAAAGTAGTTTCAAGCATAAGCAATGACGTGCATGATATTTTGTTTGGAATAAACAACAAATAAATAAGTCTGTTAAGCTGGATCACAGAATAAATTATTGTAAGTGACTCCTTTCGTGAGTGCATCTGTAACAACGTTAATGTAAGAAAACAAGTGTAGTACATATACATGTCAGGGAAAAACCAAACAACCAGAAAAGTCATTACAAGAATGACTCAATAAAGCATTAGAATGCCTGTATATATATATATATATATATATTATAAACTAAACCCTTGAGTTTGGTGAAACCTGATAAAGCTTCAAATTTAAAATGGTATCACAATTTCAGTTTCTAAAATACCCCATACTATTAATGCCTCCCACCTGTCTTTTGTCCTCTTAGTCAATTGGTTGATAGGGTGAACATGTAAAATCAAACCAAACTTCACAGTTAAAAGACCTACGTCTGTGATAGTTTTTGAACCGGCTTTGCATATCTAAAACTGTCACTCATATGTAACCGCTCTCACAAACAGTAAAACCAACTCTCTCTCTCTCTCTCTCTCTCTCTAAGTTGAAGGCTGAGATACTACTCCGGCCTTGCCAATTCATTCTTGAAGTGTCATTCGGCCAATGGAACAAATTTTCATGTGCAAGCCATTGCTAAATCATTCTTCCAGTACCAATCGGCCAATGGAATAAATTTTCGGTTGCGTGCAAAGAGAAAAATCACCCAATGCTAGCTGTGTGTGCTTATCATCCTCGTTTACTTTTAGTTTGTTCACATGCTTTCTTTCATCTGTAATTGCAACAAATGGTTTTATCTACAAATCTAGTTTCTCTCTCATCTACAAAAAAAAAAAAAAAAAGAGATCTACACCAAACAATTTCATGAAGTAATCTCTCTTTCCATATCTCAAGCTTGGAATTTACGTTTTGATCTCCATTTATAGTGGACATGAGATTGCTATTATATTTATTTATGTTTTCATCTTCAGTAGAATTTTTAATTTGTATGTGCTTAAATGTTTTCAATTTCCTAATACTCTTTCCTTGACTACACTCATGTCAGCGTAATAGAGAGGTCACCTTTGGGTGCCTTCAGTTTATTTTGTGATGAAATTTGAATAAAATTATAATGAAGTGAAAATGAATGGCAAAACTAAACGGTTATTTTTCTCCCTACGAGTTGCTTCATTTTATGGGTTTTTTTATTAGTTGAGTACTTGGGTATACCAATTAAGGATGTAGGTGGAATTAGGTTACGAGTAATACTATACAACCAAAAATTTCAAACAAAATTTTTGTACAAAATGGTGTAATTGAATAACAATCTTTGACTTTAAAACAGACCACTTAGCATGAAGATTTTTTATTATAAAAATATCATTATCACATTGTACAAACTTTATGAAAGAATCCCATTTTTCTTAGGTAATTAATCACTATTCCATTGTTTGATATTTCGTGTAATCCATTTCTTAGTCTAAATAATTAATAGTTTTTATTGTTTCTTTTGTTGGGCTTTTTTTATTGAACACCCCCTATTATGTTGTCTTTAAATAAGAGAAGATTAGCAGTGAAATGAACAATATAACAAGTCGCCATCATGCATGCAAGTTGACTTCTTTGTGCCAATATTTCCAATTTTTTTGCAAGCCGTTCTCATTTTGTGGTTAAATGGACCAATTGTTAGGATTTAACTTTAAATATTTCATGCTTTTGAATTTGATTAATATCAATGCTTGGTGGCTCACATAGTTTAGGACAAGAAGTTTCAAGCCATATGTGATGTTGTGTTGATTATCTACATTATTGTAATAGAAGTTGTTTGGTCATATGGTTAAATCAATGTCATCAGAATTAGGACCAAAGGGAAAAGTATTACTTTTGTGTATAGCAAGATGATCCTATGTGTTGTAGACTGAGCTGACCTATCTTTAAAACCATGAAAATGATAGCATAATTGATTTATGATTTATTTAATCTTATTTATTTCTCTGTGATCAATTAGATTAAAAGGTCTGTACATTTAACTTGATTGGATTACCTTATCAATTACAATTATTATAAACACAATTGATGGAAATTAAATTCAATTACTTTTAATCTCATATTTATGCCCTTAGTATTTTTTATTTTCAATTAGAGCTTAATTTCTCTTGAGTTTCGTTATAATTGCAGGATTGTAATTAGGAAACCTTTGGTGATACAATTATTCTAGACACAATGAGGATAAAAAGCGGTACGCCTAGTTCCTTTGCCAAGAAAACAAAAAATTCAATCTTCTATATGTCATTTCTAATCCATATGTTTTGATATGTTGTAATTGTTTGATGTTTTAGTAGACTTCCAATACAATCAGTTTTTGATGAATTATTGATTGGTTTTAGATAGGCTATTACCAATTTAACTTTTTAACTTTTTATTGCCCCCCCCCCCCCCCCCCCAAAAAAAAAAAGAAAAAGTATCACAATCCAAACTTAAGTATTTTTTTCATTAATATTTATTTATCTAACAAAATAGAGTAGTTACGCACGCACAGCATGTGCGATCACTGCTAGTATATATAATAAAGACACTGATTTTTAGTCCTAATTCGTTGAGCTGCCTACCAGTATTTGAACTAACCAACAAATGAGTGGAATTCTTACCACATCAGTAACACCCTTTATAAGTTTCGCCGCATAAAAGATAGGGATAGGAACAATAACACTCTTTAAACTATAACTTAGTATCAGTAGTTCCCTAAACTTTAAAATGTAAAACATCACTACTAGAAAATAGGATTTTTGCCTCAACTTATTTGCAACGGCAGACATAGCCGTCGCAAAAGATGATTATTTGCCACGACAAAGACCCCGTGGCTAATATGTTTTGCGCAAATAACCAGTATTTGCAACCAGAATCTTTGCCGTCGCAATTTGAGGTCGTAAATAAGTATTTACTACGAAATTGATGGAGCTTTTGCGACGGCTAATCCCGTCGTTAATATAGGCGAAACTCACTTAGCAAAATAAGTATTTGCCACAAGATTCGTCGAGCTTTTGCGACTGCAAATCCCGTCGTTAGAGTGGCAAAATTCATTAAGAAAAACGATGCCGTTTTGGTGGGCTCCTTCGTGGCGCGAAAATTTCTCCCTTTCTTTTCCCCGAAATTGCCCTGCGTTTCACTTTAGCCGTAGAACTGGTCTGTTCGACCTATCTCCTGATCGATGAATCGGCCAGCTCTCTTTGTTGCTCCATCTCAAGAACACACCTGCAACGGTGAGGAAGGAATTCCAACTAGCTTCGGGACGATTACAAACTAATTGCAAGAAATTTAAGCATTCGTTTTGACCATCGATTGGTGTATGAGAACTGGTTCATCGATTTTAGAAGCAACCTGAATTTTCTCTTGCTTTTTCTCTGTCGATTTTAGAAGCATGAGATTGATTGGCGTATATGTTTTTGCTTGTAGATCTTCCGTTCTTTTTTGACCCAAATAACCAAGAGAAAATTCCTCTTTGTGCGACCTGCATTTTCAACCAGTTCTCTTTGTTGCTCCATCTCAAGAACACACTTGCACCGGTGACGAAGGAATTTCGACTAGCTTCTGGACGATTAACCCGAACTAATTGCAAGAAATGTAAGCATTCGTTTTTACCATCGATTGGTGTATGAGAGCTGTGTCGCGCCCAGATTTTTCACACTCGAGGAATACTCGCCCAAGTGGGAAAAATGTTGTACTCTCTCGTTAGAACTCACCCTCCTAGAAAAATGAGTGCGACTAGGTTTGAATTGAAAAATTGGTTTGAAATAAGGGCTTTTGAAAAAGATTTGGAGTTGCCACCTAACTTGATTAAGGTGAGTTAGGTCACCTAAAAACTAAGAGTAATCCGAAGACTACACTTAGGGTTTTTGAAAAACGATTTTGAAAATATCTCCTCAAGAGAGGGTTTTTAGGAAAACAGGTTGTTTGGCAACCTTTAGAAAATATTTAGCCCTTTTTAGAAAAATAACTCCTTTTGGTCTTTGAAATCAGTGATCCTAAGTTCGGAGGTTGGTTACGTGTAGGGAAAACGCACTAAGCTATCACCCTACCCCGCCCTTTCGGTACCTACATGTCAATCTACCCTAGATTCACCTATAAGAGTCTTTAATTAACTATAGTTCAACCCTATTCACTTTAGGAAAACAATGCTTAAAAAAGGAACTAACATGATGCATGGTATGCAAGTGTAAGGAAAGAGAATTGAAAAATAGATTTGAAAAGAGTTTAATTTGAAATTGATTTGATTTGAAAATAGATTTAAAGAGATGGAATTGAAATTGGAAAGTTTGAAAATTTGGAAATAGAAATTTGAAAATAAAAATTTGAAATTGAAATTTTAGATTTGAAAGGATTTTGAAAACCGTACCCATGAGGGTGGAATTGAAAGTTTGAAAAATATTGTGACCGCACTTATGAAGGTTGTCTACGTATCCCTTTGGGGGAATCAGGTCAGTCGTAGTTCGGACCGGAGTCCGATTGAAAATAGAAGAGTGGATTTGAAGAAGGAGATTGAATTGGAAATTGAATTTGATTTGAAATTGGAAGAGGAGATTGGAAATTGAAATTGAGAAGATTGGACTTTGATTTGAAGAGATAGATTTGGACTTGTTTTGAAAAAAAAAAAGGTTTGAGAAAACCTAGACTTAGGAAAGATAGGAGACCTAGGAAAGACTTGGGATTAAGAAAGATTGGATTGAAATGTTGGATTTGGAAGATTTGGAAAGATTGGATTTTAGGAAATATTCGAATTAGGAAAGGTCCGAATTAGGAAAGTTTCATTTTTGAAAAGTTTCAAATTAAGAAAGTTCCAAATTATGAAAGTTTTAGGTTTAGGAAAGTTTTGAAATTGGAAAGTTTCATTTTAAGAAGTTTTAGATTTAGAAAGTCTCGTTTTAGGAAAGGTTTGAAAAAGGAAAGTTTTCAGTTTAGGAAATGTTTGAATTAAGAAAGTTTTGAGTTTGGAAAGTTTTGAAAACAAGGAAGTTTTGAAAATGAGAAAGTTTTAAGTTTAGAAAGCTTTGGACTTGGAAGGATTTGAATTTTAGAAAGTTTAGGATTTAGAAAGTTCTAAAGTTTGAGTTTTAGAAAATCTTGAGATTAGGAAAAGTTTGAGTTTAGGAAAAGTTTGAGTTTAGGAAAGGTTTGAAAGCTTAGATTTGGAAAGGGATAAAGTTAGGAAAGGGTTGAATTAGGAAAGATTTGAAAGTTGAGTTTTAAAATTTAGGAAAGATTTTTATGTTCAAATTTTGGAAACTTAAGATTTAGGAAAGTGAAAGTTTAGGAAGGATTTGAATTAAGAAATAGTTGGATTTTGAAATTTAAGGAAAGATTTAAAGTTTAAGTTGAGGAAACTTATGGTTTAGGAATGAATTGAATTAAGAAAGGTTTGGATTAGGAAGGGATTGGATTTGGTTTCTAAAAGAGAAAGGTTGGATTTTGTTTCCAAAAACGGAGGACGGGATCTAGTTTCCTAAACGGGGAGATTGGATTCGGTTTCCTAAAGGGAAGGTAGGATTTGCTAAGGATTTGGAAAGGGGAGTTTCTAGAAACCCTAGATTTGAAAAACTATAGTTTTGATGTAGAAAAGTGGTTTTGGAAATGTGCATAGTTTGGATGTGAAAACAAGAGATTTTGGAAACTTAGGTTTGGGGGCAAGTTTGAAAACCATGTTTTTGGAAAGAAAATTAGGGTTTCCTAATGGTGGGTTCTAGGGCTTGACTTGGGCTCTAAGGAAAGAGTTTTTGGAAAGTGCGTTTTTGGAAACGAAGGTTTTCTAGAAGGGAAATCCTAGGGAGGAGTTTTTGAAAAGTGAATTTGGAAAGAGAGTTTTTGAAAGGAAGTCCTAGAGAGGAATTTCTAGAGGGAAGATTTTGGAAAAAGAGTTCTTGGAAAGATTTTTGGGGAACGTTTTTAGAAAGTAGATTTTGGAAGAGGAGTTGAAAAAGGGAGTTTTGAAAAACAGATTTTAGAAGGAAGTTTTTGAAAACAACTTTGGAGATGAGAGTTTTAGGAAAGTATGTTGAAAAAGAGATTTTTAGGAAGAGATTTTTGAAGAGAGAGTTTTTAGAAGGAGTAAAAACATCTCACTTTCCTAAAGCAATTCTAACCATAGGAAGGCTAGAACCACTTTAGGAAAGCGGTTTTGAAAAACAATAAGGTTTGAAAATATAGACCAAAAAGGTCACTTTTAATGTAACACTTTCCTAAAGCAACCCTAGCCATGGAAAGGCTAGAATCACCGTGGGATTGTGGTTTTGAAAACAAGTTTTTGAAAAAGAGATTTTGATGCAATCTTGAAAACGAGTTTGAAAACGATTTTAAAAACAACTTTAAAAACGGTTTTTGAAAGATGCAAGACTATGATATGCACAATGCAATTTGGGGTCGTGAACATACAAGGCTAAGGCTTCACCACATAATCAAGGGGGCCGGACCCACGTGGTCTTTGGTTAGACTAGAAGAAAGCCCCCGACACGGTGACTCTCCAATAGTCCAATCCTACACATGGACCGGGAATCCCTTTATTTCAAGCATGCAAAGAAAGGGGGGGAAAGAGATGGGGGATTAAAATAAAGAAAACCCAAGTGGGTTGGAGAGAGAAGAGAGAGGGGGGAAGTGCGGAAATTTAAATAGGTAGCCTACCTTGTATCTTGTTTATTTTGCGCGCCGTGCTGTCTTCGGTCTTCAGTCTTGATCTTCGTCTTTCGTCTTCAAGAGTTGTCTTCAAGCTTCGGGTTGCAGCTCCTCCAGTCTTCAAAAGATGGTTGAAGGCTAGTGTATGAGTGTATGGGGGTGTGTGTGAGTGTATAGGAGGCTAGGGTTTATGTATGGTGGCTAGGGTTTAGTGTAGAGTGGCTAGGGTTTGGAGGACCTAAGGAAACTAGGGTTTTTGGAGGTGCTCGAGCTCTGTATATCGAAATATAGGATTCTTAGGTTAAGTTTGCAGACCCTTTTCACGTTGAATGAGCCTCTGTATTTATAGAGGGAGGACCAACCTGGCGCCTGTTGTAGTGGCGCCAAGGCAAACTTTACACTGGCGCCACTAGGTGGCGCCACTAGGAGTGGCGCTAGGCTATTTTCTGGCTTAGTGCCACTACTAGTGGCGCCAGCCAATTAGGAAAGGTTTAAGGTCGGCAAGCAATGTATCTTTGACTAGATTTGGGCGCCTGTACTAGTGACTACCATGCAATTTTTAGCCTGGCTTCACTAAGAGTGACTCCGGAAAGTCCGGGAATGATTTGGACGAGCCGGGAATGACTCAGAAGGCCGGAAAGGAGCAGGAACACTTAAAATAGTGTCCTGGAGGTATTTGACTTGAAAAGTGAGGATAAGATGTGTCGGAATGGTCGACCGGGCCTTTAGGGGCAAAACGGTCAATCGAACCGGAAAACTGCCGGGACAGACTCGGACTGTCCCGAAAGAAGACTGGGGATCTGAAAACATTATTTAGAATGTTCCTAGACGTTTCCGGTTTGATTTCCAGAGCCGGCGTGGTTGGAAAAGGAGACCGGCCCACTAGGGGCAAAACGGTCATTTTGTACCGGATTTGTCGGAACTGACTCGGAATGATCCGGAAAGGTAAGGGGAGGTTGATAACACTATAAAAAGTATTCTTGGGTCATTACCGGTTTGATACCCAGAGCCGGTGTGGTCAGAAAAGGAGACTGGCCCACTAGGGGCAAAACGGTCATTTTGTACCGGGTTTGCCGGAACTGACTCGGAATGATCCGGAAAGGTAAGGGGAGGTTGAGAACACTATAAAAAGTATTCTTGGGTCATTACCGGTTTGATACCCAGAGCCAGTGTGGTCGGAGAAGGAGACCGGCCCTCTAGGGGCAAAACGGTCATTTTGTACCGAGTTAGCCGGAACTGACTCGGAATGATCCGGAAAGGTAAAGGAAGATTGAGAATACTATAAGAAGTATTCTCAGAGGGTTACCGGTTTGATACCCAGAGCCGGTGTGGTTCTCGGGGCATTCGAATGCCTAGGGACAAAATGGTCATCTTGACCGGAAAATGTCCAAAGGGTAGTTTGGTCATTTTTCACCGAAGTGGGCTAACAGACACTGGTGTTGACCTGGGTTTTGAGTGTTTCCGCCACTCTAACGGCTGTCGTTGTGACATAGGAGTTTGTTGCCGATTTCCTATATCGACCTATTTGTGAGTATTTCCGCTACTCGGACGGGGTTGATGATTTATGAGTATTTCCGCTACTCTAACGGCTTTGTGAGTATTTCCGCTACTCTAACGGCTTTGTGAGTATTTCTGCTACTCTAAACAGCTTTGTGAGTATTTCCGCTACTTTGACGGCTTTGTGAGTATTTTCGCTACTATAACGGTTCTGTGAGTAGTTTTACTACTCGGACCGTCTCGAGGAATAAACTGTCTCGAGAGAGGGATTGGAAAAGGGTCTTACCATCTCCGAAGAGATGTGCCTGGATTAGAACCGTCTCGAGGAATAAACTGTCTCGAGAGAGGGATTGGAAAGGGGTCTTACCGTCTCCGAAGAGACGCGCTTGGATTGGAACCGTCTCGAGGAATAAACTGTCTCAAGAGTGGGATTGGAAAGGGGTCTTACCGTCTCCAAGGAGACGCGCCTGGATTGGAACCGTCTCGAGGAATAAACTGTCTCAAGGAATAAACTGTCTCGAGAGTGGGATTGGAAAAGGGTCTTACCGTCTTCGAGGAGACGTGCCTAAGTTTGTGAGTGTTTCCGCCACTCTAACGGCGGTCGTCGTGACACAGGGGTTTGTTGTCAATTCTTTATATCGACCTATTTGTGAGTATTTCGGCTACTCTAACGGTTTTGTGAGTAGTTTTGCTACTCGGACCGTCTCGAGGAATAAACTGTCTCGAGAGAGGGATTGGAATTGGAATAAGGAAAACAATGCCCCTAAGGGCATTTTGGTCATTTTGCCTCTATTTGGGCCTGACAGGCCCGCAAAGCGAAAGAAAGACGGAATTTGGACCTAGAGAATTGGTTTCGATAGGAATATGCCCACAATGACTTGAAAACAAGTCTGGACGGAGTGTAGACTGCCGAGCGGTCAAAAATGGGGTGCTTACAAGCTGGTTCATCGATTTTAGAAGCAACCCAAATTTTCTCTTGGTTCTTCTCTATCGATTTTAGAAGCATGAGACTAATTGGTGTATTTGTTTTTTCTTGTAGATCTTTCGTTCTGTTCTGACCCAAAGAACCAAGAGAAAATTCATCTTTGTGCGACCTGCATTTTCAGCACGGTAACTCTCTCTCTCTCTCTCTCTCTCTCTCTCTCTCTCTCTCTCCATTCATTAATTGCAATAGCTGAAGGGCCAAACCATCGTTAGCTCCTCTCTTTGATTTAGCAAAGTTCTGTAGATGGAGGAAAATATACATTTATTACAAAGATATGCCCTTGTCCAGTTTGCATCATAAAACAGAGAATGTATGTAGCCTTCAAAAATAATATTGTAGAACAATAGCAATTGAGAGCATCAAATGAGGATGCAATCACAGTTCTTGCACAAATTTTTACTGTGATGGTCCATAGTTCAGTAACCCTTATCCTCTACAGATCTCATTCTCACTCCTCTAACCTAAAACAGAGAACTTGAAGACCCTCTGGTGCATAAGATTGTTACCAAACTCTCTCACGCTGTCTCCCTCTCTCCAAAACTTCACTTTGAGAACTGCCTTCAACCCAACTTTGTTAAAATGTACATCCCAAGTAAGTGAATAAGACCCAAATCTTTAACTGAAACCTAAGTAGCTCACTGAGAATTGCACTTACAAATGTGGCATTTAGAAAGCTATCATAGATTTATTAAAGGATATAAGATAAAGTTCACTTGAGGGAAAATAAAATTATAAAATACAAGAAGTCAAGTCACCTATGTCAAGATTTTTCAGAGAGTTGGATTGGAATGATATGAAATCTATGTTTCTACCAACTCACCATAGACATAATTAAGTTGTAGTTTGCCTTTTCAAGTGACCACCACCATTGCGATATTTGTTATATGAAACAAAAAGCAATGAAACCCACCACTCAAAAGGAAGTAGTGAAAAATGTCACAAAGAGAGAGAGAGAGAGAGAGAGAGAGAGAGAGAGAGAGAGAGAGAGAGAGAGAGAGAGAGAGAGCCTATACATATATAGAATAGTTTATACACACTTGACCTAAGCAATTGATTATTATCTCTAAAAATAAAAAATAACCCAACAAACCAAAAATATTCAAAGGTAATATACAAGCAGGGAAAAAAAAAACATAACCTTGTACATTTATTGCTTTCTTATAAAGTTTCTATATCTAACTGTTGGTAGGTATTCAACTGCTTTAGGTATTCCAATTAAAAAGGTAACAATAAAATTTTAAGTAACTAGATTCTTAACTTTGTATAAACACATAGTCAATGCTTTAGGAGGGCATATTAATGTCAATATTTATCCTTACCAATTGTATGTAGACGGTTGCAAGTGTGAATTATGCTGGTAATTTTGTTTCTCTTGTGTCATTATAAAAATTTTCAAGGTTTTCGTTATCTTCTACTTGATAATATTATGTAGGGATTTGAGAAATGACTATTATATAATATCTAATTTTTCTCGTCTTTCTTGGAAAACAGCCCTTTTGTCCTTTTGCTTGAAAATATTAAGTGTTTATTATAGTATGCAAGTTATTTTCATTTTTATGAGTAATTAAGTACAAAGAAAAAAATAATGGAAAGGGGTGAAACCCTTTACATATACAAAAGTTGCCTATCTAATTCTTGTGCCTAGATATGTACTGTCACACACAACATTCTGCATTGTTTTTGTACTCATTAATGTTGCATGCACATACATGCATCCATGAGTTTGTTGAATTATAAGCACATAACCTTAGACCCGTTCAAGAAACCTTATCAGTATTTGTGGATTCAAATTTGATGAGACATTTCTTGAATTGTCCAGTTTCGGACAGTTTGGGAATGCATAAATCTATATCAAACTTAGTGACTCACCGTTACAAATTGTTCTCTCTATGGGAGATTTCGTGTGACAGATCCAATTATTCTTCGGGTACACATTGGATGTGGTGTATAAGAGTACACCTCTTCTAGCTTGTGTACTTGAAGAACTGTGGGTAAATGCTGCCGAAATTTCTTTAGAGATGTACAAGACAGTTTGAGGTACTTTGTGTGATATAGATTGTGCACTCCTAAATGGGATAGGACCACCTACCTATTAGAGAGGAGTAAGATGGATAGGATTCACAATGCATTAACATTTATGAATCGTTTTCAGTTATTATCATTTTAAGTAATGTTGAATTTATTTTTTAAATAATACAATCATATTTGGGAGAAATAAAAAAGATGGACAAGAGTTGGATTGATTTGCCAAATAGGATGTCAAAGGAATATGTGGAAGGTATTGATCAGTTCCTTGTGTATACCAACAACATCCAAGAGGTAATGATTAGTTGTCCGTGTAGAACATGTATGAATCGCAGCTATATGACATGAGAAAATGTCCGAGAGCATCTTATTGACCATGGGTTTTCTAAGAAGTACAAAAATTGGACTAATCATGGGGAATCATATGTTTCTTTGCATAATAACCGAGAAAGTGAAAACCAAATGGATGTAAATATGGGGGATGATATGGTTGGAATGATACATGAAGCTATTGGAATTCCACATGTAAATACAAGTGTTGAGAATGACGAAACTAATGCAAATGATCCACATACTGGTCCAAATGAAGAAACCTCAAAGTATTTCAAACTATTAGAAGATGCACAATGTGAATTGTATTCAGGGTGTCAAAAGTTTACATCATTGTCGTTTATTGTTCGGCTTCTACATATGAAGGTGCTTAATCAGTGGATAGATAAGTCTGTTGACATTTTACTTGAGTTATTGAGGGAGGCTTTTCCCGAAGGAGTGAAATTACCAAGTTCATATTATAAAGCTCAAAGGTTAACACAAGATTTGGGGTTCACGTATGAAACATGGGATGCATGTCCTAACAACTGTATATTGTTTAGAAACGAGGACTCGGTACTGGATGAATGTGTTATATGTGGTAGTTCTAGATGGAAGCAAAATAGTGGTATTTCAAATGGTGCTAACAATTGTGATAAGCGGATTGCTGCAAAATAGATGCGATATTTCCCTTTGAAGCCAAGATTGCAAAGGTTCTTTATGTCATCGAAGACAGCTAAGGAAATGAGATGGCATGTAGAAGAACGAACAGACGATGGGACCTTTAGGCATCATGCTGACTTTGAAGTGTGGAAAGATTTTGATCGATGAAATCTAGACTTTGCTAGTGATAGTCGCAGTGTAAGGCTTGGGTTAGTTGCTGATGGATTTAACCCCTTCGGGTCAATGAACATTATTCATAGCACTTGGCCTGTAGTGTTAATTCCATACAATCTACCTCCTTGGATGTGCATGAAACAATCATTTTTTATTTTGTCTGTGCTTATCGATGGACCAAAAGGGCCTGGTGACAAGATCGATGTGTACATGCAACCATTGATTAAGGAGTTAAAGAAATTGTGGAATGAAGGTGTACCTACATTTGATGTATCAACAAATCAAATGTTTCAATTACATGCCACTTTGTTATGGACAATTAGTGATTTTCCTGCATATGCCATGTTGTCAAGATGGAGTACCAAATGTATCTGACCCAGATGTGGCAGCCATTATAGTAATTTTTTGTTTTAGAAGTTAACAAATCTGACCAGTTTTGTGTTTGAAGCCACTGATTTTGTAGTTAACATGGAGTGTTTTTTTTTTTTTTTGTTTCAACTATAGGCTGAATATGATGAGTGGCTTAATGTGGTAATCGAGCTTGAGCAAACTCGAGAATTTCGAGACAGGTTATTCCATGATATTGTAGGGGATGATGCATATGGGTATTGTCGGACCTATTAGGGGGGGGGGGGGGGGGGGGGGGGGGCACACCTAGGAGTGCAGTATACCCGTAGGATCTGGAACCATCCCAATCTCACCAGCATGAAACAACCGTTGAGATGCAGATGCAGTTTGTGAGGGACCAGCTTGAGCAGTCCATGAAGGAGCAAAAGAAGATGCGAGCAGAGTTGTCACAGTTGAGGGCTCGACTCGCATTCTTAGAAGACCATGGGGGGAGGAGTATTTCAAATGACACCCGACAGGTTGAATTGGTGTTTTTTTTTTTTTTTTTTCACAAGGATGATTTCACATGTATATCTATGTTTAGGTTTAATGCTAGTTTTTTATTTGTAGGTTCCAGATGCATCCAGTGGCCACCTTGCATTTAAAGAGTCTGTGAGTGAGGACACTATACCATCTCGCCCCAATTCTCCACCTTCATCACCTTCTCCACAACTTGCTGGGGATGAGGCATTAATTACAACTTAGTCATGTACATGTACACAATCACACACACAATTGAGGTTAGGGGTGAGCCTACTGAAAACCTTTAGTAGTGTTAGGAGGTTGAGGGTGAGCCTAATGAAAACCCGGATATGTGTTGAGGTTAGGGGTAAGCCTACTGAAAACCCTGATATGTGTTGAGGTTAGGGATAAGCCTACTAATTTATTGATTGTGTTGGACTATATATGATCACATTTTCTAAGTATAGAAACACTGCCTAAATATTTTTCAAGAAACACTGCCTTAATATTTTTCTTCTAGTTTTTTCTCTTTATGTTTTGAGAAAAAGACCACAGCCTAGATGACGAATAGACCACAGCTTAAAAGGAATACTAATTTAATCCGAAAGTACCAAAGCCTAGATGCAATTGTTGTCATCTGTACTTCATGGAAAAAAGTTCCAGAGTTGGCTATGTCCAAGTTTTCAATACTCATTCCCATTAAATTCCTATTTTTTCTTTCTGTATTGTGTGGTTTTGTCCAAATTCAATGGAATCAAACTCGAATTTTCATTGGCAATTCTTGTGATAATTCTCAGTCAATGCATTTTTCTCTATTTGCCAACTGTTTGCGGACCATGAGATAGAAAAAACCAAGTCAATGCATTTGGTATCGTTCCCGTTTCCATTTTCCATATTGGTAATTAGTATGGCTGAGAATGACTATAATATATACACATAATGCAACATAGGTATATATAGGGACTTCTTGTCAGATTTTCAGGGGCAGGTGCCACCCTTTAACATGCCCATTACCAAGTCAGTGGAATTTAAAAGAGCTATAATAGCCAGCCTAAGCATAGAGGGAAGAGGACTAAAAGTACAAAGCTTAATAAGAAAGAAATCAAGAAACACTGTCCAGCCCCATCCCCACTGCTGAGTCCCTCTGTCACTGCCGAATCCTACTCAGCCAACAGCATCTGCATAGGATAAAGGAATTTGCATGGTCTGCGTGACCTGCAGACCAATAACTAATTACTATGATGCAAATATACTTCTGACATCAAAATTCAACAAAATCAATTATAGCAAACAATAACGTAATCAAATATAACTCTGATATGGAAATGAAAAGATTGCTTACAATTTCTACATTAAGTAGATACAATATATTTACTAAATCCTACTATAAAGGGTTACCAAATCAATAACAAATTCCTTCAAGTCTCACTTAAACAAAATTAAAGATAACTTTTTAAGCCTAACCTCTAACCCAAATATATTCCATTTCCGTGTTGAATATTGAGGCTTTATTTTTTGTTCCTATCATATTGACATTATTATTTCTAATGAAACTACCAAGTCAAATGAAGCAATTAAAAATAAAATTCTGAGTAACAGCCGACAATTTTAAACATAATCATTGTGGTGATAGTCTATTCATTTAGCACCAGGAGAAAGACCGAGAATTTTCTAGCATTCCAACTCCATAGGATGTAGGGCTACGTCCGTCATTATCATGTTCCAGTTTCGAGGTTGGAGTTATGAAGCTTACCTTGTTATTAGATAATGGAAAAAGGACTAAGACCCTCTGGTGCATTATCTAGCTTTTTGAGTTTTTTTTTTCTTCTTTTTCTTCCCGACTTACTGTGAGAGAGAGGCATTATCCAAGAATCAGAAAACTGAATGGGAAAAGGGGAATATTTGAAAAATCTTGAAAGCAAAATCAGGGTCTGCCTTTCAAAAAACCCACAACCATTGCTCAGCAGGACAAAATTGAATTGGATGGTCACTACCATTGCTTAGTAGAGAAAAGTGCTTGTTTTTTCTTGTGAATTTCTAATTAGAAATTTCATATGTTCATAACAGTGATCATAATGATAGACTTTAGAAGAGCTTGACAAGTATAGCTTCAGCAGAGTACAACCAAAAAAAAAATCCCCCCAGTAGGATTCACTCAATTTCCTTAGGATGACAAAGGATATGAGTGGTACAGCAGGAAAAAAGGCATTGTTTACTATCATTAGGAGTGCCTAAAGCTGATTCACCTACCTACATCACACCAACCGATTGGAAAAAGAAAAATCTGATTTCAAAAAACATCCTGCGAACTAGGCTGCCAAGGAAGGGGAATGACATTCTCTCTCTCTCTCTCTCTCTCTCTCTCTCTCTCTCTCTCTCTCTCTCTCTCTCTCTCTCTCTCTCTCTCTCTCTCTCGTGTGCAATATTTAGAGAAAGAAAATGTATTCTTAGGCTTTAGAGAAACAATTGAGTGTGAACCAGTAAGTGCCTCCCACCAATCCCAAACCTACTTTCTCAGGCTTTCAGGAACCACTTTAATCAATGTCTTGGCCTAAAAAACAAAAATGTAATCATTCTCAATAACAGCTATGAAGCAATGGTGGCTGCACTGCAGGGTCATGGCCGCATTCCAATAAGTATTTGCTACCTTGAGACTTAATGGCAAATTAAGAATGAATTCAATATGGCGCCTTGCACAAACCCTTTAGCTAGCTTCTTAAATTCAAAATGATTTTAAATTTTACCCCTTTTTTAGTAGATCGTCTTCTTGCTTATCTCTTAAACTAAACCTTTTTTTTCTCACTCGAATAGTGAACTTGTAATGAAATTATAATTATATATTTTTACTTGTAGGACACTATAAAAGTATACTTGCTTTGTGTTGGTGTTCCGAAAGTAGAGGTTGCAGAGGGACTTCTTGTTAGTATGACCCTTTGACAAAAGTGGATGCTGAACCATTGAGTCTTGAGTTTTCAAAAGTCTTTGTCGAATTGGCGAAAAAGCCCATGACCCTTTTGGAAAAACCTCACCATGGCATTAAAACTGTTGGAAAATCAGTTGGTCGATGTGTTGCTTGGCGGTCTTGTGATGTATATTACCTTTTCAATTTTTTGCTTGATATAATTGAATACACATATACTTTTTTATATATTAACTCATATATCATTAATATTTAAACTTTTTCAAGTAATACAAAAAGAGTGACGATGGGCAGATCGACTACTGTGATGGGCAGAATGCTAATATATATATTGAATAGATTTTGTGCTACGACGCATGATGGGTGGACTACTTTGTTTTTGGGAAATTATAGTTCACAAAGTGCTGTGTATGGGGATATTTTTATTTAGTTTGATTTTGTATTTGAAGATCTATAAGTGTCTATTTTGAATTTTTGTATGGAGATTTAATATTTAACCTTGATACAATTTGGAATTATTTATATTTTAGATATGGATGAATGTGAATGGATTTTTTGTGTTAGTGGAAAAAATGTACAGGTAAATTATTGATAACAAAAGGTTATTTATAATCGTTTTGTGACAAAATAGTTGGTTATTAGTGACAGTTAATTGGAGTCATCGCAATAACATTTATTAGGTAAAATTATAGTAATTAGCCACGGGAAAAGCTATGGCAAAAGGTTATTTTTAGCGACGGTTTCTACCCGTCACTAAAGAGTATTACAATATTTAATTAGTTACTTTAGTGACGATTGAAGCCATTGCTTAAACAACCAATAGCGACAACACTAATAGCAGCCCACCCCGTCGCTAAATGTTTTAAATGTTCACACATGTTTTTGCGACGGCTAGTGCTGTCGCTAAAAAAAACACATACCCGCCGCTTTAATAACCAATAGCGACAGTTCATGCCGTTGCGAAAAGTTTTTATGCACTACACAATTTTTTGCGACGGCTACAACCGTCGCTAAAGAAAATGCAAACCCGTCGCTATTATAGGAAACGCCGTCGCCCATACATTTTGTGACCCTACTTTTAACTACCCGTCACATGTCGTCGCCATGCCGTCGCCAATAGGTTTTTGCGACAGCAAATGTACTATTTGCGACGGCATGTTCCCGTCGCAAAATCTCTATTTTCTTGTAGTACATTGACTCTATAAACTATTATTCTGTATTTAATACATATCTTTTATTAGTAATATGCTAGAAAAATAGATGAAAATATGTTATGTGAAGGACATATAAATACAGAAAATTTTATGAGTATTTCAGTTATTAGACAATTATTATGAGAAGAAATTATCAATTTAGATATAAAAATATAATTTTGTAAATATATGCTAATAGATTGCTAATATATTGCTAACAGAAGTTGTTAAACAACATAAATTAATAGTTTAATGGGTTAATGTGTTACGTTTTAAAGTTTAAATTCAGTGATACTGAATAAGAGTTTAGAAGGTATTATTGAAATTAAGATACCACTTGCCTAGCTGCTAAATAACAGAAAAATTCAAGTTGAACAACTATCAACTTGATATTTATGAAAAATTCTCTAGAATCACCAAGTAAGCCTTCAATATTGACTTTGATCAAGGTGGATGCTTTTGATGAATAAGAACCAGCTAGTGGTGAAGTACAAAAAACAAAATCAAAGAAAATATTTTGTCATGTGTTATGAAGATCCCTTATTCCACATTTTTCTTCTTAAAAATTTAAAATTTTTTATTAATACAATAAGAACGAACGTAACTGCCCAAACAATTCACTGAGCTTGCTTACGTAAACGTTGCTATGCATTAATTTCCTGCTAATTTGTATTTGACTCCACTTGGTTCTCCAATTTTTTTTCCTGTTACTTTTCATTTATTTATTTTTATTTTTATTTTATATTTATATTTATTGCCTGTTATTTTGTTTACTTATAGTTTACAAAGAGTTAGCTGATCCCAATGGTTATTTGATGAAGTTGGTTTTCTTTTCTAGTTTACACTAGTGGCCTTGTTGACACACTTTAAGCAACCTAACCACTTTTTTTTATTATGCACATATACATATTTAAAAATAATCGATGGTCAAAAACTTGGGACGCAAGGTGTGAGAATGTAGATTCAATGTTAGAGCAATCATTTTGAATAAATTTTGAAAAAGCTAAAGTCTGCATTTAGTCCAGCCCCCACTGAACCGGTCACCAAGTAACATGTTCCAAGGTCCACGAAGCCTTAGTCACTGCAAAACATTTTAAAATCTGTAAAGCAAGAGAGTTTTCAGGACTGTAAAGTAAGAGAGTTCTCTTTGAAGGTCCAAGAGACCCTGGTCATATTTGGCGTTCTCCACTATAAAGCAAGAGAGATCCAAGGACCAGTAGGCACCAAACTTTGCTACACTCAGAGAGAGAGATGAGCAACAACAACGACAAAGACTTACTGCCAAACTCATTTCCCATGAATGGTGGAAATGGCACATATAGCTACTCCAAAAACTCCAGCTTCCAGGTATGTGTTGTACATGCTTGCATAAAAACTGGTCTTTTTAGTTTATCTTCGATCTTAATTTGGTCGTAGAGTTCTAATTGCAACAAAATTGTCATTTTAATTTTGAGAAATATACAAAATTAGTACAATTGATAACACCCATTGCTAACCCGGGAATGGTTCTGTGTAGCCTGTATTAGATCTTTCCCTCTAAAATCATGAATAGCACGGAATTGAATTCCCCAAGGTGAAGCCATCGAGACTGAGTGGTCCTGATGCATAGTTTAGATTTCAAGGAGAAGTAAAAAGGGAGAGAAACCATATACAAAGGAGACGCTTGTATTTGTCTGTGTATTTGGGATTCAGTTATAAAGGGGACAGTTTTCTGAATGTAACCCTCGGCCTCCTTTCACCATTACTCTTTCGTAATGTATTAGATAAACAGAGCATATAAAATACATATATATACTTATAAACATAGAGAGAGAGAGAGAGAGAGAGAGAGAGAGATTATATGATCGAACCATAAAAAATTCAAATATTGAAGAATTAGAAGGAAACCGATAATTGGAGAAACGAAATCAAACAATATATTCTAAAAGGTGAAAGTGAAAATATAATTGAAAATAAAAAAAAAAAACCAAACCAGAGAGAAGGGCAGAGATAAGTAGAAGGGAAGTGGGGGGGGGAAGAGGACAAAGGAAAAGGGTAATAGGGTGGTTTGAGTGGTGCAGGTGGAGGTGGTCAAGGAGAAAATAAAGAAGTCGTTGACGAGTGAGAAACGAAAGAGAGAGGTACAGATATGACGTAAATTTACAAATATGCCCTATGTGTCATAATTTCATGCCCAGTTCAGTACAACCGTTATTAGTTATACTAAATTTACATATTTTAAAAAATTAAAGAATAATCTAGTTACAATTAAAAACTGAGACTAAACTATAAGAAACATTAGTGTAGTGGCCCTATATATTAACTCCATCATGCCCATAAATCTGTTCATGCATTTCATATTTTATCTTGTGAACTTTCTTCTTCTAACATACATTAACGGCTCTAGAAAATTTTATTAATGGTGTCACATAAAAAAAATAAACAATAATTTTAAAATTATTCATAAAAGAAATTGATCCCAATATATTGCTTCTATTATTTTCTAAAAAATATACAAATATATGTATATTTATAATTGCTCTTGAAGAGCCTTCATCGCATAATAACTTCATTATCGATCCTATTAAATATATTCTTATTGTATGTTACCAAATAGACATTCATTAATTAATTTCCCATTCAGGTATGTGGGAATTTGGTCATAAAAATTAGTATTTTAGTTGAGTTAAAAAAATTTGCTGAAATAAATTATATCAGAAATTACTCAATCTTAAGGCATATATTCACACTTAATTTTTTTTTTCTACCCGCATAGAAATAAAGGGTGATTCAAATCGTTTACAATTCAAATATGAAACCCATGTGAAGAAAACTTGATTGGTGCATCCCACATAAATCGACCTAATTTATAAAATAATGAAAAAATTAATTGAGATACTAATAAACATCAATTTATCACTGAAAAATAAAATAAGCTTAATTTTGAAAACAAAAATATTTGGCAGACTAAAAAATGAGTAAAAAAAAAAAAAAAGAGGAGGAAAGGTAATTAATGGGTCAAAACGTAATTAATAGGTCAAGTTGGTTGGGTTAATGGGGTCAGCTTGTCTATTTCATTAATAATATTTTAATATATAAAATTTATTATTATTACTTTTTGAAACTTTGATGGATGGGTCAGTTGATCCCCATCTGCCAAACCTGTGGCGCCGCCCCTGATAACATGCGTTTGCCGATAGAACTATAGTGCCGATTTCAATATTTTCGCATACTTCTCTTTGTTTCTCAGAATCTCAATATATGTATAGAAAATTTTTGGAGAGTTGACTAGTTTTCATAAATGGATAGTGAGTGGTAAATCCAGTTCTCAGTCATAATTGTCTGCCATCACATAAATTTTATTTAAAAATATTTATTTCCATAACTCCTATAGGGCACGTTTGATTTTTCGAACTATTATGAAATCCCGGGACTCTGAATCTCTGGACTAGCGTCTTCAATGTTACGTGACCCGGCCTATCCCTTAACCCAGCGTTTAATGTATGGTTAGACTGTGCACTAGACTATGATTATAAGGCCTAATCCGATGTTTGATTTTGGTCCTATAGACTGGATTAACTCATGAAAATATTATATTATCCCTGAGAGCACCCTCCCCAAAACTGGATTAACTCATTGCTCAATACTAATGCTTTCAAAGTATTTCAAAACCCAGCTCTTCTTGGAAAAAATTATATCATACAAATTAAATACAATAAATAATGTTCAACTACTCATCTCATGGATTATGCTATTCAATTTGCTCATCTCATGAAATTTGCCTATTTAAAACAAATATCATATTGCATGTTAATATAAAAAAAAGTGACAGCCCACTCATCGCAATGGTGGTGCCATTCTAAGACATTATCCATACAAAAATTTCACTAGATTTGCTAGTCAACCATGTCCTTTCAATAACAACAACTCTAGCCCATAATATCATTTGTCTAATGCAAACCAATCAAGGAATCTGCATCAAAATCCAACCCCCAACAAAATCACCTGCATATGTTTTCCAACATAACATAATATTTATATGGATATAGAGAACCACCCATGGTAGCCAAAACCTAGTAGCACATCAATACCCAAAACACATGTTGATGAACCACCTCACTGTGGTATGCAAAATAGCTTAATACGTAATAGTAAAAATAAAATACAACCACCATATCAACAAGGTTTTTCATCATCCCAAAGTTTTTCATCTATAATCTCAAGCATTTTTTCATTATCATTCCAACCAAATACCTAATTTCCCAAGAATTGAAAACACACTACCATAGATTTTTTTTTTCCACTTTTTTATTTAGCTCTCTATGTGCAGAATGACATGAAGGTCAGTTCTAAGAAGTGCTTTCAGTAGTTTCCGCTCAAGAACTTGCAAATAGCCAGAACGAAAGGTATTGTTATCAACCTTCCATCCTTCGTTAACAATGTCGTTAAGGGCATGAACAAGCACCTCCTCTTCCTTTCATATCCAACTCCGCTTAGTTCCTTTCGATGAAGACGTAGCAGTTGACTTCCCTTTTTGAGATCTACTTGTTACCTCACTATCCATTTCTAAATGTAATAGCATAATTATAATAAAATACAAGAATAAATGAAATTCAATCCAATCAATCATTACAAACAAATCAAGAATAAATAAAATGCAATCTAATCCATTCATTAAACACAAATCAGGAATAAAACATGACTATCAATCCAATTAACAACATGTGTGCTGACAATGAATATCCAATTACATAGACCGTCGAATTGTTCATTTAGTAATAAATTTGAAACCTAATTATGAGCTTTATTAGCAAGAAATTCATTATACATTTGCATTGCTATGGCATCTCTCCACTCGGTCTACTGATCAGATGTCTCAACCACGTCAATGTACTCATCTCCCATGTTAGCCGGATTGTGTATAGGTGTTTCGATGTTCTCTAGAGGGTCCTCAGCCATTTAACATTTAATAAAATTATTTAGTAAGCAACAAGCTGTAATGATACAACATTGGGTCTTAATGGAAAAATACGATGGACTTCAGAGGATTGCCCACCTCATTTTCAACAACCCAAAACTTCTCTCTATCACATTCCTGGCAAATACATGTTTCATATTACAGTACTCTTGATAACTAGAGGGCACAATGCCATCTCTCCAAATAGATAAATGGTATCGTTGCCCCCTATATGATGCCAAAAAGCCTTCACTGTTCTTGTACCCCCCATCAACAAGGTAATAGTAACCTGACACTATACCATATTAGTTTTGGTTGAACGTAAGTGGTTCATATAAAATTGTGTAGCATGGTGTTGTGTCTAGAACGCTTACCAGTTTGAACCTTCAATCCATTCCTCCTGATGATTGCATCTCTCATAACCATACCATCTACCGCACACCCTTCCCAACCTGGTGAGACATATATGAAGTTCATATCTCTATTACAGACACCTAAGACATTTGTAGCGATCTCCCTCTTTTGGGTCCTATATCTAGGTGTATTAATGTTACTGACACAAACTCTAACGTAAGTGCCATCTAATGCTCCAAGGCAATTCTATATACACAAATAAACATCATTTTAGAACAATACATGACATTTCATTATTGCCTATCTTAAGATGTAAAACTAATTATTTACCTACTGACTGGTCAGTGCAACATTTAGTAATTGGTTCTAGGGTAACAAGCAATTCATGTTGACAATGCAAAATAGCTTTAAGCACATCCCTGAAATACCTATTAACTGTTTGTCCTAACCTAAAGAAATTATGCTTCATAATTCTTTTTTTTTTTTTTTTTTGTGGTGTCCTACAACTTTAAAAAGCATTGCTACCTTCTCCTCCAACATCACATGTATTGAGTGTGAGGCACAATTCATTTGGACCAAATTGCACAATCTCATGAAAGCCCTACGATCCACACGAAGTTGCTCAACACATGTAAGGTTTGACTGTCTCACTAATCAATTGATGGCTTCAATTTGCTATTAAAATATATTGGGCTCTCTAATAATAGCATTATACTTTTCATAGTACCTCTCAATAGCAATGCTTACTACCACAAATACTATCTTAGCTAGGGCAACCATTTGTTTTATAGTTTGCTGAATGGCCATGAACCCCTCCACCTCCTCATTGTTGTACTCCATATCAAAATCTATCTAAGTAAAAAACATAAGTTAGACATTATTAAATATATCTGCTACATTACTAGCATTTAGAGGGACATAGAGAACCCCAACCTATCAGCAACATATCAGAAACATCATCATATAAAGTCTTACACAATGATCACAACAGCTTCCAGAATAAGAAAAAGGAACACAGAATGCAATTGATACAACTAAAAACAAGATTCATTTAAGAAACAATTACTAATAATGTACAAAAGCCATAAGAAATCCCTAACAAAAGTAAAGACAAACCCCCAAAAGAAGGATAACATCGTCAGATTAACAGAAGCCCTAACAAATCCCTAACAATAACAATGAATAACCACCAGAAAAGGGAAAAATTCTTCAGCTTAACAAAAGCCCTAACAAACCAAAGTAGTGATACCATGTGATTTGCAAGGATTGAAGACCAATATAGTGAATAATAGCAAGAATGACAATAAAAATGGTTCATGAGAGTAAAATCGTCATTTGATTTTACATGTAGAAAGTCTAGAGCACATACCTGATTGTCTTAAGTTTCATGAATTAGATGGAGTATTGGTTTTCTGTAGAGTGGATCTTGCCTTAGATCTGAGTGCGCGACAGTAATGTTAATTGCCAATATCTATTTCCTTTGCTCCGATGTTGTTCCCGAAGGCAAAATCACAGTAGATGAACAGAGGAAGCCAGACTAGGTTATGGTTGTTGGAAGGGAGGCGTTGAGAGCCATCATCAAGGACAGAGAGATTGGTAGCGTGTAAGAATGGGTTGTAGAGTATATCTAACATGGGGAAAAAAGGGTATAATAGTCATTTGGCAGGCTAGTCCAGATAGCTGCTTATCCCAGGACTAGCAAACACATCTCCCCCCCCCCCCCCCGCGGGCGAGTAAATAATCCCTCATGTGGGGTGTTCATAGTCTGGAGTGGATTCATAGTCCAACTCATATATGTTTACCAAATGCAGGACAGGACTAGATATTTAGTCTAATCCTCCTTAATTCAGGAAATCAAATGTGCCCATAGGGACTGTTGTTTAGGGATGACAAACTGAAACATTTGAGACCATGCTCTGAATATAATGTGAAATACTTTAAATACAACTATAATATTTTAATAATACAAAATTCCCTTTGAATAAACTAGTAAAAGTTAGGGTTTTAATATTATTTTTATTTTTAAAAATTTAGCTTCTTTTTTTTTCTTGATTTTATATTATAATTGTATAAGTTGTATTGTTTTTATGTTGAAAAATTACTTTAGTGGTTCTGTGAGGGTTTACTCTGCCCCAACCCGCTAGACACTAGTTCGATTAGCTTAAGCAGGGCGAGGGAGTATTGATGTAAATAGAAAGGGAGTGAGGAGGTTCGATCCATCACAAGTTTGGGGCGGGATGGGATATGGTTTGAAGTTCAGTCTGATCAGTTCCGAATCAACCGCGTTGTCATCCTTACTGCTGTTAATAGCAGCACTCGTAGATGCTATGGCGTATCTATACATTGTACAATCTAAACACTGAAAACTTGGACCAAATTATACCCTGCACTAATGACGGTGACCATGATGCACCAATAATAATATACCTGGCCTGTTTTGCAGAGAGAAGCTTCAATAATTGTCAAGGCATTGATCGATGAGGCAATTACCGAAAAGCTTGATGTACAAAACCTGTCTTCCAATACTTCAAACACATTTCGTATTGCTGATTTGGGATGTTCAGTTGGACCCAATACATTCATTGCTATGCAAAATGTGATAGAAGCCGTGGAAAAAAAGTATGGTCTCAAGCCTAACTCATCCAATTTCCAAGTGTTCTTCAATGATCATGCCACCAATGACTTCAACACCCTCTTCACTTCCCTGCCTCCAGAAAAACACTACTTTGCAGCCGGGGTGCCAGGTTCATTCCATGGCCGGTTGTTCCCCGAGTCCTCTCTGCATATTGTTCATTCCTCCTATTCACTTCAGTGGCTCTCTCGCATGCCAGAAGAGGTACAGGATAAAGATTCTTCCGCATGGAACAAGGGAAAAATTCTCTACACAAGTGCCTCAGATGAAGTAGCTAATGCTTATGCAGCACAATTTGCTGAGGACATGGATAACTTCTTGAATGCTAGAGCCATGGAGATTGTAAGAGGAGGGATGGTGCTACTTATCATGCCGGCTATTGAAGATGGGGTCCATCGTTCGCAGAACGCTGGAGGTTGGCTTTATGATGCCTTGGGTTCCAGCCTCATGGATATGGCAAATGAGGTTAGTCAATAATCTTTTAGCGTGATGCTATATATATATACATATATATAAAGCATTTCTCCATTTCTTTTTTCACTCCAAGATAAAAAGAGGTTGGATCCACATTAATAAATGCTAGTAATTAAGAACCACTTGTGTTTAGAGTAAGGAATAACATTGAGAAATAGGTATATAACTATATATATATATATAGCATTTTTAATAGTTTATCTATTATGCATGGAATTAGAAAAGCCTTAATTCTCATCCTAGAAACTTGAGATCACCTAATCTACCTAATAACAGCATGAGAGTATTAATTTGGATATTGAAGAAGGTAATGGTATACAAGTAGAAAAAATATAAAAAGTTTATCACTAGTATGATATGTTTGAAAGGGAGACACTCTCTCTAAAGCAAAACACGCATCATAATTGTTATTAATTATAAAAATACAAAAATATAACTGTCACGTCATTTTGCCAGAATTTCTTTATAAATTTTTTGAGAAAATAGTGTTTCCATTGAAGAATTAGGAATGATGTCTACATCTTATTTTGTTGTCTATTACTCTACAAGAAATGCATATGATCTCTAGCCTCTAGTTAATCATAAAAATGACCAATCTTGAGTACAGGGATTGATCAGTGAAGCTCTGGTGGACTCCTTTAACTTGCCTATCTATACAGTCTCTCCCAAGGAGATGGTCTGGTCGGTGGAAAGAAACGGTTGTTTCAGCATTGAGAGAATGAAGTTAAAAGACCCGATTCTGAGGATGGATGAGCCATTTAATATTCACACATGTTCAATGCTTATGAGAGCAGCTGTGGAGGGATTGATGACTAAACACTTCGGAAGTGAGATAATAGATGAAGTGTTTGAACGGTTTCATCATAAAGTTGCTCAGTTCCCTTTGATCGACCCAAGCTACAAGAAAGGAAGTCTACTCTTTGTTGCTCTGAAACGTATATGAATATGATGTGAACTTGGAAATCAACTCAGCCTCTTCATCCAGCCGATTTGGCTTTTTTTTTTTTTCCTTTTTGTGGATACCAATGCATAATATGTATTTTAGACATGATCAACAATTTTTTTTTTATCATAAGTCCATTGGTAACCTTTCAAATGAAAAATATGTCTAGGCATGGTGGAGAGAGAAAGTGACAAGTTTCAAATGACTTGCTGATACATGCAAAGAGCCAAAGCTATGACGCTATTTCATACTATGCAATCATAGAATTGTGTATTGAAATTACCAAACATAATCAATAGCCTATGTGTTCTTAGATATTTAGAATTCTATTGCTAAGAATTTGAGGTTTAAGAAGATAAAATAATGAAATTATGATTTGCCTCCATTGAAATCCTTGAGATTCTTAGATGATTTTCAAAATTGAACCCAAATGTAGAGATTAACTACTTGAATATATAGAAAATTGCGTTGAATTCATGAAAATTGTACTTAATTACATTGAAAATAAAGAACTACAAAGAAATCTAGAGTTTCTCTTTCTAAAACTACTCCTACAACCCTCTAACAAAACTCTAAAAATATGTAAAATAAGATGAGATCTCTAAATTTGAGCCCAAACGGCCTTAAATATGCTAAAAAAATAACATAGATGTGTGAACCGTTAGCTATTTGTTAGCAAGATGTTCGAATGCCTTACTAACCTGATTCAAACGCTAAAAACAAGCATCTGAATCTCGCTGACAGTTTGAACATGCACTATTCAAGTTCAGACGATTACTATTCACTTGTTGAACGATCATTATTCACTGTTGACATCACTATTTACCTGTTTGAATGGTCACTATTCACTCCTAACGGTCATTATTCACCCATTCGAACGATCACTATTCACCTGTTCGAAAGGCACCATTCATAACATTCTCTACTTTTGTCCAATTTGCTCCCGAATTACTCCAAATTAAGCTCAAAAAGTATACAAATCAAAATAAAGTAAGTTAATACTAAAATCTAACTAAAGAGGTATATAAATGACACGACCATAGTAATGTAACACCCAAGAGCAAATGGCCGTAACGAAGTATAACTTGGTAATCACCGAGATTGAATTCCACAAAGATTGGGCTCAATACAGGCTATCGGCCAAAGCTAACACTCAACACTCTCAAAACTCACATAATTTGGTAAAATACTTCTTAAAAAGAGGAAATGAAAAATGATTTGGTTTAAAGAGGTTTGTTGCTTAATCTAAAACGAAGGAAATGAAAACTAGATTAACAAATTATAAATGGAATTGGATTCAATTAATCAAATCACCCAATTCATCCAAGGCATTCAACAAGGTTTATAATTTAGATCAAATCCCACAATCAAGAGAGTTTGATTTGGAAAATTTAGCTTTGAAAACCAACAATTCTCAAGCAATTAAAATTAGATTCATAGTCAATAGTAGAATCATAGGTTAATACCATCGATTTGACTAATATTAATACAAAATTAGAAAATTAAGCATTGAATTAATCAAATATAGTCAATAATCTATGTATTTTTAAGCATCCAACATTAAATTGATGAGAATGGATTCTATAGTAATTGATGTTAGATTCATTGTCTAGTATAGAGTCTTAGATTAATACCATTGATTTGGATGAATTCAATACACAATTGAGGAGTCATGCATTGAAACCACCAAACATAATTAATAATCTAAGTGTTCTAGAATTTCTATAGTCAATTATTAAGAATTAAAGATCTAGAAAGATGAATCAATGAAATCATAAGATACCTTTAATGGAAGCCTTGAACTCTTTGAGTGATCTTCACAATTGAATCCAATTTGGAGAACTAGCTACTTGAATCTATAGAGAAATTGACAATTGAATTGAAGAAAGCTTGTAAACAACTTGAATTTGAGTGCTATAATAGAAATTACAATGAAATTGAAAGTGTTTCTATCTTTAAAACTACTCCTGTATAGCTGTATTCAACTCTATCTAATACAAAAAGCTTAGATCCCCAAATTCTCAATACAAAACTAATTTATAGGCTGAAAAATAATAGACTCCGGCAACTGTGCGCACAATCTGCCAACGATTTGCCAATGGTTTACCCATGGTGAAATCGACTTTCTATATCCTGTTTACGATCTTGTAGAGCTCAATCCTAGCTTCTGAACCTATAAACCCGTGCGCACGGAACTGCTCACCATGCATATGCAACTGTTCATTGTGCACACGGTTGGACAAGCGTGCGCATGGAAGTGTGGATTGTGCGCATGGCCAAATAACCATTTTGCCCCTGAAGCTCCATTTTGCTCCTTTTTAAGCTTCAAACCTACAAATCAACCATAAAATAGCATAAAAGATCATAATGTAACTAAAGAAAGTTAAATGCTAAACTACTTGGACTAATTCAAACTATTTATGGACTAATGATTACACTTTTAGAGAGTAATCACCACCCCCCACTTATCTTTTCCTTGTCCCTAGCAAAAGACTAACTAAAAGATAATCTCCACTTTCGTAGGAGTCACAGATGTATTTAGTCTATACACCAAGCCTTTGAATCCCTAGATTACCCATAGTGGACGAGTAGTGTCTCGTAAGGGCTTACAGTGATGACACCCAAATATAAAAAAAAGTAACTACCATAATATACAAGAGAGCAATCCAAATATTAAAAAACGCAATAATGAAAGTGTGTCAACTTGGCATGATTTCATGAAGGAATGTTTATAACTTTAACATCAACTAAACATAATTGACAAAGATAAATCACATTCAAACAAGATCACAATGAAAACCATGCTTTGGATCAAAAAGAACTTCCCAAGGGAAAGCCAATAAGTGTCTAAACAAGGTAAGGTATAGAAGATAGAAAAAAGGTACAAAGGTATACAATACATGTGTGATCAAGGTGTTAGCCCTAAGTTTATTCATATAAAATTTTATATATAATTTTGATGATAACTTACTTTGATTTATAAATATTTTTTTGATTAAATATATTCAATGGTTTTAATCATTGGTCTAGTTGGTGTAATTAAGTTTTGCAAGATTATAAAGCACTTAAAAGAGTGATCAAGACTTGAAAAGTAATATCAAAATTTTTGAAAATCATATTTTATGGAAACTTGATTCAAGAAAGAAAATTAGAGGATATAATTTTCTTCTAAGGTTGAAAATTCAATGAAACTATATCCTATGATACAGCTATAGTAGTTTGCCCATATTTTTTGATCCAATTGTTGGATTGATCTGAATTTTATGGAATTGGAAATTATACTTAAATTTCTATAAACGGTATCTTATGAGAATGTCGTGAAGAGAATGTCTTGTGGGACAAAACGGAGTTGGAAATGAAGGCAACTCAATAGAAATTCAAATATGCCAACTGAAAGACAGTTTGAGTATTTTAATCATAACTTTTGATTTGACCATTGGATTGACTAGCTTCTTAAGGTTCTGAAAAGCTAACTTCCATGTCTACAATATTTCTCTTACATCTGTTTTTAAATTCAAACGTTATAATGGAGAAAATTGAGGTGGAATTGAAGGCAACTCTGCATAAATTCAAATATGTCAACTAGGGGACAGTTTGAGTATTTGAATCATAACTTTTGATCTAACCATTGGATCGACTTGATTATTGAGGTTCTGAAAAGAGGACTTCCATTTCTACAACCTTCCTCTTATAGCTATTTTCAAATTCAAACGTTATCAATGTGCAAATCAAGGTGGAACTGAAGGCATCTGATTAGAAATTCAAAAACCTGTCTAGCAGCAAGTAGCTCAATGGGAAGAAATGTCTTCAATACTCTCCAAAGGCTGTAAACACATTTGAAGCTACAAATCATTCTCCTATCTTCATCTATAAATAAAGATATACTTGAGGAACAAAAGAGAACAACAAAATAACAAGTATTGTGTTTCAAAGTGATATTCATCTGACAAAGTTTATTGAGAGCTTAATTGTCTTTTATCTTGTAATGTTTTGAGAGGTTCATTGGCATATTTATTATTTGAGAGAATTGTTTATAAGCAAGAGTGATTGTACTCTTGTTCTTTCTTCTTTTAAGGGAGAGACTACTTACAACAAATAGCTAGAGGTTGGGTGTGACTAGCATCTGTACAAAAACTAGTTGAAGTGACTTAGTTAGGTGTGACTAGCACCTGTGTAAAAACTAGTTAAAGGGGTATGGCTAACATTTGTGGAAAAACCTAGTTGTGAAGGAGGATTAGCACCTGGGTGTTAGCATCCCATTTTGGCCACTTGGCAATCTCCGACTCGACTGAAAGTACCTCCAAATCGACACAAGTATACTTAAGCCCAAATCGGCTTTTCAAGTCCAATTCAAGCTGTCAACTACCTCGCGGGTCTGCTAGGCCCACTAAAGGCAAAATGACTGAAATGCCCCTGTTGCATTACTCAATTCAATCCAAACTAGCACGAATTCCACAAGAGGATAAGTCCATTCAAATCCAAAGTCAAATCCATTTTTCTGTCATTCAAGAAAGTTGATCCCTCATTGAAGGTAAGACCATTCAATCCAGCACGACGCGATCACTGAGAAAGTCTATTCCTTGGATCAGCAAAGCCCCTTTCACACTCATTTCCGGAAAGTACCTAAGTCCCGATATGGAAAATTGGTTCACTTTTAGCTCTTGCTAGCCTGCCAATGTAGAATGTTCTTTAATTCAGCACATTCTTTGAGAAAGCACAAACCCCTGAAGAATGGAAGACCGTCCAAGTTTATCACATTCTTTGAGAAAGCACAAACCCCTCAAGAAAGGAAGACCGTCCCAGTCTGGCACGACCTTCGAGAAAGTTTACCCCTCAAGGCGGTAAGAGCCTTTCAAAGCTGTCCACTAAGAAAGTACAAATTCCTCGGATAGAAGTCCAAACCAGATCTAGACCGATCAACACTGATGCCTGCTAGCCCATTTCGGTGAGAAATGACCATTTTGCCCCCAGCGAGCCCAACACGTTCCTTGAGAAAATTTCAAGTCCTCGGAATGGTAAGACCACCTTCTAGAACTGTCCTTAGATGGTTCGGTATGTCCAATGCCATCTAGTCAACCCCACTCCTTTCCCGGAGGTTCTTCAGTCAAAATGATCGTTTTACCCCTAGGCATCCAAATGCCCTAGGGAACCACATCGGATCTCGATATCAAACCGGCAACACCCCAGTCAACTTTGGTCAATCCCAGTCAACTTGGGTCAACCCCAGTCAATTTTGGTCAACCTTAGAACTCTCGGGACAAGATGACTGCCATCCAGTCACTCTTTTCAACCATAACGGCTTTAGGAATCAAATCGGCAACCTCCAAGACACTTTTAAGAGTATTCCTTTCCATTTTTAGCCAGACCCCGCCGCCCGGCATCTTCCCTTTTTCGAACCAGAACCTCATTGCCCTACTTCGAGTGAAGCATGACCATTCTTTAGCCATGTGCCACTAATAGTGGCATATAACCCCCCAAAATCGGTTACGAATCGACCAGCCCCATATCTAGCCTTTTTTTAAGCCCTCATTAAACCTTCCTGTGCCACTCGTAGTGGTGCACTGTTAACATTAAGCTATGCGCCACTAAAAGTGGCGCACCACTCTCCTATTTTTGCACTATAAATACAGACCTTCCCCTTCACTGTTTTGGGTTGAAAAAGTTATCCAGAAACGACAGCTCCCAAAGCCCTCTCTATCTCTCTCGAAGTCCCATCGGCTGAGTCCTAGTTCAAACTCCCAAAGCTTCAAGGCCTCAGCCTCTAAGCTCTACCGAAGGTCTAGCTCACTGTTCGAAAGCTCCCGAAGTCTTCCTAAGTCCAAAGCCCGAGCCTCCATTAAGGAAAAAAGCAATGAAATAAGGTAAGCTCTAGTTTACCTTTCCGTACTCCCCCATTTTCTCTTCTCCCTCTGAACCCACTTGGGTTTTTCTCTTTTTTAATCCCTTATTTCTAAACTCCCCTTTCTTGCATGCTTGAAACAAGAGTACATTAAGTCCATGTCGAGAGTGAACAAGAGGAGATTACCGATCGAGACTCTCTTCTTGGCCCTCACTTGCTTCACGCCATGGCCTTAGGGACCTCTTGTAATGTGGTGATACCTAACCTTGTATGTTTTATACCATTATTATCATCATCATATATTTGCATTCTCATCATATCTTAACTCCTTAAAGTCCTTTTTCAAAGTTGTTTTATCAAAACCACAATTCTAAGTGGATCCCAACCCTCTCATTCGTTAGGGTTTTCCTAGCAAAGTGTGACATTTTAAATGGCTCCCGTTAGCCTACATTTGCTTCGTTTCAAAAACACAATCCCGAAATGATCGCAGTCATTCCATGACTAAGGTTGTCTCGAGGAAAGTGTGACATTCAAAACAACCCAAAAATGTTTACATTTTTTGCCTCGTGCCGTTATTGTTTTTCGAAATCACGAGCCTAAAGCAATTCTAACCTTTCAATGGATAGAATAGCTTTAGGCAAAGTCCGATATTCATTTGGACATCTAAAATCCAAGTTAGAGGTTCGGACCCTAAAACATGTTTTCAAAAGACTCGGTTTTCGAACCATTTACAAAAATCGCATTTCTCAAACCCTAGAAGTCTAATCCTAGGAAAATCTTATTTTTGCCAACTTATAAACTTTTCTTTTTCAAGTCAAAATCATACCTTTTTTCAAACCCACAAAATACTCAATTTCCAAATCAATCGAAACTTTCCTTTTCTAAACTTTCGTTTTTAAATCAATCAAATCCAAACCTTCTATTTCAAATCACTCAAATCACTCCTTTTTAAAACCTTCCAAATTTAAAACCCAAATCAAATCCTTCCATTTTGGAAACAATCCAAACTTGCCTTTTTCAAAATCAAATCAAATCTTTTCAAATCTCAATCTTCTTGAAAAATAAACATTTTCAAATCCAATCTTCCTGAAAATGAAACATTTCCAAATTTAATCTTCCTGAAAAAGAAACATTTTCAAAACTCAATCTTTTTAAATCAACTCAAATCTTTTTAAATCAAATCAAATCTTTTCAAATCTTAATCTTCCTGAAAATGAAACATTTTTAAATCTAATCTTTTTGAAAAGGAAACATTTCAAAAATCAAATATTCCTGAAAGGGAAACATTTTCAAAATCCAATCTTCTTGAAAAGGAAATCTTTCAAAGACAAACTTTCTTGAAAATGAAACATTTTCAAACTCAAACTTTCCTGAAAAAGGAAACTTTCTAAAAATGAAAACTTTCTAGAAATAGAAACCCATTTCAAAGTCCTAACTCTTTCAAACTCTTGTTCAAACTACTATTGACCTGATCCTTTTTAAGAAGGTACGTAGGCAACCTTTAACGGGTTGTGGTTACAACCCTTTTCAAATTTTCAACTCCATAACCCTTTCCAAATTTCTAATTCCATAACCCTTTCCAAATTTCTAATTCCATAACATTTTTTCAAACTCAATTCCTTCTTTCAAATTCTTTTTCAAACTTCATTTTTAAAAGTTTTTCTAAGTGGATAACATCAAACATAGGTAACCAGTGAGTCATAGTTAGGTAAATAAAAGGTGATTAGACATATAGGTACTGCAAGGGCAGGGTAGGGTAATAGTCTTAGAACATCTTCCTTGCACATAACCAACCCCTGGACTTAACAATTTCTATTTTAAAGATAAAAACTGGAGTCAATTTTCAAAAGGGTTTTCTAACATTTTTAGGGTTGTCAAACAACCCTACTTTCTAAAACCCTCTCATGAGGACGTTTTTCAAAAACCTTTTCCAAAACCGAAGTTTAACCCTTGGGTTTTACTTGGTGTAGATGATCAAACACATCTTTAAATATGTTAGGTGATGACTCCAAAGACCTTTTCAAAAAGCCCTAATCAATTCTGTTTTAAAAATTCAAATCCCGTTGCATTCATTTTATTCTAGGAGGACGAGTTTTAACGAGATAGCACCATACAATTCTCCCCCCCCCAGGCCAAGAGGGCCCTGCGTCCGGAAACGAGGCACGACAGTTTGGTGACTTCATTGGGGACAATTGAAGGGTTAGGCTTATGTTATGTCCAGTCACCTTTTACTCACCTTAAGTTTGTTGGTTACCTTGTTTAGTTATATCCACTTTCTAAACTTTTCAAAATTCTAAATTTTTCAAAATGGTATTTGTTTTGTGATTGCGCTTCAAAAGTGTAATTATAAAGCCTTAATTAGTACTTTGTTAGCATTAATTTATGATTATATATGTCCTTCTAGTTATGTTTTGATATTAATTAAGTTCATAATTCTTTATGTAGGTTTTGAGCTTAAATGGAATGGTTTCGAATGCAATTTAATCATAGGTTTCAAAAGGTTGTTGTCAAGGTACAAGCTGCTGAAGCTATGGTATAAACTGTTGAAGGGCGTAGAGCTAAAACTTTAGAAGCCCATATCTCACGAACCAGAAAGGCTATTCAAGCCCATAATATGTCGATTTCATATAACTTTTCGAGACCTACAACTTTTGTGATGTGACCCTGCCCATCTGAGCACTCAGTAGAAGTCATCCGTACGATTGACGACGGAATATATAGATTAATTTACTTTTTAGTTAGATATAGATTAGTAGGTAGTAGAATAGGTTTAGGAGTTCTATGTTTTGAAGGAGGAGAAGAATTCTAGGGTTTGGATGGAGGAATCATCCAACCTTTGGAGACTATGAATCTTTTCATCTTTCAAGAGAGCGTCTTAGTCTTTAGTTTTTATCTTTAGTTTTCTTTCTTGTTCTTATTGTGAATTTCAGATTATATTTTTTAATGCAGCGTTTTATTTCTTTAATTATTAGTTTTATTCTTGCAATATTTATCATGTTTTTCAGTAGCTAAATCCGTTCTTGGTATGGGTTGAGAAAGTAACTAGGTTACAAGTAGAGATTCAAGATAGTTATTTATTTTCTAAGGTTTCAAGACCTCGGATCAAGATTCATTTTCTTGCCCATGAATATCTTCGAAAACAATATTTTTGATCATATCTAGCATGTATGTATAGATTGATTTGTAAACAGGGATACATATACCTAGAATTTTTGATAAGGATATTGATTACAATTGCATATATATTCCTAGTAATAGTACTTTAGAAATCTACTGTTCTTGATTAAGCTTCAAACATACCTTGTAGACAGGTTTATAAACTGGGACAGGTATGAATGGGACCCTGGTATGAGCACTAGTAAATAACTGAATATTGACTCTAAAAGGGTGATCGAATCTTGAAGTCTGTTAATCGAAACTATCTTGGAAACCTACCTGTAGGCCTATTATTGGATCAAACCCTGCAAAAACCTTTTTATAATATTTGAATACATTCCTAAAAATTAGTTTAATTTTATTGTCTAATAATTTAGACCAATCATCTCCAAAAATTGATTTTTATTTTCTTTTTGGAAGCTTTCCTGCAATTTTAATTGATTCTGAGTTCATTATTATTTTGTCCTGATTGCAGACCTTATTCGTAAAGTTTATTTCTTGTGTTTCCTGTGGTTCGACCTCGGACTTACTGAGATATTATTACTGCATCGCAACCGCACACTGACGGATATAAATTGCACTATTCAAGAGTGATCAATTTTTTGCGCCATTGCTGGGGACTTACAAAGAAAATAAGCTAAGGTAAGAAAAATAAACAGGGAAAAAATAAAAATATACATGAACTAAAACAAAGCAAACGAACTCGACAGAAATTGATTCCTACAGAAACAGTTTCACCATCAAACTACAACAACGAGGAAATTCAATCGCTCAATTGGGTAACCTTGTTCCATCCCTACTATCTATGAGCATATTAGATTTTCTTTTCTTTATTTTACTAGTTTCTTTTAGATAAATTACATATTTGTTTAGTGGAGGTTTAGGGTTTAATTGCAAATTGGTGGATATTTTATGTGGAGATTGCTGGTTCAGTTGGAAATTTAAATTAAATATTGTTTATCTCTATTTCACTATTGTGGCAGATTGGTGCATTTATGTGCATTGCATTGCATGTCAGTTTGGCAGAGAGATAGTTCAGGTAGACTTTTGAGAGCAACCCTACCTGTTTACGCCACTAGATCTAGAACTCTTCCCGATACTACACCTATACCGATAGACTTTGACATGGCTCGCTTACTGGGTGATGATGGGAATATGGATGGAGGTAAGAACATGCAACCCCCACAACCCCAAGTACCTGCTCCACCACAGAGAACTATGAGAGATTATCTAAACCCACAAAGACAGACTGCAAACTCTTGCATTATATTACCTCCTGACCAAAATGCATTTCATCTTAAGTCAGGTATCATGCAACGAATTACACATTTTCATGGGATGGATTCTGAAAATCCATATACTCATCTTAAAGCGTTTGAAGAGGTCTATAATATGTGCTTTGATAATACCTGCTCTATCGAGACCATTCATCTCAAATTGTTTCCATTCTCATTAAAGGATAAAGCTAAAATTTGGTTAAATTCTTTAAAACGAGGTCTATTCCATCATGGGATGTCCTTCAGACTGAGTTTCTAAAAAAGTTCTTTCCTGAGCATCGCACAGAGGTGATTGGTCGCCAAATTTCACAGTTCACTCCTTTTGAAAATGAAACATTTTACCATAGTTGGGAGAGATATAAAAAACTGTTGAATTCATGTCCGCATTATGGACAAGACCCATGTAGGTTGGTTAGTACTTTCTTTTCTGCCTTGACTCACGAACTCAAAAGGTTTGTGGAGACAATGTGCAACGGGTCTTTCTATGATAAATCTGCATAAGAAGCTTATGACTTCTTTGACTTTCTAGCTGATAACGCGAAAGATTGGGATACCACGAGGACTAAAAATCCCGAGGTCAGAAACAACTTAAGGACAAACACCATATATCCATTAAGGCATTTAGATGAGGATAATTCAAAGATAGCCACATTGACTAAGCGATTAGAGGCCCTAGAAATGAAAAAAATTGCAGCAGTTAAGAGTGAAACCCAAGTTAATTGTAGTGTGTGCGATAGTAATGAGCATAGGACAAATCTTTGTCCCACAATTTCAGCCTTTAGGGAAGTGTTGCATGGTCAAGTAAATGATATTGCTCCTTATAGTAAACCACCACAGGCCCCACAAGGACAAGGAAACCCATATGCACCTACATATAACCCAGGGTGGAAGAACCATCCCAATTTTAGTTGGAGGAATGATGGTAACTCAGCACCCCAACAATTTCAACACCCACAACAATTTAATGGCCCTCCTAATCAATACCAGGCACAAGGTCAACAATTTTCAACACCAACAACAAACTTGTACAGACCACCTCCTCCAAAACCTGTAGAGGATCCTTTGACCCAATTCATACAGGTACAACAAGCAACTAATGCTAGACTTGATAAATCCATAGAAGAGTTAAAGACTTTATTTGCTTAATCACTGAGTAAAGAGAAAGGCACATTCCATGCTCAACCATTACCTAACCCTAATAAACAAGCTCATGGTGTAGAGATAAATCCAAATCCGCCAAATGATGAGCAAGTTCAAGCAGTAACCACCTTAAGGAGCGAAAAAGTCATAGATAAAACTATTCCAAGTAAAGAGTTTGCACCTAAGGAGGACACTAGCGAGAGAGTAGAAAAAACATCAGAAGAGGATAGAGACAGTCCTAAAGAGGTAGTGGAGGAGTTAGGGAAGAAGCCTAGGGATGATGAGTCTAGGGATAAATCTACCGATATTGACGTAGAGGATTTGTCACGTGTTCCATTTTCTCATAGATTAGCCAAACCGAAGCAAGAACTAATAAATTCTGAAATTTATGAGGTATTCAAGCAAGTGAAAATCAATTTTCCATTCCTAGATGCCATTAAGCAGATCCCGTCATATGCAAAGTTCTTAAAGGACTTGTGCACCATTAAGAGATGACTCACTGTGAGAGAAGCCTCTTTTCTGAACCAAGAAGCTAGAGAGGTTCTACAAGTAAATATTCCACCAAAATACAAGGACCTGGGGAGTCCGACCATTCCATGCATAATTAGAGATCATAAGGTTGATAATGCTTTGCTAGATCTAGAATCTAGTGTGAACCTGCTACCCTTTTCTGTTTATCAAAAGTTAGGGTTAGGAGAGTTGAAACCTACTAGAATCACCCTTCAATTAGCCGATCATTCAATTAAGATCCCTAGGATCATAGTGGAAGATGTGCTTATCTAAGTGGATAAATTCTACTTCTTGGTTGATTTTGTAGTGTTAGACACCGTGGGGAACTCAAATGATCATTCTCCTATCTCAATCATTTTAGGTCGTCCCTTCCTAGCAACATCCAATGCTATTATTCGTTGTAGGGGCGGGGAGTTGAACTTATCCTTCGGAAACATGACTGTAGATATGAACATCTTCCATGCAAGTAAGAAACCGGGAGAGTGTGAAGACATTAGGGAGATTAGCATGATAAATATTGTAGTAGAAGAACATTTTAATAGAGAATTCTTGACAGATCCACTTGAAAGAGCCTTGATCCAGAATAAACAAATAAAGTGTTTAAAAGAAATAGTGATAAATGAGGAAGCGGTAGAATGCATTCCTGCTATGTCTGTGAGTCATTGGACCTAATATGTTGAGTCATTAGGGCTCAGTGCTTGTAAACCTGAACCATCAGAAGTGAAAGCTCCTATTCTGGACTGAAAGCCATTGTCATCTACTCTTAAATATATATTTTAGGCGATGGTGAATCTTTCCCAGTAGTGATATCTTCTAGCCTGTCTAAAGGTCAAGAGGATCGATTGAAGAATGTGCTTTTAAAGCATCACAAAGCCATAGGGTGGTCAATTGCTGATTTACACGGTATTAGCCCATTAGTTTGCACACATCGTATATACTTATAGGAAGAGGCTAAACCTGTTCGCCAAATGCAAAAGCGATTGAACCCTAATATGAAAAAAATAGTTAGAGGAGAAGTTTTGAAACTTCTCAATGCGGGTATTATTTACCCAATAGCAGACTCTAGGTGGGTGAGCTCTACCCAAGTGGTCCCTAAAAAGTCTGGAGTAACAGTGGTGAAAAATGACAAAGATGAATTAGTACCAACTAGGATCTAGACAGGATGACGCATGTGCATCGACTATAGACGTCTCAATGCCGTCACCACCAAAGACCACTTCCCATTACCATTCCTTGATCAAGTCATAGATCAAGTGTCGGGTAGAGCTTATTATTATTTTTTGGATGGGTACTCGGGCTACAATCAAATTGAAATAGCCCCAGAAGATCAAGATAAAACTACCTTTACTTGTCTGTTTGGCACATATGCTTATAGAAAAATGCCTTTCAGTCTATGCAATGCACCAGCCACTTTCTAAAGATGCATGATGAGTCTATTCAGTGACATGGTAGAAAGAATCTTGGAAGTCTTTGTGGATGATTTTTCTGTCTATTGGAACACCTATGACCAATGCCTAGAAAATTTGAAAAAAGTTTTGCAAAAATATAAGGAGACCAATTTTGTCCTTAATTGGGAGAAGTGTCATTTTATGGTGACACAAGGGATAGTGTTAGGACACATAATTTCAAATAAGGGGATAAAAATTGACAAAGCTAAGATCGACCTTATTCATAACCTTCCACCCCCTACAAATCTTAAAGATGTTCGTTCATTTTTAAGACACGCAGGGTTTTATCAGTGATTCATTCTAGGTTTTAGTACTATTTCTCGTCTGATGTGTCATTTGTTATCCACGGATGTTCCATTCGAATGGACATCCCCTTGCCAACAAGCTTTTGACAAGCTAAAAGGGCTCTTGACCACTGCACCCATCATGCAAGCCCCCGATTGGTCTCTACCTTTCAAACTCATGTGTGACGTGAGTGACTTCGCTATAGGGGCAGTGCTTGGTCAAAGAAAGGACAAGAAACCATATGCCATCTATTATGCTAGTAAAACTTTAAATGACGCACAAATGAACTACACTACCATCAAGAAAGAGCTTCTTGTTATGGTCTTTGCACTTGATAAGTTTAAATCCTACTTAGTCGGCTCACTCGTCATAGTTTATGCTGATCATGCCTCACTTAAGTACTTGCTCACTAAACCAAACGCTAAGCCACGACTAATTCGTTGGATTCTACTCCTTCAGGAGTTTCATATAGAAATTCGAGACAAAAAGGGGATAGAAAATGTGGTAGTTGATCACTTGTCTCGCTTTCTTGTTGATGGTTGAGACCAAGACAAATCTCCCATTTCGGAACACTTTCCTGATGAACAACTTTTCTCCATCCAGTCTGTTACTCATACTAGTACCCCTTGGTTTGCAGATATAGCTAATTACTTGGCTTCAGGTAAGATTCCATCTCAATGGTCATCCAATGATAAAAAGAAATTTTTTCAAAATGTTAGAGTTTTCATGTTGGATGACCCATACCTTTATAAGTATTGCTCTGATCAGTTGATTCGATGTTGTGTACTAGATAATGAATTCCAATCCATAATTAGTTTTTGCCACTCATATGCTTGTGATGGGCATTTCTCCAACAAGAAAACAATTGCCAAAGTCCTCTAATGTGGATTTTATTGGCCCATTATGTTTAAAAATGTCCATACTTTTTGTACTGCTTGTGATAGATGTCAAAGACTAGGTACTCTCACTAGAAGAAATATAATGCCCTTGAATCCCATAACTGTCATAGAAATATTTGATTGTTAGGGCATCGACTTTATGGGGCCGTTTCCTAGTTCTTTCGGGCATTTATACATTTTAATGGATATTGATTATGTATCTAAGTGGGCAGAGGCAGTAGCATCGCGTACAAATGATCACTTAGTGGTGATTAAATTTCTAAAAGAAAACATATTTTCAAGATTTGGGATGCCGCGTGCTATTATAAGTGATGGTGGAACCCACTTCTGTAATAGACCCGTTGGGGTCCTGATGCGCAGATATGGAGTTCTCCACAAAGTCGGAACGCCTTACCACCCATAAACCAGTGGCCAAGTCAAACTCGCCAATAGGGAAATAAAACATATTTTAAAAAAAATTGTGAACCCCAACCGCAAGGATTGGTCCTTAAGGTTAGTGGATGCACTCTAGGTATACCGGACTGCGTACAAAACACAGTTAGGCATATCACCCTATCGGCTCGTTATGGCAAAGCTTGCCATTTACCCGTTGAAGTTCAACACAAAGCTTATTGGGCCATTAGGCAAATGAATGAAAACCCTACAACGCTGGACATTATCGAAAACTTTAACTCTCAGAGTTGGATGAAATACGTAATGACGCATATGAAAATGCGTGAATTTCTAAGGCAAAGATGAAAGTTCTTCACGACCAACACATTTCTTGAAAATCTTTTGACATTGGTCAAAAAGTCCTTTTGTACAACACCCGGTTACATTTGTTTCCCGGAAAGTTGCGTAGTAAATGGTCGGAACCTTATATAATGAAGACAGTCCACGAGAATGGGGCCATTGAAATTCGAAACCCCACAAATGATAATCACTTCACAGTCAATGGTCATCGTTTAAAACATTATGTTGAGAATTTTGGAGCAAAAATAGAGACATTACGTCTCGAAGATCCTCCTCCATTAGAGTAATATCCATAAGGGTAATTATGTATAATAATTTTTTTTTATTTTTTTTTTATGTTCTTTCTTGTGACTTGTGTGCTTTTCATCACGTAAGTTTGTGTCCCTCTCTTTCTCTCTTACGCCCATTGAGGGTAATGTGCAAACTAAGTTTGGGGGGGAGATCAATCTTGTGATGTACTGCACACTTGAGTTAAAAAAAAATTTTAAATATTGGCCATCCGGACGCCCCTTAGGGCCCGTCCGGACCGATTTTCACACTTAGATTTTTTTCATAGTCGAAGGAACACAGGCACTGGCCATCTGGATGCCCATTAGGGGCCGTCCAGACACCTTTTGTGCCTTAGAAAAATTTTCGAACAGGTTTGTGCAACTCCACTGGCCTTCTAGACGGGCCGTCCGGACGCCCTTTGTGCCTTAGAAAATTTTTTAGGTCGGTTTGACAAGCTCACTGGCCGTCCGGATGCCCTGACCCCGTCCGAACGCCCCTGAGGGACCGTCTGGACGCATGCTCCCCATCCGGACTCCCATATTTGCCTGTCTGGACGCCCCATTTTAAGTGGAACGGCACCATTTTGGACCCTCGTCTGAACGCCCTCCTGGGGCCATCCGAATGCCCCTGTGTTTCTATGAAACCTCCGATTTTCTTCGTTTTGTCTCATTCGCACACCCACAGAATTCCTGTTTTAGAGAGAGAGAAAGCGTTCGGACGAGGCAACAAAGTCCTGCTAGTTTGAAGAGTCGTGACCCTTCAAATTCCCGCCTTATCGTCCTCCAAGGTAACTACGTAACCTCTCATATTCCTTTTTGAATCGTTTTCGTTGATATTTATGCTTAGTTAGGAATGAGATTATGCTATAATTGTGATTGTGTGGTGGTGTGTGTTGCGACTTGTTTTGTGAAGTTGTTTTGATGGCACTGAAAGGAAGTAAAAAATCCTCTAAAAAGTCTTTGGCCATAGAACCATTTGAACCCGATTATTCTTTGGACTATGACCCAGAAATTTTCATTGGTTGTTAAGCCTTTTTAGGCTTTAGGAAAACTTGGGCGAGTAAAGCCGCGGCCTTAGAGTGAAACATAGAACTATGGATTTTTGGGGGTGGGTTTGCTTTAGAAGTTGAATTTGAGAGACGAGGTTGGAAGGACCTAGCCGCCTATAGGGGAGAATACATTTTAATTCTTTGTGTGAAACTTATGACTAATATCTGAGTGGCGGACAAAAATGAGGGTCAAGAGAGGCTAGTGACTTGGGTGAGAGGGAGAGACATAGTAATTACCCCAACCACCTTTTGTCGTCGTTATGGGCTTAAGCGTGAGCCTAACGCCGAGTTTTGCCATGGGGTTGGGACTCTGAGCCTCACTGAGATGGTACGGGAGATTTTAGAAGATGATCAGTCCTGAGTTGAGGGGAAGACCTAATGTAAGAAAAAGTTTTTAAAACTAAGGTATCTTCCACTGTTTCTTTTCTCATGCCATAGTTTGTTACTCCAGGCCCGTTATGCCCAGGTCAGCCTAGCCCGAGCCCAACTAATGTGGGCCATTGGAACCCAAAAGACCATAGACTTATCGAGGTATATGTTCCTCCAGCTCTATCATGATGCCACTAATATCACCTGAGGGGACAGCATTCCATTTGTTTGTATGCTTACCTCCCTGATCCTTGAGTCTGGAGTCTACCCACCGTCATTTTTTTCAAGAAAATCTTCCATGGGTGCCATTAATATGACTTCTGTTCACAAGTCAGAAGCACAGTATAGGAGTCACAAGAAGAAGAGGGCCGAGGATGATGATGAAGAGGGGGAAGGAGGACCATCGACTGAGGGAAGTGGCCATACTAGACAATCTTCGTTGGATAAGTTAGTAGAGATGTTGGAGTTGCAGGCACTGACACAGCAACACCACACCCAGCTTTTGGAGGCTCAAGCCAATGCCTTTGGGACTTTTCAGACGGAGGTTTTTGGTCGGTTTGATAGGATTGACAAGGAGCAGAAGCGACATAGCCAGGCTATTGAAGAGCTACAGAGAGAGATATCCCGTTTGGTGTGGGATCCATCCACTGATATGTAGTGGATAGTATTTGCTTGAGTTTAGATCATGTGCATTCTGGATTATTGTATAATTGATCTAAAACTCTCATTTTTACATGTTTGGATATTATGTTTGTGTTTATAAGTTTAGATTGTGTGTCACGTTGTGGCAATCTAAAACTCTATTTTAGTTAGAACTGTTTGTGTTTGTTTTTTTTTTTTTTTTATGTTAATGGAATACTGTTTATCTTAATTTATGTTATGTCATCCATTTTATTTATTGTATTTTGTTTATTCATTATTATAAGTTTCTTAAGAACAGGACAAATAAGCAATCTCGATAACCATGTCACTCAAAAAGAGTAAAAACAAATCATAACCAGGAATCAAACAATTCGCTAACTCTCGGGGGAGGGACATTTACCTGAACTCGTTTCAGGGGCGGCAAGTGTTGATTGAACGCCAAGTGCAACTTTCGGATTTTGCTGATAGGTTTTTGAAATCTACACTCATACAGAGGGGTTGGCTTCCGATGTTAAGGAGAGAAGGCTCGTTGAACGTTGACATGGTACGAGAATTTTATGCCTATTCGAGCGTGTCTGAGACACCCGAGCTTTCCATTCAATCCAAAGTAAGGGGACATGTGATCACTATTGTGGCGAATGATATCTATGAACTTCTAACTTTGCCACGGGTTCCGAGGCCAGACTTTAAGCTATTTGAAGGAAATTCACCTCCTATTGATGTGCTTTGCGCGGAATTACAGAAAATACCATCAATGGGTCATCATTCCATCATACCCGTGTCGTCTTTAAAAAGGGAGTACAGTCTGTTGAATTTGATTCTTTTCTCAAATATTCTCCCTAAAGTGGATTCGGGTGTTATAGTAGATCACTATAGGTGTTTTTGGCTGTACATTATCGGTAAAGGGTATACGATTGATCTGCCTACTATGATGCTGACTATTATGAGGGAAGCACGCTATTCATCTGGCGAGTTACCCTATGGGTTGTTCATTACCCAACTTTTAGAGCAGGTTGGAGTGCCTACATTGCCTTTAGACACCATTACACATTCGGGTCATCCGTTATCCAGTTTGGATGTTTTGAGTACCCAAGCACCTCAGCATAGTGACCTACCCACTTTAGTCCATGACAGCAACAACCTGCCATGTCCACTCCATTCGCAACTGTTGAATCCCTGCAAAGGCAAATTTCTGAGTTAAAGGCAGAGATGGATTCGCTGAAGAGTCACACTTCGGTGGCCACAACTTCAAAGGCTCCAGTGTATGGTTCTACCCATTTGTCTTAGAGTTCTTGGGGAAAATTTGATTTAGTAGTTGTACAGTTAGTAGTATTTTATTTTCTTTGAGGATATTTTGTTTTTTTTTTCTTTTCCTTGTTTTGCTTTATTTCTATTTTCTTTGGGTACTCTATTTCTTTTGAGAAAAAAAGGGAAAAAAAAAAGAAAAAAAAAAGAGAAAAAAAATGGAAAAAATATACTTTGTTATGCCTTGCTGACCAGTTACAGGTGTGCTCACATTGATTTGCCTTTGGAGACCGGAACTGAGTTGGTAAGAGTTGACTAGCATATGGTTCATCGATCATGGTGGGTATCTTCAACACTTTCATTTATGTTTTTATTACTTAGTATTATTCATTTTAGGAGTGTTGAGAATGTTTCTGTTTTAGAACCGTATTTATGTTCATGTCAATACAATCTTGGAATTGAGAATGATTGGAGGCATTCATTAGACTAAAACTTAAGCTTAATTGTCGAGTTAACTTCTTATGATAATGAATTGCAAGTTTTTTCTATGAAAGCATTACATGAGAGAGATCACATCGTTATGCATTGTCTTGTTATATGACTTCTTGTGTTGACAATTTTGTGCATTTTTCATCCTTAAATAGTGGAGATTGTACCTTGTGGGTTTTAGAACCAATTTATCTTCTTTTTGGAGTGGATTTATATTTACTCGAGGATACTTCTTTCATGTTCTATTCTTTCAATAGCTTCCTTATATTTGATTTTGATTCATAAGTTAGGTAGTGATTGAGGTTATTGACACTTATACTTTTTTGAATTTCAAACTTAATATACTTCGGATATGTTGTTAGGTCATTCTATTCTTCTTGAATCCATAAATTCTAAATTTTCTTTTTCTTGAACCTTTGATATCATCCTTGATAGAGCCAAATCATTGTTGAAATATTTCCTATCAAAGAGATGTGATTGTGGTGCTAGTGAAGAGCTTGAAAAGAAGGGAATGATGTATTTGTTATGCGATGAAAAAAAAGAAAAAAAAGCCAGAAAAAAGAAGAAAGAAGATATGAAAAATCGTGAAAAAAATGACAAGGAAAAAAAGAATGAAAAAAAATTGAGAAGCATTATCATATGAATTGGGAGTTGAAAGCATGGTTTTGGTGATCATTGAATGCCTTGAGTATCAATGTTTTGAGTAGTTTATTCTTTCTCTCTTTATACATTTTTCTTCTTCATACAGACAGTTGTAGTTGATTCAAAGTATACATGAGTTGAAAATTCTTCTGAGTATAAGTATCTTTGTCAATTTCTTGATTATTACTTTGACAGTGGTTATTCTTTCATGAAGCTATGTCAGGTCCTATACACTTACGTTTTGACAGTTTTTGTTATTAGATTGCTCTTATTGCATAATTTATACAGTTACTCTTATGATGAGCCTTCCATTGAGGGACCCATGTGTTTATATTTTTGTGAGTGTATGTCTTGTGAGAGTTTGCATCAAAGAGAGAAGGATGTTAGTGCGTGATATTGATACACTTGAGTTATACTGCATGGTTAGAGCATTATAATGTGTATCTTTCTTGTAACTTTCATGTCTTAACCTTGCATGACTCGTGTTGGAAGTTGAGTTGAGAATTACCTTGAGCGAGTTCTCATATGCCTTAATTGTTTTTTCTATCATTGATTATTTGAAATGAATAGATGTTTGTGGGTGTCATCACTGCAAGCCCTCACGAGACATCACTTGTCCACTAGGAGTAACCTAAGGGTTTAAAGGCTTGATGCATAGGCTAAATGCATTCGTGACTCTTACGAAAGTGAAGATTATGTTTTTGGTTTTAGTATTTTGCTATGGACTAGCAAAAATCTAGTTGGGGGTGTCATTGCACTTCAAAAGTGCAATTATAACGCCTTAATTAGTACTTTGTTAGCATTAGTTTATGATTATATATGTCCTTTTAGTTATGTTTTGATATTAATTAAGTTTATAATGTTTTATGTAGGTTTTGAGCTTAAATGGAATGACTTTGAATGCAATTTAATCATAGGTTTCAAGAGGTTGTTATCAAGGTACAAGCTGTGAAGCTGTGGTACAAGCTGCTGAAGGACGCAAAGCTGAAACTTTGGAAGCTCATATCTCACGAAGCAGAAAGGCTATTCAGGCCCATAATATGTTGATTTTATATAACTTTTTAAGTCCTACAACTTTTTTGAAGTGACCCAGCCCATCTGAGCACTCAGTAGAAGTCATCCGTACGACTGACAATGGGATATATAGATTAATTTACTTTTTAGTTAGATATAGATTAGTAGGTAGTAGAATAGGTTTAGGAGTTCTATGTTCTGAAGGAGGAGAAGAATTCTAGGGTTTTTCTAGGGTTTGGATGGAGGAATCATCCAACCTTTGGAGGCTACGAATCTTTTCATCTTTCAAGGGAGCATCTTAATTTTTAGTTTTTATCTTTAGTTTTCTTTCTTGTTCTTATTGTGAATTTCAGATTATATTTCTTTAATGTAGTGTTTTATTTCTTTAATTATTATTTTTATTCTTGCAATATTTATCATGCTTTTCAGTAGCTAAATCCGTTCTTGGTATGGGATGAGAAAGTAACTAAGTTACACGTAGAGATTCAAGATAGTTATTTATTTTTCAAGGTTTTAAGACCTTGGATCAAGATTCATTTTCTTGCCCATGAATATCTTCGAAAACAATAGTTTTGATCATATCTAGCATATATATATAGACTGACTTGTAAGCAGGGATACATATACCTAGAATTTCTGATAAGGATATTGATTACAATTGCATATATATTCCTAGTAACAGTACTTTAGAAATTTACTGTTCTTGATTAAGCTTCAAACATACCTTGTAGATAGGTTTATAAATTGGGACAGGTATGAATGGAACCCTGGTATGAGCACTAGTAAATAACTGAATATTGACTCTAAAAAGGTGATCAAATCTTGAAGTCCATTAATCAAAACTATCTTGGGAACCTACCTGTAGATCTATTATTGGATCAAACCCTACCAACACCTTTTTATAATATTTGAATACATTCCTAAAAATTAGTTTAATTTTATTGTCTAATAATTTAGACCAATCATCTCCAACAATTGATTTTTATTTTCTTTTTGGAAGCTTTCCTGCAATTTTAATTGATTCTGAGTTCATTATTATTTTGTCCTAATTGCAGACCTTATTCATAAAGTTTATTTCTTGTGTTCCCTGTGGTTCGACCTCGAACTTATCGAGATATTATTACTGCATCGCAACCATACACTGGTAGATATAAATTGCACTATTTAGGAGCGATCATTTTACAAAAAGTCAAATATTGCATTCATTACATGCTCTTGCATTGTTCATACATCATACTTTATTTTGTATTTGAGTTCCTCGAAAAGTACTAACTCTATGCATTTGTTTTGTAGGTGGACTCTTGTTCACATTTTAATATATGTTCATAAACTGCCATGTATGCTATGTATGACAAGATGTATTAGAGTTGTTAGGCTCTTTCATCCAATTTTCAAAATCACACACACACACTTGTATATGCATTTTCATGGAATATTGACCCTGATTACTATCTTCTAGTTAGAAGGGAGAACAATACATTGACTGTTGGTGGTAGGCAGATGTGACACCTAACCAACTGTCTTTAGATAGTTTCCCCGCTCAGATCACCAACCTATAATGGCATCACCCTGGAGAGCGGGCCTAGGTTTGAAGATCTGGGAGCCGAGCTTTTTAGGAAGCATTAGTAGCCCTCAACCTTATGCTTAAAAATAACAAAGACTCCGACAATCGTGCACACGATCTGCCCACAATTTACTTATGGTTTGCCCACGGTGAAATTGGCTCTCTATATCTTGCTTACGGTTTTACGAAGATCGATCCTAGCTTCTAAACCTGCAAACCCGTGCGCATACAACTGTTTATCGTGCAAATGGTTGGACAAGCTTGAGCACGATCAAATGACTATTTTGCCTCGAATCTTCATTTTGCTCCTTTTTAAGCTCCAAACCTACAAACCAGCCATAAAATAGCATAAGAATCATAATGTTACTAAAGTAAGCTAAATGCTAAACTACTTGGACTAATTCAAGCTATTTAGGGACTAACAATTACACTTTTAGAGTGTAATCAATAAACTCTTAAATTAAGCCTAACAAAACATAAGTTAGGGTGTTTTAATTGCACTTTTAAATTACAAGCAGTATGTATATCTATACCAAAAGTGGAGGCACTCATATGTGCCCATTATACCTCTTACTCTAATAATTCCGTTATTGTTGCTAACTGCAAAAATAGTTATGTTCCTTGTGCCTATTATACCCACTAAATCCACTAATCTTGTTTTTCCATCCAACTTAAAAACATTATGCACATATATAAATATATATATATGTATTTGTGTTGTGAGGTAATGGTTACATATTGGTTCCATAACAAAGAAGCAAATGACTAGACTGACCAACAGATTATTGAGTTGATTTCTGAGAACTCGATCTAGAATTGCTAAACAATACTTCAAATTAGCTTTAACCAGGGAAGATGCCTTTAGATGAATAAAAACAACTACAACAGTTGAGTTCCATTGGTCTCCAAATGCAAAAGAAAAAGGTAAAACAAATTAAAATAAATAGTAAATAAACTAAGCATAGAATAGCGTAATAATAGTACAAAATGTATAAGAGAAAAAGAGGGGTTTTTGTCAATAAGATCCTCTAGTGGGCATTTTTTACTATAAAATTAAAGCAAAACAATAATGCATGTTGTGATTCTGCAACACCGTTGCACAGACATACAGCTTGAACAAAGAGAAACCCAAAAGGAAAAATAAATAAATAAAAAGTTTGAAAAGATCACAAAACTGAAAAATTTTAAACAATTTACAATACCACATACTATACCATCATTTTGTAAACTGCTATTATCATGCTAGTAAGAAGATTTCTTAAGACGATATGCAGGAAGAGTAGTAATTTTTTTTTCAAAAAAAATGGAACAAAGGAAAAGGTCAACCCCACATAATAAATGATGGGGACTGATCAGGATCCCCAACAATGGGTTGACCGGCAGTTGTATCGAGGACAGGGTGCCCAGAGTGTATGTCAAGCACGACCGAGCAAACCATGGCCGAGCAAGACCATGGCCGACCGCGACTGAGCAGACCATGGCCGACCACGATCGAGCAGACCATGGCCGAGCAAGACCATGGCCAATCACGACCGAGCAAACCATGGCTGAGCAAGACCAAAGCTGATCATGGCCGAGCAGACAATAACTGAGCAAGACTGAGCAGGCCATACCGAGCACGACCTGCCGAGCACGACCTACCAAGTATGACCAAGTCGAGCACGACCATGCACGACCATGCCGAGCATGAACGAGTAGGCCATACCCCGAGCAAACCTTGTAGGATGGTGTCGATCATTCCCCCTCACCTGCCATGCTAGTAGGGGCCATCACTGACAACCTTATCATGATAACGTGCTCCGAACTCCAGGACCTTGCGTGTAGTAGGAGGTAATCACCTTCTCTGCTCCGACACATGTCTAAGGGAGCGCCATGTGTGGGGTTGGACAACCGCTCCCCCTACTATCCTGCCACCAGTTTGGCCCTCCAATGCCACGCTACCACGTGGAGAGACAACCATCTCCCACTATCTCCGTATATGCAACGCCATCCTAGAGCTACTAAGAGATCTACCCATATAAAAAGGAAACTCATCTTCTCCAACAAGGTACGCAAACATAAACCATACCAAAAACTCTGTTAAAATATCTCCAGAAACCTAACTTTACCATCGGAGTGTCCTTGGCAGGCACCACACTAGTGCCCCTCACCCTTTTGCTTCCCCTCAGATCACTAGAGTAGCCAGTCGCCTGCCTGGAGATTGACCTCACAAGTTTACTACATTATCAGTTGGCGCTGTCTGTGGGAAAGATTGTTTCCATTTTCATGGTCGTAACCAGAGCCGGCACTTCATACCTACCCCACCGATGGATGACCAAAATACAAACAGAGTCACAGCCCTTGAAACCCAAATGGCTGATGTGATGGCCAATATGCAAACACTGATCACCTAAAACAAAGAGTTGCTTCAACGACTCCCTGTTGCCTCAAGAGGAGGCCAACCACCTCGAGTTCAACCAGAAGATGGAGGAAGAGGCAATGCCATCAGGATAGTGAATGAAGACCCCGTTTTTCTAGGCGATAGTGCGTTATCCCCTAACAGCTCGCTACCGCCCCGAAACGATGGAGCCCAACTGGAAGAAGCACAGAGTCAAGCCCCAAGTTCGCACCTGTGGCACCAACCCCAACACATCGAGATTGTAAGAGAAAGAATGGACAACCCCTCATACTGGGATGAGCGTTTTAGAGCCCTCCAAGCCCAGATGACCAGAGTCATGGAGGCAGTGAAGACCAAGACTCCCAACACCATTGAAGAATTAGTGAACAGAACCAACTCCCCGTTTACTCAAGCAATGATAAGAGTCCCTCTACCACCTAAGTTCAAGATGCCAACTGTAGAGATGTTCGATGGGACTAAGGACCCATTAGATCATCTGGAAACCTACAAGGCCTTGATGCAGCTACAGGCTGTCCCAAACCAGATCATGTGCAGAGCCTTCTCAATCACTCTCAAAGGAGCAGTTAAAGTGTGGTTCAACCGGATCCAACCCTCCACTGTTAGCTCCTTCATTCAGCTAAGCGAGCTGTTTGTTGGACATTACATTGGAGACCAGCGGCAAAGGAAACCAGCAACTAGTCTACTTAGTGTGAAGCAAAAGAAGGAAGAAACCCTTTGGGAGTTTGTCACCAGGTTTAACTTGGAAACCCTTGAAGTGAATGATATTGACGATAGAGTCGTCTTCACCACCTTTATGAGGGGGGTCAGGACCCACAAATTCATGTTCTCGTTGGCTAAGGAACCCCCGAAGACCATGACAGACCTTATGATCAAAGCCCAGAAGCATATGAATGCAGAAGATATGATGAACGTGTGAGGAGAGCGTGATAAGGGCACTATGTGTAAATGATTTCTTTCTATTTGAACGTACAGTAATTGTAAAAATTGAGCAGCTGACAACATGCAGAAGTTTGCCTACATTTATGCTAACTTGTCTCTACAATGACTAGTTCACCTACAACTTTTTGAATTTGCCTATAACTCTCTTTGTTTGTAAACTCCCTAACATCTCCTTTCTAAGGGCATCAACCAAAATAATAACGAAGTAACAAAAGCCCCACTCAGGCCCCAGCCGAGTAGGCAGAGGCTTTATGCCCAATTGACATGAGAAAGAAACAAAAGCCCTGCTCAAGCCTAGGTCGAGCAAGCAGAGGCTTTATGCCCATTCGACACGAGAAAGTGACAAAAGCCCTGCTCAAGCTCAGGCCAAGCAGGCAAAGGCTTTATGCCCAATCAACATGAGAAAGCGACAAAAGCCCTGCTCAGGCCCAGGTCGAATAAGTAGAGGCTTTATGCCTAATCGACATGAGAAAGCGACAAAAGCCCTGCTCAAGCCCAGGCGGAGTAGGTAGAGGCATTATGCCCAATCGACATAAAAAAGAAACAAAAGCCTTGCTTAGGCCCAGGCCAAGCAGGCAAAGGCTTTATGCCCAATCGACATGAAAAAGCAACAAAAGCCCTACTTAGACCTAGGTTGTGTAGGCAGAGGCTTTATACCCATTCGATATGAGAAAGCGACAAAAGCCCTGCTCAGGCCCAGGCCGAGCAGGCAAAGGCATTATGCCCATTCGACATGAGAAAGCGATAAAAGCCTTGCTCAGGCCCAGGCCGAGCAAGCAAAGGCTTTATGCCCAATCAACATGAGAAAGCAACAAAAGCCCTACTCAGGCCCAGGCCAAGTGGGTAGAGGCTTTATCCCCATTCGATATGTGAAAGCGACAAAAGCCCTAATTAGGCCCAGGCCGAGTAGGCAGAGGCTTTATGTCCATTCAATATGTGAAAGCGACAAAAGTCCTGCTCACACCCAGGCCGAGTAGACAAAGGCTTTATACCCATTCAATATGTGAAAGCAACAAAATTCCTGACTAGAGCATCCACTCTACTTACCGACCACAGCTACTTACCAACTAGAGTGTCTACGCTGATTATCGACACCTATATTTTTTCTTATTATCTACACTTGCATTTTTGCTGACTACCTACACTTGCCAAATTTCAAAACAGACTAGATAAGAGTTTGTTAATTTGTTGGTTTATTTACTAATGAGATTTCTTTTATTCATGGAAGGTAACAAAATCTATAGCTTAGAGCAAAAACTACAGCATCGGGGGCAAAAAAGGCCTTTCCATTCATAAAAGTTGGATTACAATGCAGTCCACCTTTACAAAGAAACACTCGCCATTCTAGAAATTCCCCTGACCACACTTGGGGTGCTCAGAGAAATTAGGGGCAACTGATGGGGACCGATAAGGTGACCGGAGGTTATATCGAGGACAGGGCGCCCAGAGTATATGTTAAGCATGACTAAGCACCCAGAGTATATGTCAAGCACGACGAAGCAGACCATGGCCGAGCAAGACCATGGTCGACCGCGACTGAGCAGACCATGGTCGAGCAAGACCATGGCCGACCACGACCGAGCAGACCATGGCCGACCACGACCGAGAAGACCATGGCCGACCACGACCGAGCAGACCATGGCCGAGCAAACCATAGCTGAGCAAGACCAAGCAGGCCATACCGAGCACGAGCTACCGAGCACAACCTACCGAGCATGACCTACCAAGCATGACCATGCCAAGCACGACCATGCCGAGCATGACCGAGCAGGCATACCTCGAGCAGACCTTGTGGGACGGTGTCGATCATTTCCCCTCACCTGCCACACTAGTGGGGGCTATCACTGACAACCCAATCATGATAACGTGCTCCCAACTCCAGGACCTCGTGTGTAGCAAGAGGTAATCACCTTCTCCGCTCCGACACACGCCTAAGGGAGCGCCACGTGTGGGGTTGGAAAACCACTCCCCCTACTATCCTACCACCAGTTTGGCCCTCCAATGCAATGCTGCCACGTGGAGAGACAACCATCTCCCACTATCTCCGTATATACAACGCCCTCCTAGGGCTACTAAGAGATCTACCCATATAAAAGGGAAACTCATCTTCACCAACAAGGTACGTAAACATAAACCATAGCAAAAACTTTGTTAAAATATCTCCATAAACCTAACTTTACCATCGGAGTATCCTTGGCAGGCACCACACCGGTGCCCCTCACCCCTTTGCTTCCCCTCAGATCACTAGAGCAGCCCTTCAAAGGCTTGGAGATTGACCTCACAAGTTAACTGCATTATCATTATATACCAAGAAAAACAAAGGAATTAGCCCGGTTTAAACAGTTTAAGCCCTTAAAGTTCTCAAATGCTTGGTGTTATGTAAAATGTCGCAATGAAAACCTTTAGCTTGAATAATGCTTGATTGCTATCGAGTTAGGTAGTGCTAAACCACAAGTGCACGGGTCGCGATGCAATATAGAATTTCGGAAGTACGAGTATCGTCCCTCAAGGAGCAATGCCAAGGTGATCTCAAGAACACTCTAACACTACACTCAATCCTAACTCAACTTAACTTATGCTTCTACCAAAAGAGAAAAGAAAAAAACATGTATTTGGTTTTTTGAATGAGTTAACTAGATCTAAATAATGAAAGTGAATAAAATTGATTAAAACTTCGTAACGAAAATGACTCAGAATCGATTGATCTGATTGATCAAGTTTCTCGGAATCCCAATGGAGGTTTTATATAACTCAAATCTTTCGACTACGTCGTGAGTCTCGGATTCAAAAGATTTAGCTTTGTAACCAATAATTCATTCAATCTTCAACTTTTAGGATAATTCGGATTGTTATAATTAAGGACGTGCATCATCGATTCATGCAACACATATACGGAACCCGACTCATGCATAAACGTTACAAGGCAGCGTATATACTGAGTGCGGTATTCACGCATAAGCGCTCCTGAACATAATAGGACGCCCAGGTTTTCAAAAGTATCTAGAACGAAGAAGAAGAAGGAGAAGAATAAAAATCAAGAAGATGTAACAATGAATTCAATCTTACCTCCATGGTTCATCCTTGACCCCCAATCAATCTTCACAATCGATCCCAAGTTAAGTGAGTTAGCCACTCATGGCCATGAGAAACGAGTAGTTGTGTATTGAAAACTTGCTAGAATATGAATGAAAGTGTAATGAACTACAAATCTTGAATTAAATGCAGCAACAATGGATTCTTGAACACAATCTTGAATTAAAACAACAAAATTTAAATTTATTAGAAGTAATTACAAGAATAATAAAAAACCTAATTACTCCTATGAATCTAGACTAAAAAGTAGTAAAAACCCTCAAGAAAAACGTCCCCCTCTCTAGAAAATCAAAGAGAGATATATATATATATAGATCATGAGCTGAGTCCTAACAGGAATAAGAAACTTCGACCCAAAAATCCTTCTTAGAGTTCAAACCCTCAGAATCCTGACTTACATATTTTCCTTCTTATGATTCGAATGCTTGTTTCCCTTTATAATCAAAAGGCCTGTACATGCCCGTTTTGTTTGTCTAGCTTTTGAGAGTTCGAACCCTAAGGCAAAAACATCATTTTCTTCAACTCTTGCTAGCCATAGTTCGAACGCCCAATTCCTTCTTGTCTTCACCGTTCGAACTCTTAGTGTGTTTTTCCATAATTTCCAGCTATCTTTTCTTATCCCTTTGCAACTTCAATTCAAGGCTTTTGGAGTCCCTTTCTCGCAATGCTCGTTAGACGCAAACTTGCACAACTTTGCAAAACCTCTTCAATGATGCATCTTTCATTTCATTTCGAGCTACGGAGGATAAATTGCACGTTTCCCAAGATAAAACGAGCAACAGCCCTCGACATGCGCACCCGTACTCCAAATCTCTTTTGATGACTCCAAATCATCTTCTTTATCAACATTTATCTGCAATGAACTCAAAACACGATTATCAGTACAATATACGTTAAAGAAAGGATAATTAATCTAATCTAGAGCTAACTGAGGTCAGCTTAGCTGCATTGAACTACACTTATGCAACTCAGTCAAATAAGCTTGCACATCCTTCTCACAAAGGTTGTTGCATACTTTGTATCCCCACCTAATTTGTCCAAATTAAGCTGACTTCTCAATATTGTACAACTTAATGCAACCCGGAGCCGGTTGAGTGCACTAAATAATTAAGAGGTGAGGTTAATATTAAATTGCTACTAGTCGCAAAAGCATAAACTCAAACATACATAGAAATAAAATACAAACAGAAACAAATGCAAATGGACATGGGCAGACATACCCTAGATCCAAAGAGGGCTCTGATCCCCAAAATTTTAAAAATTCTCTTTTTAAGTTTCATGTATTTTGGATATTTATAAGATGAAATAATATATTGACGCCCTCTAAAATTTTATCTTAACCCTTCAAATTTGAAATTTTTTTTTTATCTTGACCTCTCTTCAATAAATTTTTTGAATCCACTCTTACAAAGGAAGAAAACTTTAATCTAAGAACTCCCAAACCAAAATTCTAATATCATATTACACTATCACTAGTTCTAAAAACTTATTTGTGATTAATGCTTGCTCGTCTATATCACTTTTCTGGCTCGACTACAGACTGTCCATGTTGCAGCCCCAATCATGAGACTCCAGTTGACCCTTAAGCATTGACTGAATTATGAAATATTGGTTCATGTCCATAAAAGTTGCACAAAATGACAAAGGAATAATCATTTGTTTTTTGTTTTTTTTTTTGTCAACTAAGGAATAATCATTTGTTTATGAACTTCTTTAAATGCCACTATGATTGCCATGTCTTTTTTTTCTCTTCACTGCCCGTTTTCCTGCTTATTGGTACCCACATGAACCCACAGATCGAAGCGAAATAAAAAAACAAAAGAAATATTTGGATTAATTTTAAGGCCTGCGGGCTGCCTCGAGATGCCAATTAAAGGCTGATATATTTTCTTAGATTAAGCATACCAACGTCCCAACATCTGAAAAAAAATACTTTTTAAGCGTAAGCAGTGACGTGATATTTTGTTTTGAAATAATTAACAAATAAATAAGTCTGCTAAGCTAGATCAATGAATAAATAATTATAATTGTAAGTGACTCCTTTTGTCCTTGCATCTGTAACAACATTGATGTAAGAAAACAAATACAATACATATACATGGAAGGGAAAAAAGCAAACACCAAAGCCATTACAAGGATGACTCAATAAAGCATTAGAATGCCTATATACATAAAAGCCTTTTTTTTTTTACCGTTAATTCCTTGAGCTGCCTACCAGTGTCCGAACTAACTAACAAATGAGTGGAATTCCTACCACATCACTAACACCCTTTATAAGTTCCTCTGCATAGAAGATATATACCACTTGCCTAGCCGCTAAATTACAGAAAAATTCAAGTTGAACAACTATATCGTCAACTTGACATTTATGAGAACTTTTGAGAATCACTAAGCCTTCCTTCAATATAGACTTTGATCAAGGAAGATGCTTTTGATGAATAATCGCCAGCTAGTGGTGAAGTACAAAAAACAAAATCAAAGAAACTAACACTTTCTCATATGTGTTATGAAGATCCCCAACTCTGTATTAAAAATTGAAAAAAAAAAATATTACTGCAATTATGAAGAACGTAAATCCTCAAACAATTCACTAAGCTTTCTTATGTAGATGTTGCTCTGCATTAATTGCCTGTTAATTTGGATTTGAATCCACTTGCTTCTCTCTCTCTATTTTTTATGTTTTATTTTTTTGCCTGTTATACATTTTCAAACCTATAAAGCAAGAGAATTCCCAGGACTATAAAGCAAGAGAGCTCTCTTAGAAGGTCCAAGAGACCCTAGTCATTGTTTAGCATTCTTCAACTATAAAGCAAGAGAGTTCCCAAAACCAGTAGGCACCAAACTTTGCTACACACAAGCGCACGCAGAGAGAGAGAGAGAGAGAGAGATGAGCAACAGCAACGAAGACTCATTGCCAAACTCATTTCCGATGAATGGTGGAAATGGCACATACAGCTACACCAAAAACTCCAGCTATCAGGTATGTATTTTACATGCTGCATAAAATGCATCACATATATATTATCTCCATCATGCCCGTAAATCTGTCCATGGATATCATATTCTATCTTGTGATCTTTCGTCTTGTAACATGCGCATACCAACAGAACTATAGGGCTGAATTTCAATGTTTGCATAGGGTTTTGCATATTAAAGTGCGCACACTTCTCTTTGTTTCTCAATATATTATCAGAAATTGCTTGTTTTAAGACATAAGAATACATAGAGGTGCTTTAAGGCAGTTCCAGTATCTGCTGAACACAAACACTCATGCAAAGCAAAAGCACCATATACATGCATCAAAAGAGTTGCCCGGTGAGAAAGTATGAGTGAAACTAAGAAGTACGCCAATAAAGTATTTTATTGCTCTTGCCTAGAGGTATTGGTCCAAACCACTCAATCCCGGATCCAAAATCATGTATTTATTGTATGCATTTGTATATACCAAGTTGAAGCTTATTCTCGTGCAATTTGTTGATATTAATTTGTTATGGAGAAATTCATAGCAAATAATTTCTATTTATAACACCTTTTCTCATGCCACATTGTTCTAGATAGGTAGCATTGCCAAAATAATTTCTGCATATAAACCACTACAAGTAATATATGTAGTTTATGATATGGAACCTGAATATCTCTCGCCACAGGTTAACCTGTTCTTGGCCGTGCCTCACGAGGGCTAAATATTCGTAAAATTTTGAAACATTCAAGTTCCAACTTGATAGCTTAGTTACTTTAGAGCCACTAATCTATCTTAGTTGATGTAAGTTGATCAAAACTTTTTGGAGATTTGGCTAATTTTCATAAATGGTTAGTGAGTGGTATACTCACTCCTCTGTCATAATTGTCTGCCACCACATGAATTTAATAATTGCATATTATTTAGAAATATTTCTTTCCATAACCTAGAAAGGGGACTGCTGTTTAGGGATGGCATAATTTGACTGAAAATTCGAGACCCATCTATCCCCACCCCTTCCCTAATAGTACAAGTAAAGATCAGAGTTTTAACCAGGGAAGAAGCCAAGACTTTATCTGAGGGGAGGCCAAGTATAGTTCTATAAAAAAATTAAAACTAATAATACAAGCTATATTTGATTTACCAAAATAAATAATAATATCAATTTTACTAAGATATGACAGTAAGGTATTACAAAAAAATAATTTGTTAATTACATATCAAGTGCGTCATCATCATAGTGATACTCGACGACACTTCATGTAACGAAATCCATATATAATTAAATCTCTACTAAAATTTTCAGTAACTTCTTTTTAGTGTATACAACCAAAGCATTTGTGAGGAAATTATCTTCCTATCTTGTTCCGAAATTTAGTTTTAACAACATTGTAGCAAAAAATGCATGTTTTATAGTCGCAGTAGAAACTAAAAGGGTACAAGTCTAATCAACCTATAAAGAAAATAGAAACCTTTAGTTTTTTTTACCAAATTTTATCCTATATCTCAATTAATTAGGAATGAGTAAGCATAGCACTTGGGCTAAAAACAAAACAAATCAAAAGCAACTAAAAAAAGCCCAAATAGCAATAACAATGGGCCACAATATAAATTACCCAAGATTTTAAGTATAATAATTTTAGAATTAGGGGGGGGGTGTAAAATTTTTGGGTCTTAATTTGTAATAGCTCTCATGGAGTTTTTTTTTTTTCTTTATTTTATGTTATATTTGTATTATTTTTATTTTGAATAATTACTTTAGTGGTTCTATGTGGGTTTACTCTACCCCAACCCTCTGAACACTAATCCATTAGCTTAAGCAAAAGGTGGAAGAGTTTTGATGTAAATAGGGACGGAGTGAGGAGGTTAAATCCATCACGGGCTTGGAGCGGGGCACAATGTGAAGTTCAGTCTGACTCACTCCTAATCAGCCTCGTTAACTATTAATAACGGCACTCGTAGGCGCTATCAGCATATCTATATATATATATATATCCATTGTAAAATCTAAAAATTGTAGAATAAAAATAAATAAGTAAAAGCCCAAATAACTAGAAAAGGAAAAACAAAAGGCACATACATGCAAGAAGTGTGGTCGACTTTGAAGACTTGGACCAAACTATACCCTGCACTAATAAGGGTGACTGATACGTGACCATGATGCACCAATAACATAGCTTGCCTGTTTTGCAGAGAGAAGCTTCAATTATTGTCAAGGCATTGATCGATGAGGCAATTGCCGAGGACCTTGATATTGTAGAAAACCTGTCTTCCACTACTTCAAACACATTTCGTATTGCAGATTTGGGATGTTCGGTTGGACCCAATACCTTCGTTGCTATGCAAAATGTGATAGAAGCCGTGGAGAAAAAGTATGGCCTCAAGCCTGAATTATCCAATTTCCAAGTGTTCTTCAACGATCACGCCACCAATGACTTCAACACCCTCTTCACTTCCCTCCCTCCAGAAAAACACCACTTTGCCGCTGGTGTGCCGGGTTCATTCCACGGCCGGTTATTCCCAGAGTCCTCTCTGCATATTGTTCATTCCTCCTATGCACTTCAGTGGCTCTCTCGCGTGCCAGAAGAGGTACAGGATAAAGACTCTCCTGCATGGAACAAGGGAAAAATTTTCTACACAAGTGCCTCGGATGAAGTAGCTAATGCTTATACAGCACAATTTGCTGAGGACATGGATAACTTCTTGAATACTAGAGCTATAGAGATTGTGAGAGGAGGGATGATGCTACTTATCATGCCGGCTGTTGAAGATGGGGTCCATCGTTCGCAGCACCAGGGCGGTTGGCTTTATGATGCCTTGGGTACCAGCCTCATGGATATGGCAAACGAGGTTAGTCAATAATCATTTAGAGTATTCTATATATAAACCATTTCTGACTCCAACATATAAAAGAAGTGGGATTCATATTAATAAATGAGCGTGAGACCCATTCACCATGTGTCATAAATAGGAATAGAGAATAAGTAAAAAAATGCTATTTTTTCATAAAGTTTATACAAAAAACCTTATTAGAATGATATGACAGTGATATTATTGTAAAAAAGAGCTATCCTTATAGATATTTTATTTTAAAGTAAATTGTTCTTATCTAACCACATCATTCTTATGTTTGTATAGCACTCGCCGAATGAGTATATGTATAGCATTTTCAAGAATTTATCTATTATGCATTGAATTAGAAAAGCTTTAATTCTCACCGTTGGAACTTCCAATCACCTAGTCTACATAATATCAGCATGAGAGCATTAATTTGAATTTTGTCAGGAAATTCATAAAGAATTATTTACCAAAATAATGTGATTAAATATAAGTCATTCACTCTAAAGCAAAACAACAGTTTCTATACAAATTTTCTAAAAGAATAGTATTTTCCTTTTGAAGAATTAGGAATGATTTCTAGATCTTGTTAATTTTGTTGTCTAACGTACAAGACATGCATAGATGTTTTCTGGGTAACCATAAAAGTGACCAGTGGTTAATTAGAACAGGGATTAATCAGTGAAGCTCTAGTGGACTCCTTCAACCTGCCTGTCTATTACGCCTCTCCCAAGGAGATAGTGAGCTCGGTCGAAAGAAACGGTTGTTTTAGCATTGAGAGAATGAAGTTAAGAAATCCGATTATGAGGATTGATGAGCCATTTAATATTCACACATGTTCAATGCACATAAGAGCGGCTGTGGAGGGAGTGGTGACTAAACACTTCGGAAGTGAGATAATAGATGAAGTGTTTGATCGGTTTCATGAGAAAGCTGCTCAGTTTCCTGCGATCGAACCAAGCTACAAGAAAATAAGTCTACTATTTGTTGCTCTAAAGCGTAAATGATGTGTACTTTGGAAATCAAACTTAGCCTCCCCATTCAGCTGATTTATCTGTGTTTTCTTTTGCCGGTACCAATGCATAATATGTATTTAAACCATGATCAACAAAATTTTTTTTTATCAAATTCTAAATCCAACCAGAACTATGAGATTCCAATCAATATTACGAGAGGTGCCCGGACCTGGTCACGAGTATCACAATCTGAGTAAGGTGAAATAATCTACGATATATATAAATAAATATATATATATATATATAGGTACAAATCTCTATTTAGTACAACATTTTTTCAAGCCGTGGGGGCTAACAAGGCCAGCTCTAGGCCCCAAATTTTTTAAAATTTTATGTGTTATAGTAGAGGTTTTGTGTAATTTTTTAAATTTTTTTAACAAAAAAGGTCTGCTTTGGATAAGAAAAAAATACTTGTTAGAAAAAGGACATCCAAAATCAACTACACTAATAAACTTAAGGGGAAAAAATATCACTTTAACTAATAAATAAATTGAAGCCCTTAAATTTTTTCAAACCTTACATTTTATAATTAAGGCCTTATATAGATTCTATAATTTTTTTTTTCTAAAAGAAGATCCCAGTAAGAAAAAAATGCCCTATAAAAAGTAATCCCAAAATCAACTACATTAATTAACTTACATACCAAAAAAAACTTTGTTCAACCCAGAAAATGAATTGTACAAAAAAAATTTGAAGGCTTAAAATTTTTTATTATATGTTATAATTAAGGTCTTATATCGTTGTGACATCTTTTATAAAAATTAAAAAAAAAAACGTATCATCCAAATAAAAAGGGCCTGCGAGAAGAAGGCCCAAAATTAGCACAATAATAAATTTCAAAAGAAAAACACTAATTTAATAAAAAAGAAATTATTACAAACTAAAAATAGTAAAAAATCTCATTCAAAGTTATTTCTTTAAGGACTCAAATTGTCTCGTGGACCCTACGGGCCAAGGCTTAAAGCAGATCTACTATTTGTTGCTCTAAAACGTACACGACGTGAACTTTGGAGGTCAAACTTGGCCTCCTCAATCAGCCGATTTGCCTGTGTTTTCTTTTGTCGGTACCAATGGATAATATACCTTTAAACCATAATCAACAAATTTTTTTTATTGTATTCTAAATCCCTCTTCCCACCAGAACTTCGAGGTTGCAATCAATATTAGGAGCCGTGCACAGAGCAACGAATCTCACATTGTCTAGGTAAGGTGAAGTAATGTATGATATATATATATATATATATAAGCACAAATCTCTATTTAGTACAATGTATTTCAAGTCGTGGGGCCTAACATGGCCAGCTTTAGGCCCCAATTTTTTTAAATTTTGTGTTATAATAGTATAGGTTTTATGTAATTTTTTCATCTTTTTTTTTTAAATTTTTTTTAAAAAAAAAAGGTTCCATTTTGCATGAGAAAAAAATACTTGTTAGAAAAAGAATACCCAAAATAAACTCATTAATAATCTTGTGAGAAAAAAAAAACACTACTTCAACCAATAAATAAATTTAAGGCCTCAAATTATTTTCAAACCTTACATGGTATAATTAAGGCCTTATATAGATTCAATAATTTTTTTTCTAAAAAAAGGATCCTAGTAAGAAAAAAAAGTTCCTATAAAACTAATCCCTAAATCAACTACATTAATTAACTTACATGCCAAAAACAAAAAAATACCTTGTTCAACCAGAAAATAAATTGTACAAAAAAATTTAGAAGGCCTAAAAATTTTTATTATATGTTATAATTAAGATCCTATGTCATTGCAACATCTTTTACAGAAATAAAAAAAATAAAAAAAGGCATCTTCCAAATAAAAAAAGCCCGCTAAAAAAAGACCCAAAATTAGCATAAGAATAAATTTTAGAAGAGGAACACTGATTTAATAAAAAAAATTATTACAAACTAAACCAAGGCTTAAAGCATATGAATCCTCGATTGTGACACTTCCACCTATCAAAAAGCTGTTGCGTTCACCACGACTGACCCAAAGTACAAGAAAAACATGCCACTATTTGTCGCTCTGAAACGCAAATGATGCAATTTGGAGAAAATTCAGCCTCCTTATCCAGCTTGTTCGTGTTTTCTCTTTTGTGGGTAGCACTGCATTAGACGTTTGTATTTAGAGTAATGCTATATAATTGGAATATATAATCAGAAAATATAATTAGAATGATGTAGTTGAGTTGTTGGCTTATCATTTTAAAATAAAGATCTCACCAAGATATATTTTAATTACAAAACTGCAACTATCACATCATTCTGGTTTAAAATTCTGTACAAAAATTCTGAAAGAATAGTATTTTTCTTGTATTTAACTATGATTATAAAAATAAAAATAAAAAGCCACGGTTTTAACCCCAAAATAAAGACTCTTATTATGTTTTAGATCCGCATCCACAATCAAACCTGTTGCACTTGCTTATATCATGAGTTGCCTAAGGCTGACCAGCAAGTACTTCAACTGGATTGGGAGAATGAATAACTTCAACTGCATCCCTGTTGAAGATTGATGAGCCATGAAGTTCATATGCATAGATGTATAATGCGCATAAAAGGTGCCATGGAGGAATGAGAAGTAAATTAATGCACTCTGGAGAGACAATAGATGAACTGGTTGACATATTTTATTACAAAGCTGCTAGGCTGACAGCCCAATTACGGTTTTAATATGTGCAGTTTTGCGGGAAAACTTTTAGCTTGAACCAACTAATTGCTCATTTGCTTGAGTAAGGCTAAGTTCTATTCCCGCTGCCAGCAATCTCTTTTGGTAGGCAATTTATAAGTCCAATATGTGTTTTTATGATAGAGGTCTGCGGCTTGTCCTGCCCTTGCATTAGAGTAGTCTTCCCTCACCTTAAACTTTTTAGAACCTAAAAAACAAAACTAATTGCTTATTCTTCCCACCTGCATCATCTCGTTTTGTAGTGCCAACCTGATTACTTAAGGCTGACCGATTAATTGGTGCAACTTAATTAGAGACTTTGTTTTAATTTGTTTTTTGTTTTTTTTTGTTTTTTTTGGAGAGAGTGGTGTCCAATTAGAGGTCATTTATGTTCTGCTTGAAACTCAAATTTTCAGTAAAAATAGAAAAATATGAAAAAAGAAAGAACAAAAATAAAGAGTATTTTTAACCTATTTTTCTTCACCTTTCTTTTTTCTTTGTTTTTCTTACAAAAAATTCGAGTTTCTAACATAGTATTAAGATTTGCAAGGACCTAATACCGGCCATAATGAAGGAATGTTTTGTTGCAAACTTGGTGATGCAAAACTTATGAATGACAGAAGGGGCCATTGGTGGCATAAATATGCCTGTTTTGGGGGATTCAAATTTGCCAAAAGGAACAATTTGCTATGAAGGGGCCAAAATTTTGGTTCAACAACCTCTCTGAGCCATGTTCAAAATTTGGCGCACTGACAACCACATGCATGCGCACATATGCAATGCACATTGAACTAGAAAAATATATATATTACATGCCATAGCTTTTAAACTCTGTGCGCTGTATCTGACACTACTTAAAGGTTGCTTTGTTTTTTTTATTTATTTCTTAGAATGGTTTAATTACAAATTAGATTAAGCATACCCATGTGCCATTGTTTATAAAAAAAAAAATTTTAAAAAAAATCGATCCTATCGTAAGCATTGAAACGTATGCAAAGGAGAGACTAAATCTCAAAGTCACCCAGTCGGTTGTATGAATAGAATATAAGAAGCACAAAATCTGAGTTTAAAAGCCAATCAATGATCCTTTTGACCGATTGTTTTCTAGTCTTTGAGTTGCACACTGTTGTTGATGCAGCGGAACTTAAGAAAAACGCAACGGACTTAATTTTACTCCGTTGATTCGCCACGAATGCCGGAATAAAATTCTTCTTCCAACCTGTAAGATCACCACGAACTACAGATTCAAAGGCATCAAGCGTTCGTTGATTCGCAAGAATACCGAACGATTGGGAAAAGTGCAATTTTCAAGCACAATTTTTATTAATCTTCCAAAAACCGTTGAAAAGTGTCTTAAAACGACTATAAATATGCGACACGAAACCCTAGGCCCAAAACAAACCGGATTAATAGATTAAAAAAAAAAAACAAAAGTCCAAAGCAAAATAAGCCCAAAAAAACAAAACAGGCCAAAACCCACACTTGGAAGCATTTTTTCGCAATTTCCTAGGCCAGCAAATCATTTTACGATTTTCCTCTTTCTCCAGCTCGTCGATACCTTTTCAACAACATATTATAATGGCGAAACGGAGTTACGAGTCGAAAGTTACGGTCGATTGAAGGTTACCGACCACCGGCCCGGGTATATCGCCGCTTCCGCGTCTCCAAGTATTCGTCAGCTATACGATCGGCATCATCCTCCCCAGGTTGGAAAGAATTCGCCCTCGAATTCGAATCTGACTCCTCCTCAAAACTGTCACCCCGGTAAGGCAAGAGATGCTTCACGTTGAACACGTCAGAAGTGTTGACATGGCTCGGTAGCTTCAGCCGGTAAGCATTAAGATTGATCTTCTCAACAACTTCATACGGCCCAACTTTCCGAGCTGCCAGTTTGCTGTATTCATGTGTTGGGTACCGATCTTTTGTCAACACAGCCCACACAAAATCCCCCACATCAAACTCCACCAAGTGCCGCTTCTAGTCAGCTGCCACCTTATACTTTGCTGTGGATGCACGCAGATTTTGCTGCACCTGTTTGTGGACAGCCTGCAGATCCGTAATGAAATCTTCTGCCTTCTTATGGACTCTCTGCAAATCAGGAACAGGGGCTAAGTCAATCAGAGCTCACGGCTGGAATGCGTAATTGTCAAAGAATGGACTGAAACCCGAGCTGCGATTCACTGATCGGTTGAAAGCAAACTCTGCTTGGTACAACTTCTGGTCCCATGATTTTAAGTGCTCCCCTACAAGGCACCGCAGCAAGTTACCCAGTGAACGGTTCACCACTTCAGTCTGCCCATCAGTTTGAGGGTGGTAGGCACTGCTAAAATCCAGTTTCATATTAGCCAACCGCCACAAACACCTCCAAAAATGGCTAAGGAACTTAAAGTCCCTATCAGAAACTATGGATGTTGGCAGCCCATGAAGACAATAGACTTCCCGAAAATAAAGCTGAGCAATATTAACAGCGTCATTGGTCTTCTTACAGGCAATGAAGTGCGACATGTTGGTGAATCTGTCCACCACCACGAAGATAGAATCACTGCCACACTGCGTACGCGGGAGCCCCAACACGAAGTCCATACTGACATTCGCCCATGGTCTCTCCGGAATTGGCAGGGGCATATATAATCCCGCATTGGTCGCCGTCCCCTTGGACACTTGGCAGATTCGACAACCATCAACAAATCTAGCCACTTCACGCCGCATAGACGACCAGTAATAAGAATTGGCCACAAGCTGCCAGGTTTTATCAGGCCCCATATGCCCCTCCTCGTGCAGCTCCTTGATGATTTTGAGGCGCAAATTGGATTGAGGCACGCACAGTTGGGTACCCTTAAACAGAAACCCATCATGCATCACAAAATCTATGCGCTGCCCTGTCTCAACTTCATAAACAATAGGGGCGAACACTGGGTCAGTATTCAATAATTCACGAAATGAATCAAAACCAATTACCTCGGCCCGTAGGGTGGTAAGTAAGCAAGTGCGACGGCTAAGGACATCGGCAACTCGGTTTTGAACTCCAGATTTATGCTTGAGGGAGAAAGTGAACTGTTGGAGATATGCAGCCCACCTCGCATGTCTCACCGACAGATTGTCTTGGCTATTAATATGTTTCAAAGCGTCGTGATCAGAGAACAACACGAACTCACTTTGTGATAGATAGGGGTACTAGTGCTTTAAGGCTTGTATGATCGCATAAAATTCCACGTCGTAGGTACTGTAGTTCATCTTAGCTCCATTCAGCTTCTCGCTGAAGTATGCAATAGGCCTACCCTCTTGGCTCAGGACTGCCCCAACGCCGACCTTTGATGCATCACAATGCAACTCAAAAGGCTTACAAAAATCCGGCAAAGCAAGTACCGAGGCAGTGGTAAGTCTGCTCTTGATCTCCTCAAAAGCACTGGCCACTGACTCCGACCAACTAAACTGCCCAGCCTTTATGCAATCTGTGATAGGAGCCATGATGCCGCTGAAATTTGGAATAAAGCGCCGATAGAATGACGCCAGTCCATGGAAGCTACGCACGTTATGAATGTTCCTTGGGGTAGGCCACCTACGTACAGATTCGACCTTAGACTTATCCACAGAAATTCCTTCGCGAGACACTATGTATCCCAGAAATAACACGCTGTCTGTCATGAACGAACACTTGGCTCGGGCAGCGAAGAATTTCTCTGTTTGTAGCAAACTCAGAACTTGTCGCAAGTGCTGTAAATGCGAGGCATGATCAGGGCTAAAAATCAAAATATCATCAAAATACACTACCACAAACCTCCCAATAAAAGGCCGAAGAAGCTGGTTCATCACACGCATAAAGGTACTCGGGGCGTTCGACAACCCGAATAGCATAACCAACCACTCATAAAGACCTTCCCACGTCTTGAAGGCAGTCTTCCATTCGTCACCCTCTCGTATCCGGATCTGATGATAGCCGCTCTTTAAATCTAGTTTGCTAAACACGGTAGCCCCACTGAGCTGATCTAACAGGTCATCCAACCGCGGAATAGGGAACCGATATCGGATGGTGAGTTTGTTGATGGCCCAGCTGTCCACACACATACGCCAGGACCCATCTTTTTTGGGAGTTAAGAGGGCTGGCACGGCACAAGGACTGAGGCTTTCCCGGATGTGCCCTTTGGCCAATAATTCCTCAACTTGACGTCGCAACTCCTCATGTTCCTTGGGGCTCATACGATAATGCGGGCGGTTGGGCAACACAGCTCCAGGAACTAGATCAATCTGATGCTGGATGTCTCGCAAAGGTGGCAACCCAGCTGGTAATTCCTCCGGAAGCACGTTGCTGAACTCCTCTAATAATTCTCGCACCCTGTCCGGAACCTCCCCCTGCTGCTGCTGCTGCTGCTCTTTAACCACCAGCAAATACACTATGCCAGATTCGATCATCTCCCCCGCAAAACGCTGCATGGTTAGCAGGTTCGGATTTTTTTCAGCCACCTGTTTTGCCCTCTCTTCCTCGCTAGGGTACAACACCACCTTCACATTGTTGAAGACAAAGCTGTAGGTATTTTTTCGCCCATCATGTAGCACAGCTCGGTCATATTGCCGTGGTCTACCCAACAAAATATGGTATGCATCCATCTCGACCACATCACACCAGATTGCATCTTTGTAATTGGAACCAATGGACAGCAAAATTAAACAACGTTTGGAAACGGTTACCTTCTTTCCTTCTCGCAGCCAAGTTAGTTTGTATGGGCTAGGATGTTCCTCTGTTGGCAGCCCCAATTTTCGAACCGCCTCCTCGGAAACCACGTTCTCGCAGCTCCCCGAATCGATCACAAATTTGCAGATTTTGCCCCCAATTGTGCACTTGGACTGGAAAATATTATTCCGCAACCATTCATCACCGCTAGAATCACGAGGGGTAAGGCAAGCCCTGCGCACAACCAATAGAGGCCCATCATCTCCGGTAACATGCTCCTCTTCCATGAACTCTTCACCGAGCTGATCCTCGCCTGTTGCCAGCACAGGTTGCTCAAAATCCACCCCGACCATTCCTTCATTATCGATAAACAGCCCCTTCTGCACAAAGGGCTTTTTGCAGTCTCCAAATCGGTGGCCTGGTTCGCCACACTTAAAACAGCGGCTTGTGCTGGCTGTCGCAGGCTTAATCGGCTGCTGGACTGGCGTTTTGCCAGCTGCGCCCCCAGCTGCACCGCCCCCAGCTGCACCCCCTTGAACCGCACCACGTCCAGTTCCTTGCTGGGTCGCACCCCGGCTACTGGCTCCCGCCCAGGGCAGACCACTCGCCCGTCGCTTCGCCTGCTTCTCGAGCTGTAATGCTTTCTGATGGGTGTCCGAAACAGAATACAAATCGAACATATTTAGGGTGTCTTGGTATTGCGGTTGTAACTCCCCAATGTACCGCGAAACCAACTGATCGTCGGTCTCCCCCAAATCAATACGTGCCATCAACTGATAAAATTCAGTGGTGTAGTCATCCACCGACTTCATCCCCTGTCTCAAATTCTGGAATCTCTGGTACATCGTCCGCGCGTAGTTACGTGGCAGGAAA
>CM065388.1:19580000-19585000 GCA_033060915.1 Euryodendron excelsum | reverse complement strand
GACCGGTGTGGGGATGGGGCGTCCGGACGAGTCTGAAGGGCATCTAGACGGGTTTCAATACTTAGTAAATTTTTTACAATTTCACCAACACGGCCACTGCACGTCCAGACGGGTCTCTTGGGCGTCCGGACGGCCCGTCTGGACGGGTCCCTTAGGGCATCCGGACAGCTAGTGTGCCTTCATGAAAGTTGTAGATCTCGAAAATTTGTATAGAATCGACATATTATGGGCCTTGATAGCCTTCTTGGTTTGAGAAATATAATCTTCCAAAGTTTCAGCTCCGCGTGCTTTAGCAACTTATACCATAGCTTCAATAGCTTGTACTTTAGTAGTATCCTCTTCAAACCTATGTCCAAAATTTATCCCAAATCCTTCCATTTATGTTCAAAACCTATACAAAGCATAATAAACTTAGTTAGTAATAAACCATAACTAAAAAGACATATAAAATCATAAACTAACACTAACAAAACACTAGTTAAGTCCTTATAATTGCATTTTAGAAGCACAATCACACCCCCCAACTAGATTTTTGGTAGTCCCTAGTAAACTACTAATAACAAAATCATAATCTCTACTTTCGTAAGAGTCACGAATGCATTTAGCCTATGCATCATGCCTTTAAATTCCTAAGTTACTCCTAGTGGACGAGTGATGTCTCGTGAGGGTTTCCAGTTATGTTACCCACAAACATCAAAATATGACCTACAAGAAAGATAATTAGAACAAATAATTCTATGCAAAAGATAATCTGAGATATATCATCCATCTTCCCCTTCATTACTCAATACAGAAGTTAGAATAAATCTCAAATAACATAAGTGAGAGTCAATGTGTGTGTGTGGCGTATCAACACATTAGAGCTCACCCATAACTAAGTAAAATAATTATATCCTTCAAGTCTCGATTTCAACTCTCTTCAAGCATACACTCACAATAAAATGAACACACAAGGTACTCACAATGGAAAGCTCATCAAAATAAATTAAATATAATGAAACACAAAAGAGCAATCCAACAACAAAAATCGATAAGGTGTAAGTGTATTCGACTTGACATAGCTTCATGGAAGAATATTCAAAGATAAACACTAATCAAAGTAATTGACAAGATATAACTTGTACTCAAAATGAATCCACAGACATGTACTATTCAGATCAACTAGGACTTTGTATGGTTGTAACTTTGGCCAAGAGGTATAAGGTAGGAAAGGAAAAGATAAATGGTTCAAGACATGTGTGATCAAGGCATGTAATGATCTGTAAGGACACAATTCCAATCCCTAATTTCATTTGATGTTTCATTTTTTTTCTTTTTTTTTCCTTGCTTCTTTCTTTTTGTTTTTTTTTTTTCAAACATCTAACATCTTTATTTTTTTATTTTCTTGCTCTTGCTCTTCCCTTCTTTTGCTTTCTTTGCTAGTTTCTTCTTTTTCTTTTCACATCGCAAACATATCACCCTTCTTTCAATGATATTCTCACAAATGAAGATACTTGTGTTTTTATACTAAGGGAATACTTTTACAATGGTGTATTTTAACAAAGATCACCTCAAATATGGGTTTAAATTGGTTCCAAGGGAATGCATTCAACAAGAAAATCTGTGACTCGAAATAACAAAAATGGCCTAGAATCATATCCGAAGTACATAAAAATGAAATTCAAAAGAGTACAAGTGTCAACAACTCGAATCAGTATTCAACATATGAATCAAGAACAAATATAATGAAGCTATTGAATGAATGGAAGATAAACAAATTATTCTTGAGTAAACATAAACACTCTAAAAAGCGTTAATAGATCTAAAGCTCACAAGATAAATCTCCACTCATGTAGGATATAATCATAAAAGATAGCTAAGGATGATACCATAATGATATGATAGTTACATATGAAATTAATCCTATCAACTCATGCATTTAAGAAAGATTCAAACAATTGCAAGAATATTAGAAGAAGAGTAAGAAATCATACTCAAATGTATCAATGCACATAATTATTCGTTCTTATATCTAACATTGCAACATATAGTCAAAAATAAAAATTAAAATTAAAAACTAAACTACAAAGCATTGAGTACAAAGTCAACCAATACCACATCGTGGTGTGACTTCAAAGTTTGGCCTTAGCTCATTCATTGGTAATTCATAATAAGGATTCAACAAATAAGAAGCCATTGAAATTCTAGGATCCTTATTAAGCTCTTGGCCATAAGTCTTGTACAAGGAAAATTGTGAAGGAGTCATGTAGTCATGCACTAAGATGTAAGGACTCACCTCCCTATGTATCTCTATGTTTTCTTCTCTTTTTTCATTCTCTATCTCCCTAGGCTCTTCTTTTATCTCACTTTGAACCTTACTAGATCCATCATTCTCACTAACCTCCTCCTTGACCCTATATTCACTCACCCTAGAAGTGTCCTCCCTATGTGTAGACTCATCATGATAGATGGTTATATCAATGACTTCCTCATTCTTAAGGGTGGTAGTGGTGGCTTGAAATTGCTTATGGTCAATATTAGGATTAGTGAGATACTCTTTTGTGTGGGCGATGCTAGTGGGGCTAGGTAGAAGTTGAGATAGAGAAGGAGACTCACCATTCTCTTGAACACACAAGCTTTATGTTAAAAGACTCTTAAGATCATCTAGTTTGTCGGCCATCCTAGAGTTCCACTCTAGTTGGGATTGCATGAATTGTGACAAGGTATCATCTAGTGTCTCCTCTTGATATTGATAGACATCAAAAGCTTGTCATTCATAAAGTAGAGGTGGGGCTTGGAATTGTTGAGGGCTTGGAGTTCCCTCATTACTCCAACTAAGGTTGGGATGTTGCCACCCCAAATCACAGGTTTTCATATATGGAGTGTCTTCTAGTGATCCCGTGTGTGGTGTTTGATAATAATTAAAATCTTATGGATAATATGATTGGTCATATTGTTGAGAGTGTGAGACACCCTCATTCATCCAATTGTAGTGTGAGTGGTTTTGCCACCTCGGATGGTAGGTTTCTGAGTAGGAAGTGTATGTTTGTCTAGATGCATTGAAATAATCCCCAATAGTTTGGTATTACGGGACTTGTGCATGCTCATATTATTATCATAAACACTCATTATCATGTTCTCAAAGTTACCCGACCTATCATCCAATCTCCACATATTTATACCACCAATTCACAATTAATTACTCCTCTTAATCTCCACTAGAAATCTTCTAACTAAAGAAAAAAAAAATAGATAAACAAAGCTAACTAAAATAAAAAATAGAAAATAAATAAATAAATAAAAAATATGCTCGCAAACTAAAAAGGAATGGAACGAGTGTACCCAAGCAAGCTAAATGTTGAGTTACCTCATTTTTGGTAGATTGATTAATGAAGTTGCTTTTTCCCAGAATCAGTTTCTCCAAAGATTGTTACATCAACGCCAATTGCAAAATTCTCTGGCAACAGCGCCAAAAACTGATCGCTCCTGAATAGTGCAATTTATATCCGCCAGTGTACGGTTTCGATGCAGTAATAATATCTCGGTAAGTCCAAGGTCGAACCATTGGGAATATGGATGGAATATAGTAGAACTCACTTTGGGAAAGTAGAACTCTCAAGAAAAACAACTCTAAAATGTAAAGGAAAATTTTGATTTGTGATTTGGTTTGTGAGATTATTCTAGGCAATGAAAATAAATTTATACTAAGAAAGCTTGAATATATAATAATAAGCAAAAGGTCTTGGCATGACTAATCCAGTTAATAGGCCTACAAGTAGGTCCCCAAGATTGTTGTGAGTAAAGAATCTCAAGATTTGATTGCCCTCTTGGAGTTGATATTCAATTATTTACTAGTATTCATACCAGGGTCCCATTCATACCTGTCCCAGTTTATAAACCTGTCTACAAAGTATGTTTGAAGCTTAATTAAGAATAGTAGATTTCTAAAGTACTCCTAATAGGAATATATATGCAATTATAATCAATATCCTCATCAGAAATTCTAGATACATGTATCCCTACTTACAAATCAGTCTATACATATATGCTAGATATGATCAAGTATATTGTTTTCAAAGATATTCATAAGCAAGAAAATCAATCTTGGTTCAAGATCTTAAAATCTTGGAAAATAAAGAATTATCTTGAATCTCTACTTGTAACCTACTTACATTTTCAATCCATGTCAAGAAAAGATTTAGCAACTTAAAGCCATAAGAAAGCACATGAAAACTATATTGAAAGCTTGCAACATTTGGAAGAACATCAAATCTTGAATATAAAGAAAAACTAAATGAATACAAAAATTAGGGTTCTTGAAAGGTGAAAAGATTAATAAAACTACTCCTACTCCTAAAACTACTCTAATTCTAAGGTTTCCTAACTCTCTATAAATTTTCCTAACTCTCTCCTCCTTAAAAAGAACTCCTATGGGCTTAAAAAGACATTAATTTTAACCCTAACAGGTTTCTGGCCTGCGGCGAGGCGTCCATGGCATTAGAGAGCGTTCCGACAGGTCTAGGGATGGGGCATCCAGACGGGTCTGAAGGGCATCTGGACGGGTCTGAAGGGCATCTGGACGGGTTTCAACACTTAGTAAATTTTTCACAATTTCATCAACATGGCCACTGCCCATCCGGACGGGTCCCTTGGGGCGTCCGGATGGCCAGTGTGCCTTCATGAAAGTTGTAGATCTCGAAACGTTGTATGGAATTGACTTATTATGGGCCTTGATAGCCTTCTTGGTTTGAGAAATATGGTCTTCCAAAGTTTCAGCTTTGTGTGCTTTAGCAGCTTGTACCACAGCTTCAGCAGCTTGTACTCTAGTAGCATCCTCTGCAAACCTATGTCTAAAATGTATCCGAAATCCTTCCATTTACGTTCAAAGCCTATACAAAGCATAATAAACTTAGTAATAAACCATAACTAAAAAGACATATAAAATCATAAATTAACACTAACAAAGCACTAGCTAAGTCCTTATAATTGCATTTTTGAAGCACAATCAAACCCTTTGCTAC
>CM065388.1:19170000-19575000 GCA_033060915.1 Euryodendron excelsum | reverse complement strand
ACCTTCATTTGTGACGGCGATGTCCCCGTCGCAAAAAGTTTTCATTGGTGATGATACTGTTGCGACGGCAGCCATTCTCGTCGCAAAAACTAGTTCAAAATGACATCGTTTAGCTTGTCAAATGCAACCCTCTCTTATGCGACAGTACCTATTATGACGGGGCGTGCCGTCGCAAATGTATTTAATTTAAACGAGGTAGTTTAGTTTAAAATGACGTCGTTTTGAGTCTTTCATTTCCAAAAATTGGTTCCCCCTTTCCCTCTTGTTCCCTCACACATTTTGCAACCCTATGCTCTCTCTCTTCCTCCCCGAAGCCTCTCCTCTATGACGCCTCTCTCTCTCTCTCTCTCTCTCTCTCTCTCCCCCTGCTTGACTTCTCTCTGTCTTTCTTGTTCCCCATTTTACAAACCCTAGGATGTCTCTCTCGTTCCCCATTGTTGCTGCCAAAGCTGACATCACCGAAGTTGCCACCATTGTTGCCGCCAAATCTGTTGCCAGAGCCACCACCTAAAGCTATCGAAGCCACCATCGGAACGCACTGTTGCTGCCACCACTCAAGCCGATCTCTTCTTTAACTGTAAGTCCTCTACCACCACTTACCTCTCTCTCCCGTTCCCCATTTTGCAAACCTTAAGTTCTTGTTTCTTATTGTTCCGTGTTGAATGATTGTTGATGTTGAGTGTTAGGTGTTCATTAGTCTATATAATTGTTTATATATTTCATATCATACAATCCTAACATCTCTTTCATATGCTCTGTTGTTTGTTTTGTAAGTATAATATAGAAAAAGCACAAAGCACGCAGCACACGGTGTTTGTGAATCCGAACCCACCTGAAGGCTTCTACCTGGATCCGACCGAAATGGCTCTACCTAGTCTCGGCTCTTTCTCGACGCCCACCGTCCCAACCACAGCCTCCACGATGACATCGTCCGACGATCCGACCAAGAAGGTCTGAAAGCCTTACTGGTTTTGAAGTCCCGAGAAAGCTGGACTGAACTCGAGCACGACAAGTTCCTCGAAGCCCTCCAACTGTAAGTCACTTTCAATTTTGCCCGTAATACGTTAAGGTTTGAATTGAATTAGGGTTTTTCTAATCAATTAGGGTTTCTGAATTTTGGGGTTTTAAACTTTGATTCATGGATAGGTAATGTGGTATGTTAGCTAATTGGTGAATAGAATGGGTTGGAGGTTTTTTCATTTGTGGTTCCAAAGCAAGTAAGTTTTCATACAGGTTCGTTTGAAGCAGAGGTGACCTATTTTTGTTTATTTGACTGAATTTTGGAGCTCTCGATGTGTAAAAATTTATAGAAGCAATCACAAGTTTTGAGAGAAATTAGAACGTGAGGGAAGGGGAACAAATTTAGGACTGGAGAATAGTTATTTTGCTTTGTTGAAGGTAAAGCCATGTTAGGAGCCAAGGTGTCTATGGATAGGTTTGTAACTTTGTAGTATATCTTGAAAGATGTGGGATGTATAAACGGGTACTGCAAATTATTGCATTGTTGCTAAAAATATAGCTTAAGCAATTCATTCGGTTGTGAATAGAACTTCCTATTCATGCTTTCGTGAATGTTGGTTAGGTGTATTAAGAATATTGAGTTCTTCTATTGTGGCAAGTTATAATAAAATGTCCCCTATGTTCTTTTTGTTTATAATTTTTGCAGTAATGTCCAAATTCTAATTATGGTTTTCATTGATTGATCTATATAGCTTTGACTGTGATTGGAGAAAGATCGAGGCATTTATTGGATTGAAGAGTGTCATGCAGGTAATATAAGGTGGATAATTTCATTTTGTTCTATAATTGATTAACATACAATGTTCCTTCTATCATATTATTTGATGCATCATCCGTTCAACTTGACATGACATATCTTCGTTTTTTTTTCAAATTTTGATTTATCTCTTACATAGAAGGCTTATTTCTTGTCACGTGACACCGTATTAGGGTGCATTTGGTGCTTCTCTTTTATTCTACCCACGCATAACAGCTTGTGGTTAAAGATCATCACTAAATTGCTTGTTTCTTCAACTTGTTAGGTCACATTATTCTTGGGTTTTCATTTTCACCATCTATTTTACTGATTACTTGTTTCATGTTCTCTCTCTCATGAATGAATGTATTATGATCATCAATTACTTGGGAATATGTTGTGTTTTTGTCTGCCTGTGTGGTTTTGTTATTGCTACTCAACATTTAAGTTGAGTTGCTAATTGTGATTTTTTTTTTTTTTTTTTTGGTGGTTGGTAAGAAGTCAAACACAGGAAAGGATGTTTGGCCTTTTAGTTTCTAGTTTTTTTTTTCTTCGTAAAATTTCCAGCCTTCTTATTGCTTGCTAAGAATGTGTCTCTTTTCTTGATATAAACTTTTAGCAGGTTCCACATTGATGTGCTTTCAGCTAATAAATTCCTCCAACCCTAACATTTATATGACCCCATGATGTTGTTTCCGATGAAGATTAGGTTGTATGTAAAAAGGGACAAAATCTGTTATTGATTCATTGCCTGAAGTTGGATTACATTGTTCATTACTTGGTTCTAATGTCCCTATTTCTTTTAATTCCTACTTCGTTCCCAGGTTGGTTCTCATTAAATTTAAAAATAAGAGGTTTTCCAATTCACAACTACATACAGTAGTCCCATGCTTTTAACTTGGTGCACTTCACTGCAGGGTTATGTTAGATGGGGTTGGCCATCATACATATACTGGAGAAAATTTGCTGCCCTTTTGAGATTGTTCTTTTCTTCTCCCCTCCCTCCCTTCATAAGTACTTCCATTATTTCAAGGAGCAAAAATATTTTGCTTAGTTATGGTTCACTTAGGGTGGTCCAAGTCTTTCGATTCACAATTACATACATTAGTCCCAATCTGTTCCAATCGTTAACAGAATTTTTTGAAGGATCATGGTGAAAAGATGAATTGATCTTTGAATGAATGAAAATATATACAATGCACTGTTGAGATTGGAATATTGACTCAGCTGAAACCTCTATTTGATTTAGCATACCCATGAAACAATGATTGGTCAATAAAAAGAGTTATGAGTTGTTTCTTACACTTTGTTCTAGAATTCCAAAATATCTTCTTATTTGGCTTCATCCATGTAATATTTTTTTCATTCATTTGTATTTTCTCTGTAAATAGCCTTATAAGTTGGTTTCTTTGATTTTGCAGCTATGTTTCTTTGAGTGCCTATGTTCCCTCACTTAAGCGTCAATTTTGAAATTTCTGCTGCCAAGTGGCTGAATTTTGAGTATTACCTTGTAGTCATTAAGGTAATAAATGTCTGCTTTAAAATCAACGATCTCTTGATATGTGCAATTGTGCCTTTGGTTCACATTTTTCTTGTACCCACTTAGCTCAAAACTACCAAATTTTTTTTATTGTAGTTGTTTTATTTGTTAAATCAGCTTCTACCAGCAAGGTGCTTTTTCTAGAGTTTTAATTTATTTCTTTGGAATATATGTCAAAGCCCCCATCAGATACTTCATTATGTTTGATCTCTTTTTCCATTCTGATTGTTGCTATTTCTGTTTCCATTATTTCTTGGTCTTCTAAACATGCTATCTCTCTAATATTGAACCACACATCCATTAGATTGATGTTTTCACATTTTATGTCAGCTTTACTTATTGTTTTCACCTCATTTGGTGTAGGGATTTGTCAAACAATCGATTTACTGGCCAATACCAGATAGTCTTGCTTCTTCAAATTCTAAACATGCTATCTCTCTAATTTTTCCTAGTTGTTTTCTTTTTTCTTTTTGTTCGTCGTTCCTTCTATTCTTCTCTCTTCTCCACACAATCTTAGTGTTTCTCAGGCACTCTTTTATGTGTTGAAGCTTCATTTAAATAGAAATGGTTTTAATTTAGATATCCTGACGTGTGGGAACAGGTTTTGTAGAGTAGAGCATAAGGCATGGAGATGTCCATTCCATGAGAATCCAAGTCGTTCACATGCATTACACGTAGGAAGGTTTACACACGAGTAACGTGTGGGAATAAACGGCATGGTCGCCGGACTCCTAGGGTGAGAGTTGTCACGTTTTCACTTAACTTTATATGAAAAACAATGTCTTCCGTGCTTTTTAAATACTTGAATCCCGAATCTTTCTTTCAGTAAGTCTATTTATTTATATGCATATTTATTCATTGTCTATAATATGTTCATTATTTTATCTAATATTTATATTTTTTTTCAGGTTGTTCGCAAGGAATAGATCGATCTATGGTGTTTTTATGTCAGCATATTTTACGAAAGATTTAAAACTCTCTTTTGGTTTATGGATTATGACTTTGTAATGTTATTTTGCGAGGCATTATATATATATTTTTATTTTATGAATTTTAATGTGAGACAATGTTTAAAATGTGTTAGTTTACGTTGTTACGTATATTTATAAATATTTGGATTTTAATGAATGCTTTAATTTTGTCATTCGTAAAATATTAATTCTACATTTTATCAGGTTGAAAAAAGCTGCAAAAGTATTCACCAATTCAACCTGTTGCTTAAAAAGTATTAGCGACGGTTACATAACCGTCGGTAAAAATTGCGACGGTTTGTATTAGCCATTTGCGACGGTTTCGTGCTGTCACTAAAGCTATCAATTGCCATGGGTTCAGGCTGTCGCTAATAATGGCAGTGAATGATTATTTGCGACGGCACTACCCATCGCTAATAGTTTATTAGTGTCAGCCTTGCAACGGTCGCAAATACTATTTACTTTGGCTACAAGTATTTGCGACGGGAGATTGTCATTGCAAAAGGTGACTCATGCCGTCGCTTGGCTGTCGCAAATAGTATTTGCGATGCCCGTAGATTCGTCACCGGAAATGCTGTTGCACAGCCGACGCATTTGAGCATTTGCAACAGCAAAACAAGCTTTTGCGATGGCATTCTGCCGTCGCAAATACTACAATTTTTAGTAGTGTGAATTATTCCTTTTTAAACATCCACCCTAATAAAGAGAAGAAATAAAAGAAGACAAAGAGTGAGAGAGATTTGTGAATTAAAATTTAAAAATCTACTTTTGGCTCTCTACATTTGGAGAGTCGATTGGAGAGTCATTTTTTAAGTTTGTCTATCTAAAATAGTTAAGAAAGGCATTTTAAAGAGCCCTTTGAAGATGCTCTTACTCGTGTGTGTATAGATATATGATATCATTATGCCAAAGTCGTCATTGATACATGCCTAACAGTTGAAAATTTTTGTAGTCAAAGAAAAGAAACTAGATAAGAAAGGAAAATGCTAAATAAAGTCGCGTTGGTCGGTAGATGTTCCCAATGAGAAGAGGTACTAATGATGCAACAAATTTGTATATCTTTACCAGACTTGAATCTTTATAGATCAAGAACGATGAAGCTCTCCAAACACCGGGGTGCCTGCCAAAGAGTCTCAAATGTTTAAGTTAGCAAAGGGAGTAGGAGGAAGGTGATAACTCAATAATGTAGTGGAGTTGGCAAAGGGAGTAGGAGGAAGGTGATAACTCAATAATGTAGTGGAGTTGAGAGATTTATGTGTGTACCTTTCGTCAATGGGGCAGGGTGTGCGTCTTATCTAACCCAGTGAAGGAGATCCCTTTGCGATATTATAGGCATAATTATAGAGATATCACAGGTGAGATTGTTGTGCTTTCCTTATGGAACGGCACTGCAGGAATTAAAATATGGGTTTCGCCGGCATTTCCACTAAATGTATCAAAAACGTCGGCAAAAGTTTTGATGGCGTTTTTGTCTAAAGAGTGAAGACAAAGCCGTCATCTTATCTTAACAACGTTTGTTAAACGTTAACTTAGTGTTATAATCAGCGTTTTAAAATGCCGCTATTGCTGCTGCCGGCAGGTCGTTGGAAACTTCAGCTTTTTGCTAGCGTTTTCAAAGCGTTGTCTTTCACTTTTACTGGCCTTTTTTTCAAACGCTGCATTTTCCTTTATTCAAATATCTTAGATGCTGCTCCCCATTTTGGAAGGCCACGTTTTTCATTACTAGAAAAGAAAAGCCTATAATAGGTAGATAACCAGCTGGCTAGATATCAATTCAACATAAAAACACAGAAGGAAGACATTTTCTAGTTAATAATTAAACTCTATATCTGGGCAAAGTCAAGGCATGACTCCATTGCTGGGTATTTCATTTCACCATGACATTAATTAGACTGGAAAAATAATGCAAATTATACCAACTCACCAATTAATTTTAGCTGAATGAAATACATATTCACCAACAAATATAACAAATCTTATAGCAAGATACACATTTTTTACATTAATAGACAAAATGGGCATAATAATATTCACTTCTCCGAGCCAAATGCCACCATAACTAGCTCGTGAAGAGTTCGTGTGTCTGACAACCACAAACAAAGACAAAATTAGCGAATTTGAATGGCATGATGTAAAACTCATAGAAAGAAGATAATATTTCTTATATCAGAGTCAGTTCCACAGATTTTTATCTTACACCCAAAAATGAATTGCTATAAAAAAAAAAATGTATGCAATTTAGCCCCAAGGCATCTGCAAAGTTCCTTTATATCACTAACTTAAAAAATATTATCTGGAAAGAAGATAATAATTCTCTTGGTATATCTCAGACCCTACCTAGAAAACAATATCAGAACTGAGACATAACCTTTGCACAACATTCCTTCATGTAGAGATATAGTCCCCAAATAAATATCACTAACTTGAAAATATATAAACTCGCCTGATTACCACCATCAGATGTTGCACAGAATGCACTGGAAGAAGCAAGTAGGCAAATTCAAAGGGCATAAAACCATTCAGCAGAAATGAATTTTTTTCAAAAGGCCTTCACGGTCCAAAGAGTCCACTAATGCTAGAGAACTGGTATATGCAGTTACGAAGTATTTCTTTGGATCAAATATTATGGATGCAAGCAATCAAAGGTGAAACTGTGATTATAACCTAAATTGAAAAAGCTAACATCAGACAATGTAGGATTGATTAGATATTGCTCTCCCAAATACACATGCTCAGACAATGTAGGATTGATTAGATATTGCTCTCCCAAATACATATGCTGGCCAGAATTTTGTCATTGTAATTTTACCAAATTTTTGTACGATATGCAAAACTAAGATAATAATTTTATTCTCATACAATATAAATTATAGGAGAAAAAATAATGATAGAAAACAGTAAACCATTTATGGGAAACTAGCTATATTCCATATGTATATCATACTAATTAATACCGTTCCATACCAGCATTTTCCAGCGTGGCTTCCCGTTACATTCTGTTGTACCGGACCATCTCGCCCAGCAGCTTTTCATTGCCTCTTTCACCCTTTTTCTGTACAGCTGTCAGCAAGCATTCATTGCTCGTCTGTTGAAGTATGATGGCCCATAATTTTTTTTACTTTTTCTCACCCTACCAAGTACAAGCTAGATACTAGAAATTAAATATATTAATACCATGAAAATTTGTGCTCCCTTTATCTATTATAATATAAGAATAATATTCTCACTATTATATTTAATTTTTTGTTTATTACTAATAAATTTTAAGTTTTTTTCAACATAAGCTTATTGATTTTTCTTTTGTTATAAGAGAATTATTACTTAATATATTTATGCTAAAATAGTTAGATCTTAATCAAATGAGATATTACATAGATTATAATTTTATTATACCTATCTATTTATAAAATATTTATAAGGATAAATTCGAAACAGTATATTAAAATGCACTGTTACCGATATGTACTGTACTGATGACAAAAACGATATGCTAGTCGGTATAAAATTGACAACTATAATATATATGCATCAAGAACCATTTATGAGAGCAAAGGAAAACTATGAAATTGCGCAAACTTTGCATCCCTTTGAATCAGAACTAGATATAGATATTTCTACGGAAACGGAAAAAAAAAAAGAGCCCACATGCCATTAGAAATTTACAAACAACTGCATATACATTAGAAACAAAATTCTAAGACAACCAAGAAAGCTTTTTACCGGCACGCATGCCACCCCTGAGTATAACTCAAACCTTAATATTCCCCATGAGAACTCGTCAACGAGGTCACATGGGAAAATATTATTCCAGCACATTAGAAAGGCCATAGTATTTCTCTCTTTTTTTTCACAGAATTTGAAGAAATTTTTTTTTTTCTGCTATAGAGGTACTTTATAAAATACGTCTTAAGGAAAAATTTTCACCAGAAAAGTATAAACAATAGAAAATATGAGTTTCTTACCCAAAAAAATAAAAAAACAGAAAACCCAAAACAGAGTTTGATATTCTACATATCTACTAAACAACAAAATACACAACATCAAGCCAATAAACATTCATAGACAGAAAAGTTACAAGCATAAATTCATCCTGAACATTGAGCTTCTCTATCTATAAGAAAATTATAAACTTAAGCATACCTGAAGAGCCATACGTTTAAAATTGTGATTGGAAATTTGGAAGTTGCATGATGGATTTGCCAAGCAACGCACCTTCAAGCTTTGAATCAATAGATATTATGTGATGTGTCTGTAAAGTTAAATGTTCACGAACTGCATTTGTAAGTCTTAGGAATCATTAGCCTGCAATTTGGGCTAAATAACATCAAATAGATACATACATGTTCACCGACAAATAGAGAGAAGAAGAGAGTTTTGCTATGCTCAAAAACACTAAAACAGCGTTCTAGGGCTAAAATTCTTAGATCTAGGGGTTTCTACGACCTCTAATTCTTAGATCTAGGGCTCCTTAACCTAAAATATGATCTCAATCACTTCAAATGATTACAAATTTGGCCTGTTAGACGATCAGTAGCTTTCCCAGTTTGAGTTCGGCTTCGACTGAGCGCCAAACAAAAGTACACACTGTGCCAGGCAGTTGAAATAAGGCACAAAAATTAAGCATAAATATTTATTTGTCCTTCTACTTAAATCTAATATCATTCTTTAATTTTGATTTTTTTTATTTTAACATTTTAATTTTTAAAAGAAAATCAATGTGATCCATCATTTTAAAATAAGTTTGAAAAATTAAAAATTAGTTATACTTTAACTTTCTTAACTATGATTTAGTATCATTTTACCCGTCAAACTAAAAGTCGTTACATTTTATCTTTAAATTATAATAATTTAATTTGTATTAACGCTATTGACAAAAAAAATAATAATAACTTGAGTATTTATGATCGGATACAGACTGTATAAAAAATTTTTGACATTGGTTAACAAATGCACAATTTCAAAGATCTTCTTGATATTCAGGGCTAACAATTGATGGTCCACAAAAGTAAGGTTTTATTGATCGTTCTGATCATTTTCTTAGGCATTCAAAGTCATGAAATTATTTTTTTTCTCTTTATTTTAGAGATTAATATAAAATTTTGAACAAATAAATTTGTAATTGTAAATTTTTTAATAGTAAAAATGTAACTATTTTTGGTTGAATGTAGATAAATAATATATAAAGTTATAGTTCAGAAAACCAAAATACAATTAATATTTAATTTTTTTTACTTTATTTTGAAAGGTTAAACCATATTAGCTCTTTTAAAATTATAAGGGTTTAAATAAAAAAAATTAAAATTCATGAATGACATTAAAATTTAAATAAAAGTTAAAGTAATTAAATGATTGTTTACTGAAAAATTAATAAAAAGAAAATTGACGAGTGAAAAGCTTTCCGGTTCAACTTGTCAAGCCACGTGAATTGGTATTTATTGGTGGTTCTGTACTGTCTTTGATAGCCCATCCTCATTTAGACTTCATATTCTGAGGACCAAATATCAAAAAAGTGGTTTTTTGTGGATTTCGAAGGTAGAACAATATTCGGCCTTAACCCTGCAGCCCAATAAAAACTAATTCTTGGACTACTGAAAGAATAGAACGCGGCTCTCACTTTCAAAAATCAAGCCGATTAACAAGGGCCAATTCATGACCCAAATTCTAAGCCTATAAGGCCTTGCACTCACTTGCCTATAAGAGTGCCAGTTTCTTTACATTTTAAAGGCCCAATTTCAAATATAAAAAATAATCAGATTTGCAACTGTTAGGGGCCCAAAAAAATTTGTGTCTTTAAAAGCCTTAAAAAATTAATAAAATTTGAAGTATGTAACAGAGGGGGTAACAAACTATGGGCCTGGTCCATTGTTATAATTAGTACTAGTGTACCTATGCAATGTGCGTATAAAAAAAATGAGGTAAACATATATGTTAGAAAATTAATCAAGAAACAAACATATAGTATAAATGATTAATTAGAAAATATTAAAAGAAAATTTGATATTTAAAAACTTAATAACTATAAAACAAAATAAATATAATTCCCAACCTACATAGTTATGCTCATGTTATAATTCTTTTTTTTGTAATATATAAGGTTTTCTATATGCATCCCATGTAGTGCTATTTATGTACTTAAAAAAATTTGCAAAATGATGAGAAAATGTTATGAATATTTTACCTATCCTATTTTGTAAAGTTGCAATTTGTAGAGATTTAATTAGATAGACTTTTGTACCTAAAATCATATTACATATTACATTTTTATGATATAATGAGTAAAAACTTAATTAGATAGGACATTGTATTTAAATAGATATTTTATTGAATTATAGTACCAATTATTATTACTTGCAGAGACTTAATTAGATAGGACTTTGTACCTAAAATCATATTACATGTGGGTCAAAATAATAAGGCCCAGAGTTATTGTACCAGACTCATCTGGCAATATACTACCGACTTAGGCTAGAAAAGGCTCAAGTTAACCAATGCCTGGACGAAAGCCCCAATTGTGATAAAATTAGCCCAGATCTAATAAAGACCAAGTCTGTAAAGCATATGCAAGTTCATTCCTAAAAAGATTAGTACACTAAGCAGTTATCTGACAGAGATTAATTCCTAGGATGAGACAGAATATAATTCCCTATGGGACTAAGGCATTCTGAGCACTATAAATACCATATACTATTAAGGCGTAAGGTACGTTCACTTGAGTTCCAGCTCTGATATATTTTATTCGATTCATTATGGTTAAGTTTGCTAACTTAATCATCAGAGTACCTTCGGCTCAAAGAGGGTTAAAACATTCTCATCGTCTTCTTCTCTTGCAGATTGTTCGCACTCACCAAATCGGTCTCGAGAGTTCAACTGGGCTTTTCTAAAAATTTCACCTACAATTGGCGCCGTCTGTGGGAAGGTCTACACAATGATGAGCACCACCTATCTCAAACGAGGAATTGATCCCACTAGCAACAAACCAGATGACAGTCATGACGTTCGTAGTCACAACTGTAAGCACTCTATTTTTGCCCGCTCGATAATCTTTGGACCGACCCAACTCATATTCAAATTGACATAGACATGTTTAAGTTCAAATCAAATTTTCAAACTCAAGTCAATTAATCCATCGCTTTGTGAGCTCATTGGGCCCATTAGAGACAAAATGACCAAAATGCCCTTGTGGCATTACTCGGTTCAATTCCAATTGGCATGTCTTCTTAGAGACAGTAAGTTCCCGTTTTAATCTCAAATTCAACTTCAAATCCAATTCCAATCAAATTCGGCACACATTTCGAGAAAGTTGATCCCTCAAGAGATAAGACCATCCAATCTAGCACGTTTTTTGAGAAAGCTCTTCGAAACAGTAAGTCCCATCAAACTTGTCGACCGGGATGAGACCCGACGTTCCCAAGATGGTAGAACGGTCTACCTTTGGCGTCTGCTAGCCTGTCAATAATGAAATGTCCGTTATTTGGCACGTCTTTCGAAAAAGTTGATTCCTTATATGATAAGTCCACCTAGCAGCTTCCCGAGATCAAGCAGTTTTCGGAATGAACGCGAACCGTCAGAGTGGCAGAAACACTCATAAATAGGTTGCCATTGGGAATTGCTAACAAACCCCCTATGTCACGGGACCAAACTCGCCTCTTGGTCGTGACATGTTTACCAAAGAACGAGATACCTTTGGAAACCAACTCATCACAAACCGTCAAAGTGACGGAAGCACTCAAAACCCAAGTCAACACTAGTGTCTGTTAGCCCACTTTGGTAAAAAATGATCAAACTGCCCCTTTGGGCCATTTCTAGTAAGCTTCTCGAGAAAGTATCTAAATCCTCAGAATAGTAAGTCCATCCATCCAAAGATCATCCCAAAGACAATCCGGCATGTTTAAGTGTCTTCCAGTCAATTCCGGACTAATTCCGAGACCATTTGGTCAAAATGACCATTTTGCCCTTAGGCATCCGAGTGCCTCCGGGAACCACACCGGCTCTGGATATCAAACCAATAACCTCCCAAGAATGCTTCTTATAGTATTTCCGACCTTCCATTACCTTTCTGGATCATTCCAAGTCAATTCCAACAAACTCGGTGCAAAAATGATTGTTTTGCCCCTAGTAGACCGGTTGCCTTTTCCAACCACACCGGCTTTGGGTATTTAACCAGAACTCCTTTGGAGCACTCTGGATAGTGTTTCTAACCTTCAAGACTGCTCATGGATTATTCCGAGCCCATTCCGGTGGTTTTTCGATCTAATTGACTGTTTTGCCCCTAATAACCCGATCAACAATTTCGGCCTTATTTCTTAAGTCCATTACTCCCGGGATACTATTTCAAGGGTTTTCACCCATTTTCAGCCTTTTGGACTATTCCCGGCCTTTCGAAACATTCTTGGACCTTTCAGAGTCACTTTTAGTGGAGTTAAGCTAAAAAATGCATAGTAGTCACTAGGATAGGTGCCCAAATCTTTTGCCTTGCGTATCAAAGGTCGAAGATACGTTTCTTGCCACCCTAAAATATTTCCTAAGTGGCCTGGCGCCACTAACAGTGGTGCTAATAGGAAATTTTGCCTTGTGCCACTACATTAGACGCTAGGTCAATTTTTTGTCTATCAATACAGTGCCTTTTCCCTACATGAAAAAGGTCAGCAATCTAGCTTTAGAAACTCTCTCTCTCTCTCTCTCTCTCTCTCTCTCTCTCTCTCTCTCTCTCGATATACAACCCTCAACTTCTCTCCAAACCCTAGCTCTCTTAAGCCTCTTCAAACCCTAGCCCCCATACACTTTAACCCTAGCATACATACACTCAATATACGCCTATACGAGCCTCCAAGGCGACCATTGAAGACTCAAGGTGCTGCAATCTCAAAGCTCTCGAAGATCAAAGCAAAATAAAGAAAATAAAGCAAACAAGACAAAGAAGATACAAGGTTGGTTTTCTATTTACGTTCATGCAATTCCCCCCTTCTGTCTTCTTCCTCCTAACCCACATGGGTTTTCTTCTATTTTAATCCCCTATCTTCTTTCCCCCCTCCCCTCGGTTTCTTACATGCTTGAAACAAGAGAACCCCCGGCTCATGTGTAAGAAGAATGGTTGAAAGTTACCGTGTTAGGGGCTTTTTTCTAATTTAACCTTAGACCACGTGGATTCGACCCCCTTGATTATGTGGTGAAACCTAAACCTTGTATGTTCACGACCCTACTTGCATTGTGCATATCATACTCATACATCTCATCAAAAACGTTTTCAAAACTTGCATCAAAATCTTTTACCAAACTTGCATTAAAAATCTTTTCTTTCAAACTTGTTTTCAAAATTACAATCTTAAGATGATTCTAACCACCCCATGGTTAGGGTTGTTTTAGGAAGGTGTTACATAAATTTTAGGTGTAAACCCTAAATTTTTTTTGTCAAAATCATGATCTTAAGGTGATTCTAGCCATTTCATGGTTAGGGTCGCTTTAGGAAGATGTCATATTTAATGAGAGCAATATGGTCTATATTTTCAAATTTTTGTCGTTTTCAAAACCATGATCCTAGAATGGTTCTAATCTTCCTATGGTTAGAGTCATTTTAGGAAAGTGAGATATTTTTAGAAACTTGTAAAAGTCCGTATTCTATTCTCTTTCCAAAATCACTTTTTAAGTCCTCTTCAAAATCTCTTTACAAATCCACTTTCTAAAATTTCTTTTCAAATCTACTTCCTAAAACTCTTTCCAAAAATCTCCTTTCTAAAAACTCTCTTTTCAAAGTTATACTTTCCAAAATCTCTTTTTCGAACTCTAGAACCCATGGTTAGGAAACCTTAGTGGTCAATTTCCTTTTCATGTCAAAATCCTAAATTTCCAAGATTCTATTTTCTTCATAAAAAATATAAGTTTCCAAAACCTCTTTTTCGTATCAAATCATATTTTCTAAATCCAAGTTTTCCAAATCTCATCCCTTCCAATTCCATGTCAAATCTAATCTCCAACTTAGGAAACTAAATCCAATCATCCGTTTTTGGAAACAAAATCAAATCATCTCTTTTTGGGAAACAAAATCCAATCTTTTATTTTTAGGAAATAGAAATCAAACATTTCCTAATTTCAAATTTTTCTTAATCTAAACCTTTCCTAATTCCTATTCTTTCTAAAACTCAACTTTTCAAATATTTCTGAATTCAAATCTTTTCTAAATTCACAACTTTCCTAAAATGAAACTTTCCTAATTTTGAACTTTCCTAAAACGAAACTTTCTTAATTTGGTACTTTCTTAAAATGAAACTTTTTTATTTTGAAACTTTCCTAATTCCAAGATTTCCTAAATCCAATTTTCCTTAAACTCTAACTTTCCAAATTTTCTAAATCAAACATTCAACTCAAGGCTTTTCTAAATCCATTCTAAGTCAAGTTTTTCAAATCAAATCAATCTCTTTTCAAATCTTCCTTAAATATAACTTTCCTAATTCGAATCTTTCCTAATTCGAACCTTTCCTAAATCCAACTTTCTAAAATCGAACTTTCTAAATCTAAATCAAATCTTCTCCTAATTCAACTATATGTTCCAATCTTAGGTAATCTAAACCCTAGGATATCTAAACCCTAGGAGGCCTAAACCTTAGTTCAACTCTAACCCTAAAGTTAGGAAGTTTCAACTTTTTTGTAAACCAAGATGGTTTTTCGATTTCAAACTCCAAAATGTTTTCAAAACTCAACTCTATCTTTCCAAATCTAGTCCAAGTTGTCTTTCAAGGGTCAAATCCTCTTTCAAATTCAATTCTAAGTCTAACTTCAATTTTGATTTCAAATCTTCTATTCTAAGTTCAAATCAAATCTCTTTTTCAAATTAAACTCTTTTTTAATCAAAATCTTTTCAAATCAAACTTTTATTTTCAATCAAACTCTTGTCCAAACTACAACTAACCTGATTTCCAAACAAGGATACGTAGGCAACCCTCATGGGCTAGGTCATAATCTTTTTCAAACTTTCAATTTCATAACTTTTCTTAAGTTTTCAATTCCATAACTATTTTCAAGTTTCCAATTCTATGATATATTTCAAGTTTCTAATTCCAAAATCTATCTTTAAATCTCCAATTTCAATTTTTAAAACCTTCTTTCAAATATCAAATCTTCTCTTTAAATCCATTTCAAAATCAAATCAAGTCTTTCAAATTTATTTCAAACTCAAAACTTTTTCTTGCATTTACATACCATGTATCATGTAGTTTTCTATAAAGTGGATAGTTTTGGACATTTATTAATTAAAGATTCTGAATGAGTAAACCTAGGGTGAATAGATATTTAGCTGCCACAAGGGCGGGGTAGGGTGATGGCTTAGTGCGTCTTCCCTACACGTAACCAACCTCTAAACATAGATCACTGTTTTCAAAGACAAAAAACGGAGTTATTTTCAAAAAGGGCTTAAATATTTTTAAAGGTTGTCAAACAACCTATTTTCTTAAAAACCCTCTCCTGAGGAAGTTTTCAAAACTTTTTTCAAAAATCCTAATTTTAATCTTTGAATTGTGCTTAGTTTTAGGTGACCTAACTCACCTTAATCAAGTAAGGTGGCGACTCCAAATCTTTTCCAAAAGCCCTTATTCAAAATTAATTTCTAATTCAAGCCTAGTCGCACTCAATCTTTTAGGAGGATAAGTTCTAACAAGAGAGTACTACATTTTTCCACTTGTATGTATTTTTCTCGAGTGCAAAAAATCTGGGCGCGATAGCTGGCGACTCCACTGGGGACGCTTAGAGGGTTAGGCCGTTATCATGTCTCTTCACCCTCACCCATTTGGAGTATTTGATTATTTGTCCAATTCTATCCGTTTCAAAAACTTTCAAAATCAAGTTTGTCCAAGTTGTTTTCAAAAAACATGTCATTGTTTGCACTATACTCATATTCGTTCTATCTTGCATTAAGTTTGTCATTCATGCACTGACGTTTGCATCTTTATTTTTTGTAGGTGGATCTTTGTTCACAATTTGTTTCATGTTATATTAATTGTTATGTATGAATGAATGTATGCAATGGATTAGATGGATGAGAGTTGTTGGGCTCTTTCCTCTAATTTTCAAAAATCACACACACACTACACGTGCACTTGCATTCTACATATTTTCATTCTCTACTCTGATATATCTCTTCTAGTTAGAAGGGGAAACGGTATATTGGTTGTGGGCAAGATGTTGTATCAGTTTCTTCGCCTACGGCCTCTTGATAGTTCCCCTGCTCGGATCACCAACCGATAATGGCACCACCTCGGGAAGTGGGCATAGGTTTGAAGATCCGGGAACCGAGCCTTCTTAAGAAACATTAGTATACCCCCAACCTCATGCTTATATAGACACCATGCATATCCGAACCTCTGTCGAATTTAAGACACGTGCACTAATTTCAAAACCATGGAGAAAAGGGTGACTGCTTTTACTTTCCTCTATATTTGTTTATTCCTGTTGTTATAATTATTGTACTCTTACTGTTATAATACTTGTCTAACTGTTCATGCATGTAAATTTTTTTTAATTGCATTCTCTCTCCTTATACTCTTTGCATCCGTATTCATGCATATAATATTTCATCCCAAGACAAGAGTTTCAAAGTAACTCAAGTCACTGCATTCTCATTCATATGATTAACCCATCGAGAGTGACACTAAGGTTACTCTCCCTTGCATTAAACCTACCCAAACCCTAAGGGCTCCCATGTAACTCTAAGGATTCATAGAATGCATATTCATTCCATAAAGAGGGGGCCCAATCCCTCTATGCTCACGGAGATAAGGTTGTCAACAAGATAAGGGGCAATCCAAATAAGGCGAATCCGAAGACTCAAGAGTAATTTAGGATCCCTAAATGTAAATGTAGATAGGTGGAAGTCCCAAGAAAATTCTTCCATTTCCCCCTATTAAAATGTATTTTAATTTTATTGTAATTAGACTTCGAAGTTCAATATATTTCCTCATTTTTGAATGAACGAATGAATGAATGCATGTTCCCATTCAAACGGTAAGGTATCTGCATACAGGGGCAAACTCCCTATCTCCAAGAAGTGAGCCAAATTCATCATGATTAATCTCCCTCTCAAGGGACCTCTCGAGGACATGCATCGCGTAAGGCTTTGTAAAATCAAACACTAACTTGCAACTGGTGTCCTTGTTTTCATTTCATCTTTACAGGAAAGGAAAATGAATACTAATTCAACATCTTCCGTACTAGTAAATGCCATAATTCACAAGTTACAAGAGAGTATACCACTAGAAAGCAAGAATTCTAGCAGAGGCTCCCCACATAACCCATCTGGTGTAATTCCAAAAGAGACGACTTATATCTTAAAGGAACCCGAATACCAAGACCATTCCCTCTTAACCATACAACCTCATCAATCCAACATGAACCTAACCATTGGAACCTTACTTAATCTCCCTTATTACCGCCTCATCCTTACTCATTTGCCCAAACCTGAACCCATGGTTGCTATGGTTGGGCCTGAACCTCAAGCCAACACCCAAGGAGCCATACGACCTATGTTCCCCTTAGTCTTACCAAAGAAACCAATTGTGCCCACCTCCTTACCCGTCCTCACCAACCCTTCACCTATGGTAATCCCTTTGCCCGTAAACCCAAAGATAACTCTTCCAATTATAACCTAATCGTCAATATCCAGTCTTCATAGTGTCCCATGGAATTACTCACCTGATAAAAGCATTGGAGAGCCTGTATCAGAAATAGGAGGAATGACCTAATTGGGGTGACTCTACACCTCTGCTGAAGTGGAAAGAAAAAGAAAGGGAAAAGATAAAAAGGGAGAAAGCTCCAACAAACCAACAAATCAAAAGATATCAGAATCCACCAAATTTTTGGGAAAGGTTAATTACAATATCATGGAACAACTTAGAGAAGCCTCGGCGCATATTTCGATGTTAGGCTTGCTACTCACCTCTAAAGTACACCGGGATGCTTTGCTGAAGATCCTCAAAGATGCTCATGTGCCTTAGAATTTCACGCCAGATAACCTACATAACATGGTGAGCCTCATCATGGCTTCGAATATCATTACCTTCTTTGATGACAAGATTCTTCCCGACGGAACGGGCCATACTTATGCTTTGCATATTGCTGTAAGAACAAGAGGGAAAATGGTAGCCAAAGTACTAATAGATAATGGGTCAACTTTGAACATTTGCCCATATTCTACCCTAGAAAGGCTTGAAATGGACAAAACCTATTTGAATAACAGTAATACAGTCATTTGTGCCTTTGATGGTTTCCGAAAGGAAACTATAAGGGGAAATTGAAATGCCCGTTAAGATAGGGCCAGTAACTTTCACAATGAAGTTCCAAGTCTTGCATATTCCGGCTGTTTACAATTTGTTGTTGGGACGACCTTGGATTCATTCGGCAGGCACGGTCCTTTTTAGCCTTCATCAGAAAGTCAAGTTCATTGTAAGCTCCAAGTTGATTTCTATTTTTGCTGAAAAGGAATTTGCCATATACAAAGCTGATATCACCCCACCTGACACTGAATCGCCCTCCTGCATTCAGTCATTCAAATATATCACTGTCATATAAAAGGAAGATCAAGTGGAGCTAAAATATTCTCAGAATTCTCAGATTATAGTGCAGTACTTCAAAATAAATGGATTCCATCCAGGGAAAGGCCAAGGGAAGTATTTACAAGGAAGGCCTGAGGTTGTAGAAATATCATCGGCCGAACCTACCTCTGGGTTGGGATATGAACCTACAAGAAAAGAGAGAAGAGAAGCAGCACAGAAGAAAAGGGCTGACAAGAAAGCTACCATAGAGATCTTGGATCAATTCGAGCAGTTAGATATGGGAAAGGGAGTGTCTGCATTAGATAAGGGCCGAAAGAAGAGGAAAGTTTAAGAAGAAATACCTGTCATGACGGCTGACATTGGAATAACTCAAGATGGGTCCATTCGAGCAATGCTGCCAAGTGAGAACTTGCATAATTGGGCCAATGAAAACATAAACAAAGCTCGCTCGAGCAAAATCTCAAAATATCTGACTTGCCATAAACAAACTCTGTTTTCCTAATTTACTTGTCTTAAGATTTTAAATTAATTTATTGTTAATGGAAAAATATTTCTTTTTGTTTGATTCATTGCACACTATTTTCCATGTCAGGGACCTTTGCATCCGACGCCTTACTCAACTAATCCAGAGAATGCCAATCCTGACAAATAATGATTTTAACATTGAGTTTGATTGCCAACAACTGGGAATTACAGTGGATGTGAATTATTCAAAAAAAAATACCAAAGAAAATTCGGGAACAAATAGAAAGACATGAGAATCGTAGTACCCCAAATATTGAGGAAATAGAAATAGTTAATTTGGGGGATAAAGGGGATCCAAAAGAACTCAGAATCGGCACAGGATTAGATCAATGGCACGCGCATACCTAAATGTTTTCGCTTGGTCTTATCAAGACATGCCTGGGCTGGATGAATCCATTGTTGAACACAGATTACCCCTAGACCCACAGATGAAACCCTTTAAGCAAAAGTTGAGGAGATTAAAGCCAAAATAGAGTCTGAAGATTAAGGAAGAAGTGATTAAACAGTTCCAAGTAGGATTGTTGCAAGTAGTAGAGTATCACCAATGGTTGGCTAACATTGTCCCTGTATCCAAGAAAGACGGCAAAGTGCAAATGTGTACCGATTTTCGGGACCTCAACAAGGCCAGTCCAAATGATGATTTTCCTTTCCCACATATAGATTTGCTCGTTGACAACACGGCCGGTCATAAAATGTTTTCCTTCATGGACGAATTTTTGGGATACAACCAAATCAAGTTAGCTGAAGAGGATCGAGAAAAGACTGCTTTCATCACCCCCTAGGGAGTGTATTGTTATAAAGTTATGCCATTAGGACTTCGCAATGCGGGGGCAACCTACCAAAAAGCCATGGTTACCTTGTTTCATGATATGATGCATCAGGAAATGGAAATTTATGTTGATGACATGATCGTCAAGTCCAAACAACGGAAAGACCACCAGCTCAAGCTGAATCCTGCCAAACGCACCTTCGGAGTATCTTCAGGGAAGTTGCTAGAGTTTATAGTCAATGAAAAGGGGATAAAGATTGATCCTACCAAAGTCAAGTCCATCGTTGAAATGCTTGCTCTGAGAGGGAAAAAAGAGATCCGGTCTTTTCTGGGACAATTAAACTTCATCAGCAGGTTCATCGCTCAAATGACTCAACTGTGTGAACTTATTTTCAAACTCCTTAAGAAAGATATTCCAAAAGAATGGGATGATAATTGCCAAATAGTTTTTTAGAGAATCAAATAATACCTACGGAACCGTCCAGTCCTAGTGGCACCGACCCCGAGGCGCCCTCTGTTGATGTACATGTCAGTTTTGGATACTTCCATGGGGTGTGTTTTGGGGCAGCATGAAGAAACAAGGAGGAAGGATAAAACCATTTATTACCTCAGTAAAAAGTTCCTACCATATGAAATAAAGTATTCGGATCTTGAGAAAACCTACTACGGGCTAGCCTGGGTAGCTCACAAGCTTCAACATTAAATGCTCTATCATACCACTTTCCTCATCTCTCAAATGGATCCTTTCAAGTATATATTTGAGAAACCAACCCTGTCTAGTAGAATTGCTCGATGGCACATGATCCTGTCAGAGTTCTATATTGTATTTACTACCCGTAAAGTAGTCAAGGGGCAGGTAATAGGTGATTATTTGGCCAAGAACCCTATTGATGATTAACAATCCATGGAACCTCAATTCCCCGACAAAGATATACTATGCACTGATAATATGACTGAAGAGCAAGTGAAAACTGGGTGGAAGGTATATTTCGATGGGGCTACTCATAGAAGGGGAGCTGGCATTAAGGTAGTAGTAGTATCGTGAATGGGCAGTCATTACCCCATTGTAGTTAAGCTACAACTAGAACTGTGCACCAACAACATTGCCAAATATGAGGCTTGTATCCTTGGTTTAAGGCTAGCATTAGAGATGAAGATCGACGAACTGGTTGTTTTTGGAGATTCAAATCTGGTTATTCAGTAATCCAAGGACGTATACCAAACTTGAGATGCCAAACTTTCCTCGTATCATCAACAAGTCAAGGATTTGTGTCAACTATTCAAAAGTGTGGATTCCCATCATGTACCTCGAGTAAAGAATAACTTCACTGATGCCTTAGCCACTTTAGCCGCAGTAATCAAGGTTGACAAGGGCACCGAAATACCCCCTCTCCAGATCTTTATCAGAGATACCCTTTCCTATCGTCTTCACACAACAATTAAGCCCGACGGGCAACCATGGTTTTATGACATCCAGAGGTATATTCAGACCAGGGCATTCCTTGATACAGCGCCACATCGAGATAGGAAGACCATTTACCTTTTGGCAGGACATTACTTTTATGGCTAGAAATGAGTTATTTAGAAGATCATGGTTCGGACCTCTAAAATACGCAATGCCATCAAAGCCAAAATTATCACAGAGGAAGTACATGAAGGAGTTTGTGGTCCCTACATGAATGGCCACACACTTGCTAAGAAGATTCTCCAGACGGGGTATTATTGGTCAACAATGGAGTTAGATTGTATTAGATACGTTCTTCGGTGTTATAAGTGTCAGATACATGGGGATAAGATCAAAGTATCGCCCACGGAGCTCTATTCCATGTCAGCCCCTTGGCCTTTTCTATGTGGGGGATAGATATGATTGGGCCTATCACTCCTAAAGCCTCCAACAGCCACCGTTTCATCCTGGTTGCCATTGATTATTTCACTAAGTGGGTGGAAGCAGTCTCCTACGTTCATGTTACCAAGAAGGTCATGGAGAAGTTCATAAAAAATTATATCATCTGCCGATATGGGATTCCTGAATCACTCATTACTGATAACACCTCCAATCTAAATAATGAGTTGGTATCAAAATTATGCCAAAAGTTTCACATTACCCACCGGAATTCAGTCACCTACTAGCCTCAAATGAATGGAGCAGTAGAAGCAGCCAACAAAAACATCAAGAGAATACTCTAAAAGATGATCGATAACTACAAAGATTGGCACGAGAAACTTCCTTTTGCATTGATGGCCCACCGAACTACCATGAGGGTTTCCATTGGAAGTGCTCCCTTTGAGCTGGTCTACGGCACAGAGGCAACCATCCCCATTGAGATTCCTTCCCTAAGGATCTTAATGGAAACCAAGTTGGATGAAGCAAAGTGGATCAAAGACCGGTATGGTCAACTCTACCTGCTAGATGAGAAGCGATTAGCTATAGTTTATCACACTCAGTGCTACAGAAGATGAATGGCTAGGGCATTTGATAAGAAGGTGCGGCCTCAATCATTCCAACAAGGAGATTTGGTACTAAAAAAGGTATTTTCCCATTAGGAAGCAGAACAAGGGAAATTTGCTCCAAACTATGAAAAGCCATTCATGATAAAAAAATAAAAAAAAAGGTCCTGTCTGGAGGAGTTTTCATTTTGGAGGAAATGGATGGTCAGGAATTTCCTAGTCCATTGAATTCAGATGCTATCAAACATTACTACATATGATTCTGAAAGCTAGACCTCTGGTTTCTATACGAAAGTAATAAAATTTACTTTCCCTAATCTCAGCTAATCAATCGAGCATGATTTCAATGGTAAAGCTCTATAGACTAAGCAATTTAATTTTGAAATGATGAGAGGCCCTCGTTTCATCTCCCATACAGTTAAAAAAAAAAAAAAAACCTTTGTCAAACCTTTAGAACTGGTTACTTTCTTTCAAAGACATCTCCTAACTGGGTGATCACACTAGGCCAAGATAAAGCACTAAGGATATGCGTAAAAAAAAAAAAAAAAATTCCCAAAGCACTATTATTCCATGTCCGCAAAAGAGCTATTATTTCAAAAAAAAAACAAAAAAAGGGGGTAAGGTATCAAAAGAAAGATAAGAATATGCAAAAAAGTGCTAATAGAACAAAAATCATTAACAGTGATCACTAATAGAATGGTAGGTTTAAGTCATTTCCTTTTTTTTTAAAGTGGAAACCCACATCACGAACCTTAAAGTCCTTTTAGATCTGAATTAAATTGCTTAGTCTAAATGAGCTCACCGAAATATGCTCTCAGCAAGGAAAGCTGGGAGATGGCACAAGTTGTATTTAGAAGTTTCCTAACAGAAATCAGAGATCGGGCTAAGGAAAGAGAGAGGGAGAAGAGAGAAAATAAGCACATTCCCGAGGATGCGGTGAAAACCCGGAAGGGGGCCATAGGTAAAAGAGTAGGAATGTGGCAAGATACAAAGCTGTCAACCTTGGTGAAAACCTGCAAAGGCCCCTTGGTGAAAAATGACAAAGCTGGCACTAGCGAAAATCCTCACGGGTGCCAGTATTAAAAATAGCAACAAAAAAAAAAAATAAGAAAAGGGAGATTGGGGCGAGGCATTCCTAGAAGTCATAAGTATGAAAGCAGCAGTGAGAAAGTCAGAAGGTGTCTCGAAAAGCATTCTTCGGATTAGTCCAGTTAAGGTTAAAAGACGCAAAGGTTCCCTTCACGGAACAATAAGTCAGTCAGAGTATTAAACCAAAAGGAGTAATTTTTCATTTAACTACTGCTTTCATTTAACTTTTCTCAAGTTTGCTTTTTATACTAAGCATGTAGGAAAAGCATCTCAAAAGTATGGAAGGCTACAAGTCCATAAGGCAAAAAGTATACAATATTAATGAAGTCTATCTTTCTATAAATGCAGGAATCAATAAATCTAGGAGTGAGCGGCAAAGATATATCGCTCTCCATCATCATCAGAAGAGGAGTCTACTATGGAGGGATCAACTAGCTCGCCACTTGCAAGAGGAGCACTCGAAGAAGTACCAACCGTCGATGATCCAAGCTGGCCTCTCGCAAAGACTAAATATCTATATTATCATCCTTCGGGGGAGTGGAAACGTCTGGGACACCTTGTGACCACTTACATCCCCTTGAAATACTTAAGGGTGAGCTATCATGTGTCGATCTGGCCGATGTTAGCTACATCTCTAGAGAAGCTACCTCAGTGTCTCTTGCCCTCAACCGATCATGCAATACCTATATCAACCGTCAATTTTGCTGCCTGTGACAACACCCTTGAACAATCATAGTTGTTAAGAAGTCTGTGTACCCCACAGGGGTAAAGGAGTCTCAAAGAGTAGATCCCCAAGCTTGCTAGGACCTAACAGGTATCGTCGGAGTCAATAGTGGTAGTTTTCAGTCTCAAGGGGCATGTCAGAAAATGGACCGTCATCATCCATGTGAGGAAACAAAGATCTCCATGTATCTATAACTCTCCCTACTAATGCTCTCGAGATCAATGCCTCAAACACAAGGGTAAACTTAGTCATAGATGCCAGATAGGAGATATCCTGACTCCTACCAAGCTGTCGTAGAACTCGAATCCCAAAGAAAGGGGCAATGCTCTGTAAGCCCGTTAAAGGCACGAAGGCCCTCTCGGAAGGTCAAACTCTCAAGCAATACTTACCAACCAATCCTGAATACCATCTAACCATGCATGATCTCATGCTCCGAAGGTAGTCAGCCCAGGCCGTAATAGTTCGTACGAACCTCCCCTCATCCGCCATAGCTTTCTAAGATCTCACCATGGAGCGTATATGGTCAAGCTCGGGATACTATGTATGTTGGAATAAAGGAGTAACAAATAAATGCCTAATCGCCCAAAGCTGGAAGAGCGCAACGTATCCCCAAAAATGAGCGTCAACCATCTGTTGAAATCTAGTAAGACTCACAAAGGTCTCCCCCACAACCATAGGAGCGTAGGAGTGCCCCTTGCGAATCCTGGCCAGCAGTGCACATAATCAGCAGTCAACTAAGTCATCTCCCCTTGGAAACATCAAGAAGTTCAGAAAGAAGCAGAGCTAGAGCAACCATGCGAGAAACAGACCAGTTTTGAGAAGTATGACAATCACCTGAATGAGCCCTCATACTCGTTGTGAACTCAAAGCGGGAAAAGAGGAACTTCACTGGAACACAAGGAAACTGGGGCAAAAAGGTAAACAAAAGAACTGCACGCTGAAGTCCAAGCTGGGATGAGGAAACCGTGATGCAACCATCAGGGAAGATAGGTCCTACAATGTCAGCAGAATCATCTCAAAAACCAAGGAGAAAACCATAGTCGTGAGGAGTAGGGGTAAGCTCGCACTCCCCGAAGCGGAAAATAGACAATCTAGGTTGCCAAAAGGGAATCACTGCCTCCATGAATCCTGGAATTAGCTACACCGACAAGAGTGAAGCCACCCAACCAAAGGACCGGTGAAAGATATCTTGCTCATCTGGGGGATAGTTGTCATGCCAGGCTCTCAACTGACTCAAAATCGCATCCGCCATCCCGAAGATCAAAGTAAGAATGGCGATATATGGTAAATATAACTCAAAAAGGTAAAAGAGATAAGAAATAAGAAAAAGAAGAAAGGAAAGCAACAAAAAAAAAAAAGAAAAAAAAAGATTTCAAATGATAAGTCAAAATGAATTTCCTACACAGTTTTGATTTAAAAAGTCAAGTTTTGAGTCAAAATGAATTTCCTATAGATTTTATCTTCAAAGGTTTTCAATTTCGAATCAAAATAAATTTCCTAAACATTTTGCCTTCAAATTTCAGGTCAAAACGAATTTTCTACACGTTTTGTCCAAAATTTCAAAATAGTTTCTAATTCAAAATCGAATTTCAAAATTATATCTCAAAATTTTTAAATCAAAGTCCATCCTAAACTTTTTCCTCCAAAAGGGCTCTATTCCAATCGTGGTTTCTAAAACTTCTTTCTCCAAAAAATTTTCTTTAAACTCGATTCCTAAAAAATTCTCAAGTTTTCAATATTCCAAAATTCTCATCCAAATCCAAAGTTTCCAATTTCAAAATCCATTTCTAAAATCTTCCAAAATGTTTTTTCCTTGAAAGTTTTCATCCAAAATTCCATTTTAAAAATTTTTCTTCTTAAGTGTTTCTTCCCATAGCTTTAGGGCCCTTGAGTTTTCGGAGCCTTCTCTGCAAAAAAGACCCCACCCTTAATGTTTTTATATCTTTTTTCTTCAAAAAGATTTCATTTCAAAACTTTCCAACTCTTTTTTAAATTTCAAAAAAATTCAGCAAAGTTTTGCCTTAAAATGGTCCCTACAACGCCCACGACACTAAAATGAAACATAAAGTATGCACTTCACAGCATCACAATCACATAGCACTAACACCCGTACACATTTTCAAGATTTTTAAATTTTCAAAAGACATGTTTTATTTTTCAAAAAACCCATAGGTTCCAAAGTTGCCACAAAATTTCTCAAGATCATTTCAAATATTTTATACAACATTCTCATATTTTTTTAAATATTAAACCCTAATAATTCCATTAATTTCTTAAATTTTCTTAATTTTCTCTATTTTTATAGCATTTTTTTTATTTTTTAAAAAATAAAAATTCATTGAGTTTTCAAAAAAAAAATTATGAAACTTCACACGGCTATTAAACACATTTTTCTAAGGTACGTAGGATGAAAACCTAGCCAGAAAACTCAATACCCAAGGTTGTAGAGACAAACCCTCAATTCCTGCAGAAACCCCCTTCACATAATCATGCAAAATTGCTCTAACTTAATCAAACAAGCATCAAAACGTCCAAATAACATCACCAAGGTGTTCAAAACACATCAAACCATTAATTTCAACTGTTTACACGACTCAAACGGTGTTCTATACATCAAAATTAACACGAAACCAAAAAACTCACCTCTTGGAGTTCTCCGGTAAAGCCTTCTTCTCCGGTGACTTTTCCGGTGTCGATGATGATTTTCGGCAACCCTCCGAAGTCCCTGAATGTCACTCCTTCAATGCTCAACCTTTCTTGTTGTAGAACACTTGAAATAGCCCTCTCCTCTTCAAAAACCGTAAAACCGCAAAACTTCGAACTAGAAGTTTGCTGGTTTTAATCCTAAGTCTGGCACCACTAGCAGTGGCACCAAGGCAAATTTACTAGTGGTGCCAGGTTCCAATTCTATGCAGTTTTGCCTTTTTTCTGCCAAAACCCAATTTCGAACACCTCCTTAGGCCTGATACCCATTTTCCAAGTTCTAGTTTCCAAAATTTTCTAAAGTCCATCCCTCCGATCGCCTCGCGGTCAACATGAGACTCTTATTTTATCGTTTTTTGTCTTCAACAAGTAAAGATAGAAAAAGAAGGGCAGCTGTAAGCACCCCTTTTTTGCCCGCTCAGCAATCTCCGATCCGACTGGACTCATATTCAAATTGGCATAGACATGTTTAAGTTCAAATAAATTTTTCAGACTCAAGTCAATTAATCCATTGCTTCACGGTCCACTTGGCCCAATAGAGAGAAAATAACCAAAATGCTCTTGTGGCATTCCTCGGTCCAATTCCAATTGGCACATCTTCTTGGAGACGGTAAGTCCCCATTTTAATCTCAAATTCAACTTCAAGTCTAATTCCAATTCTAATCAAATTCGGTATGCTTTTCGAGAAAGTTAATCCCTCAAGCGATAAGACCATCCACTCTAGCACATTTTTCGAGATAGCTTTCGAAACGGTAAGTCCCTTCAAACCCGTCAACTGGGATGAGACCGCAAGTCCCCAAGATTGTAGAACGGTCCACTTTTGGCGTCTGCTAGCCCGCCAATGAAGAAATGTCTGTTATTCAACACGTCTTTTGATAAAGTTGATTCCTCAAACAATAAGTCCACCTAGCAACTTCCCGAGATCAGGCAGTCTCTAGAATGAACACGAACCGTCAGAGTGGCGGAAACACTTGTAAACATCACAACCGTCAAAGTGGTGGAAACACTCGTAAACAAGTTGACATTAGGAATTGCCAACAAACCCCCTATGTCACGGGACCAAATTCGCCTCTTAGCCGTGACATTTTTACCAAAGGACGAGATACCTTTAGAAACTAACTCATCACAGATCGTCAAAGTGATGGAAGCACTCAAAATCTAGGTCAACACCAGTGCCTGCTAGCCCACTCTAGTGAAAATTGACCAAACTGTCCCATTTTCGACATGCTTCTCAAGAAAGTACCTAAGTCCTTAGAACGGTAAATCCACCCTTCCAAAGATCATCCCAAAGACGATTCGGCATGTTTAAGTGCCTTCCAGTCAGTTCCAGACCAATTCCAAGACCATTCAGTCAAAATGACCATTTTGCCTGTAAGCATCTGAGTGCCTCCAGGAACCACAACGGCTTTGGGTATCAAACCGGTAATCTCTTGAGAATGCTTCTTATAGTATGCTTGACCTTCCATTGCCTTTTCGGATCATTCCGAGTCAATTTTGGCAAACCCAGTGCAAAAATGACCGTTTTGCCGCAAGTGGGCCGGTCGCCTTTTCCAACCACACCAGCTCTGGGTATCACACCGGCACTCCCTTGGAGCATTCTAGATAGCATTTTCAACCTTCAAGACCGCTCATAGATTATTCTGAGTCCATTCCGGTGGTTTTTTGGTCTAATTGACCGTTTTGCCCCTAATAGTCCAGTCAATAATTTTAGTTTTGTTTTTCAAGTCCATTACCCCCGAGACACTATTTCAAGAGTTTTCACCCATTTCTGGCCTTCCGAACTATTCCTGGCCTTCTTGAACATTCCTGGACCTTTCGAAGTCACTTCTAGTGAAGCCAAGCTAAAAAATACATGGTAGTCACTAGGACAGGCACCCAAATCTTTTGCTTTGTGTATCAAGGGTGAAAAATACGTTTCTTGCCATCCTAAATATTTCCTAAGTGACTGGCACCACTGGAATAGGAAATTTTGCCTTGTGCTAGGTCAATTTTTTGTCTATAAATACAGAGCCTCTTCCTTACATGAAAAAGGTCGGCAATCTAGCTCCAGAAACTGTCTCTCTTGATATACAGCCCTCGAGCTCTCTCCAAACCCTAGCTCTCTTAGGCCTCTTCAAACCCTAACCCCCATACACTTTAACCCTAGCATACATACACTCAATACACGCCTATACGAGCCTCCAAGCTGACCATTGAAGACTTAAGGTATTGCAAAAGCTTTCGAAGATCAAAGAAAAATACAGAAAATAAAGTAAACAAGACAAAGAAGATACAAGGTTGGTTTTTTGTTTATGTTTATTCAATTCCCCCCTTCTCTCTTCTTCCTCCTAAACCAATTGGGTTTTCTTCTGTTTTAATCCCATATCTTCTCCCCCCCCCCCCCCCCCCCCACCCCTTCCCCCTTCATCCTTTCTTGCATGCTTGAAAAAAAGGAACCCTCGGTTCATGTGTGGGAAGAATGGTTAAAAGTCACTGTGTCAGGGACTTTCTTCTAATTTAGCCTTAGACCAGGTGGATTCGGCCCCCTTGATTATGTGGTGAAGCCTAAACCTTGTATGTTCACGACCCTACTTGCATTGTGCATATCATACTCATACATCTCTTTTAAAACATTTTTTAAACTTGTTTTCAAAACTTGCATCAAAATCTTACCAAACTTCCATTAAAAATCTTCTCTTCCAAACTTGTTTTCAAAATCACAATCTTAAGATGATTCTAACCACCTCATCGTTAGGGTTGTTTTAGGAATGTGTTACATAAATTTTGGATGTAAACCATAAATTGTTTTTGTCAAAATCACGATCTTTATGTGATTCTAGCCATTCCATGGTTAGGATCGCTTTAGGAAGGTATCATATTTAATGAGACCAATATGATCTATATTTTTAAATTTTTGTCGTTTTCAAAACCACGATCCTAGAATGGTTGTAACCTTCCTATGGTTAGAGTCGTTTTATGAAAGTGAGATATTTTTAGAGACTTGTAAAAGTCTGTATTCTATTATCTTTCCAAAATTGCTTTTTAAGTCCTCTTCAAAATCTCTTTACAAATCCATTTTCTAAAACTTCTTTTTCTCTTTTTCGAACCCTAGAACCCATGGTTAGGAAACCTTAGTGGTTAATTTCCTTTTCATGTCAAAATCCTAAATTTCAAAGATTCTATTTTCTTCATAAAAAATCATAGATTCCCAAAACCTCTTTTTTGTATCCAATCATATTTTCTAAATCCAAGCTTTCCAAATCTTATCACTTCGCATTCCATGTCAAATCTAATCTCCGACTTAGGAAACTAAATGCAATTCTCTGTTTTTAGAAACAAAATCAAATCATCTCTTTTTTGGAAACAAAATCCAATCTTTTATTTTTAGGAAATAGAAATCAAACCTTTCCTAATTTCAAATCTTTCTTAATCTAAACCTTTCCTAATTCCTATTCTTTCTAAAACTCAACTTTTCAAATCTTTCCAAATTCAAATCTTTCCTAAGTTCACAACTTTCCTAAAATGAAACTTCCCTAATTTTGTACTCTCATAAAACAAAACTTTCTTAATTTGGTACTTTCCTAAAATGGAACTTTCTTATTTCGAAACTTTCCTAATTCCAAGACTTCTTAAATCCAATTTTCCCTAAACTCTAATTTTCCAAATTTTCTAAATCAAACATTCAACTCAAGGCTTTTCTAAATCCATTCCAAGTCAAGTTTTTCAAATCAAATTAAATCTCTTTTCAAATATTCCTTAAATCTAACCTTCCTAATTCGAACCTTTCCTAAATCCAATTTTCTAAAATTGAACTTCTCAAATCTAAATCCAATCTTCTCCTAATTCAACTACATGTTCCAATCTTGGGTAATCTAAACTCTAGGATACCTAAACCCTAGGTGGCCTAAACCTTAGTTCAACCCTAGCCCTAAAGTTAGGAAGTTTCAACTCTTTTCTAAAACTCTTTTCTAAACCAAGATGGTTTTCCGATTTCAAACTTCAAAATGTTTTCAAAACTCAACTCTATCTTTCCAAATCTAGTCCAAGTTGTCTTTCAAGGGTCAAATCCTCTTTCAAATTCAATTCTAGGTCTAAGTTCAATTTCGATTTCAAATATTCTATTCTAAGTTCAAATCAAATATCTTTTTCAAATTAAACTATTTTCTAATCAAAATCTTTTCAAATCAAAACTTTTATTTTCAATCGGACTCTTGTCTAAACTATGACTGACCTGATTCCCAAAAAGCGATACGTAGGCATCCCTCATGGGTGCGGTCATAACCTTTTTCAAACTTCTAATTTCATAACTTTTCTTAAGTTTCCAATTTCATAACTATTCTCAAGTTTCCAATTCTATGATTTATTTCAAGTTTCTAATTCCAAAATCTATCTTTAAATCTCTAATTTCAATTTCTAAAACCTTCTTTCAAATATCAAATCTTCTCTTCAAATCCATTTCAAAATCAAATCAAGTCTTTCAAATCTATTTCAAACTCAAACCTTTTTCTTGCATTTACATACCATACATCAAGCAGTTTTCTCTAAAGTGGATAGTTTTGGACATTTATTAATCAAAGATTCCGAATGAGCGATCTAATTCCGAAATCTATCGTTAAATCTCCAATTTCAATTTCTAAAACTTTCTTTCAAATATCAAATCTTCTCTTCAAATCCATTTCAAAATCAAATCAAGTCTTTCAAATCTATTTCAAACTCAAACCTTTTTCTTGCATTTACATAACATACATCATGTAGTTTTCTCTAAAGTAGATAGTTTTGGACATTTATTAATCAAAGATTTTGAATGAGTAAACCTAGGGTGAATAGATACGTAGGTACCGTAAGGGCAGGGTAGGGTGATGGCTTAGTGCGTCTTCCCTACACGTAACCAACCTCCGAATCTAGATCATTGTTTTCAAAGACAAAAAATGGAGTTATTTTCATAAAGGGCTTAAATATTTTCAAAGGTTGCCAAACAACCTATTTTCTTAAAAACCCTCTCTTTAGGAAGTTTTCAAAACATTTTTCAAAAACCCTAAGTTTAAACTTCGGATTGTGCTTAGTTTTAGGTGACCTAACTTACCTTAATCAAGTTAGATGGCGACTCCAAATCATTTCCAAAAGCCCTTATTCAAAATCAATTTCCAATTCAAACCTAGGCGCACTCATTCTTCTAGAGGGATGAGTTCTAACAAAAGTGTACTGCATTTTTTCACTTGTATGTATTTTCCTCGAGTGGAAAAATGTAGGCGCATCAACGAAGGCACACATCAATCAAGTCGACATGATGATAATCCGCCGCGAACTCCTAGAGGACACTTCATCAAGCCGAAGATACAATTCCCTGGTGGCAACTGGTCGGAAAGACAGGAGGGTCTAGCACGGGCTCCATAGTACTTTTGAAATCCAAACCGCCAAAGGAATTATCGAAGGAACTTGAATTCGTCACCATGCAATGGTCGAGTCCCTAGCAACTTGTCGCTTCGAATGACTGGGCGGGTGATTCGGCAGTAGGATGAAGAGATTGCCCACCTTAAGGAGACTATTGAGGCAATGAGGGAGGCGATTGCCAAACGAGATGGAAGAGTACCTAAGAGGTCACCAGAATGGTAGCACAGAAGGAGATCAAATTCGAGAAATAGGGAGCCGTACTGCCAGTACAGGGTATTATGTGGAATGATGGGAAGATCGACAACCTTAGAGGAATCGGTCACCAACTAGGGACCTAGTAAGGGTTGAGCTAGAGCAACATAATTGGGATAAGTGGCTAGAAGAACAACTCAGCAACCAAGATAAGCACCAAGAAAGGCGGACATCACAGGACATAGCCAGGAGCGCCCTAGAGTAGATTGCTTCCACCCCTTTCACCGAAAAGATTGATGCATGCTGACCTCCCAGAAAATTTTTCCCACCAAAGTTTACGCCTGATGATGGGAAATCGGATCCCATTACCCATGTTCAGCACTATAAGCAGATGATGGCGCTATGGAGCGATGATGATTCACTCATGTGCCGAGTTTTCCCTTCAAGCCTGGGAGAGGTGGCTCTACGATGGTTCAACAAGCTGCAGTCCAGATCAGTGTCAAGGTAGAGACAACTTGTCGAGTTGTTCATAAACCGTTTCATAGCAAACAGCAAACAACCTAAGGAAGTCGACTACTTGCTGACTTTGTAAAAGAAAGATTATGAGGGACTGCGTGCATATGCACAGAGATACTGGGAGGCTTACAATGAGATAGAAGGCTACAACGAGCAGCTGGCTATTGCATAGTTCAAGATTGGCCTTCCTAGAGAACACTGCTTGAGGCAATCCCTTATGAAGAAACCAGTCACCTGTATACAGGACCTGATGATTAGGATTGAACAGTACGCACAGGTTGAAGAAGATCTAGTACGGCTGACACATGAGAAGGTCGGCGAGAAGAACATGAAGAAAGATGGGTAAGAAAGCAAGAAGCCCAAACATGAGGAGAACAGTTACAATATCCAAGACAGAAAAGCAATAGAATGGGTCAACACAGTTTTTAAGGACCCAATTTACAAAATCTTGCCCTAAATACAAGACAAGCCTTTCTTCAAGTGGCCTCCGAAACTGGGAAGAGACCCTGCCGCCCGAGACCAGAGGAAGTTCTGTTCCTATCACAGGAAAAGGAGCATTAGATGGAAAACTGCTAAAATTTGAAAAACCACTTGGAGGAGTTGGCAAAGGAGGGGCATCTCAATCAATACATCGACCGGGAAAAGACAAAGCAGGAGACAAAGCAGATGAAGCAGAAAGCTGCTCCCTAGAAGGAAGTTAGAACTTAACCAACCCGAGTAATCAACGTCCTCCATGAATCGTCAGAATTAGCAACCATAAATCTGCACAAATGCTAGGCGAAGATTCGAAAAGCGCTCACCTCAGGATGTTAATGCAGTTGGAAGCCCCAAGAAAAAAGGTAACGGTCGGCAATAGTGTTGGGGCCATAACCTTCACAGATGATGACTTGGTAGGGGTCCAACTGCCACATAATGACGCATTGGTGGCAACTTTATGATTGGGGGACTATGATGTAAAAAGGCTACTAATTGATCAAGGAAGCTCCTCCGAAGTCATGTTCTACGACCTATTCAAGAAGTTAGGACTGAAAGACACCAATCTCTAGTAATCTTTGAACCCCCTGGTCGGATTCAGTTCAGATCTAGTCTGGCCGCTAGCACAGTGACCACCAGGAACTCCGTTTGAATAGTGATCCCTCCTGAACTACGTTTGGATAGTGATCTCTCATGCAGGAGAGATCATTATTCAAACGAAGTTCTTGGTGGTCAATGTGCCTTCACCCTACAATGCAATCATGGGTCGGACATGGTTACACCTCATGAAAGCCATACCTTCAGCCTATCATCAATTGATCCATTTTTCGATTTCGAGAGGAGTAGGAGAGATTAGAGGGGACAAGGTAGCGGTTAAACAGTGCTTCCTTATGGCATACACCACAAAAGAGATAACAGGTAAGGTGCAGATGATAGAACTTCACAAAGACACGCCCATAATTGATGATGTCGGGCTGTTACTAGAAAATAAGGCTGTTGAGGATTTGAAGAAGATTTATATAGATTAGCACGATAAAGAGAAATATTTTTTTCTCGGCCGCACCTCTCTGTCCAGATTTGAGGAGAAATTATTGATCAATCTATTTGTAAGCACCTCATTTTTGCCCGCATGGCAATCTCTGACCTGACTGGGCTCACTTTCACACATTACATGTATAATCAGACTCTAACCTGACTTCTAAACTCCAATTTAGTCCATCGGTTGCTTCCCAAGCTCATAGGGCCCACTTAAAGCTAAATGACCATTTTACCCCTAGGCATCTGAAAGCCCCAGGAACCACACCGGCTCTGGGTATCAAACCAGTAACCTCCCAAGATTGCTTCTTATAGTATTCTCGACATTCCATTATCTTTCCAAATCATTTTGAGTTAATTCCAGCAAGCCCGATGCAAAATGACTGTTTTGCCCTTGGTGGGCCGGTCACCTTTTCCAACCATGTCGGCTCTAGGTATCAAATTGAAAATCTTCTGGAACATTCTAGCTAATGTTTCCAAGTCTCAAGTCTTCTTTCGAGACATTCCAAGTCCATCCCGGCAGCTTTCCGACCCGATTGACTATTTTACCCTTAATAGCCCGGTCAACCCTCCCAACACATCCTGACATCATTATTCAAGTCTACTACCCCCGAGACACTATTCTAAGGGTTCTTGTCCCTTTCTAGCCCTTCGGGCCATTCTCGGCCTTTTAAATCATTCCCGGACATTTTGGAGTCACTCCTAGTGAAGCCAAGCTAAAAATTACATGGTAGTCACTAGGACAGGCACCCAAATCTTTTGCCTTGTGTGCTAAGACTCAAAGATACGTTTCTTGACGCATTAAAAGGTTTCCAAAGTGGCTAGTGCCACTACGAGTTAATATTTGGCCCAGCGTCACTCCTAGTAGTGCTAGTGTATTTTTTTAGCTTAGCTCCACTCCTAGTGGAGCTAGTGTATATTTTGGCCTAGCGCCACGCCTAGTGGTGTTAATGTATTTTTTAGCCTAGCGCCACTACAACAAGCGCCAGGTCGGTTTAAGATGCCTATAAATATAAACATTCCCCCTACGTAAAATGATCCGCAAACTTAGTCCAGAATCTCTGTTTTTCAAATTACAGAGCTCTCAGCCTTTCCAAACCCTAGCTCTCCTTAGGTTTTCCAATTCCTAGCCTCCATATACAAAACCCTAGCTCCCATACTCTAAACCCTAGCTCATATACACTCTTATACACCCATATACAAGCCTCTGAAACCTCTATTAAAGACTTGAAGTGCTGCAACTCCAAAGCTCCCGAAGACTAAAGCAAGCTCTCGAAGACCGCAGCAAAACAAAGCAAATAAAAGCAAGCAAAAAAAGGAAGATACAAGGTAGGTTTCCTATTTAGGTTTATGCAATTCCCCCATCTCTTCTCTCTCCTAACTCACTTGAGTTTTATTCTATTTTAGTCTCTCATCTTCTTTCCCCCCTTTCTAGCAAGCTTGAAACAAAAGACTCCCTGGTTCATGTGTAGGATTAAGCTATTGAAGGTCACCGTGTCAGGGGCTTTCTCTTAGTCTAACCGAAGACTACGTGGGTTCGGCCCCCTTGATTATGTGGTGAAGCTTTTAACCTTGTATGTTTATGACCCCAACTTGCATTTTGCATATCATGATCATGTATCTCTCTAGAACTTGTTTTCAAAACTTGCATCGAAAATCATTTTCAAAACTTGCATTAAATCTTCTTTTTTCAAAACTTGTTTTCAAAATCACAATCCTAAGGTGATTCTAGCCTTTACATGGCTAGGGTTGTTTTAGGAAAGTGTTACATTTAAAATAACCTTCATGGTCCATATTTTCAAATCCTTGTTGTCTTTAAAATCACAATCCTAGGGTGGTTATAATGATCTTATGGTTAGAATCGTTTTAAGAAAGTGATATATTTTTAGAGGCTTGTAAAAGTCCACATTCAAATCCCTTTTCAAATTGCTTTTCAAACTTACTTTCCAAAATCTCTTTTTAAATCCTCTCAAAAATTTCTTTTCAAACTTGTTTTCCTAAAAACTCTTTTCGAATTGCTTCCGACAAGCTCCCTTGAAAAATTCATTTTCTAAAAACTCTTTTCAAGTTTACTTCCCAAAAATCTCTTTCCAAAAATTTCTTTCCAAAAACTCTCTTCAAAGGTTTTACTTTTTAAAAACACTCTTCAAATTGCCTTCCAAAAAAAATCTCTCTTTTAAAAAATATCTCCTTTCCAAATCTCTTTTTCTTGGAGTCCAAGTCAAATCCTGGAGCCATGGTTAGGAAACCCTAATTTTCTTTCCTAAAACATGATTTTTAATCTTGTCTAAAAACATAGATTTCCAAAATCTCTATTTTCTACGTCAAATCTTAGATTTCCAAAATCACTTTTCCTATACCAAAACTATAGTTTTCCAAACCTAAGTTTTTCAAAATTCCTCCTTTCTAATTCGATGTCAAATCAAATCTTCCGTTTTTGAAAACTAAATCAAATCCTCCGTTTTTTTGAAACAAAATCAAATAACATCCTTTTTTGGAATTAAAATCAAATCTTCAACTTTAAGAAATAGGAATTAAATCATTCTTAATTCAAACATTTCCTAATTCCAAACTTTCCTAATTGCAAACCTTTCCAAATTTCAACTTTCTAAATCTCAACTTTTTAAAATATTTCTAAGTTCAAACATTTCCTAATTCTAATATTTCTAAATTCCAATCTTTATATATTTCAAAACTTTTCAATTCCAAAATTTTCGAAAATGCTAAGACTTTCTAATCTTTCTTAATTCAAATTCTTTAAATTCCAAATCTCTCTCTAAATTCCAAATCTTTCCAAAATCTAAATCTTTCTAAATTCTAAACCTTTCTTAATTCCAACCTTCCAAATTCGAATATTTCCAAAATCAACTTTTTCTTAAAAGTAAACTTTCCTAATTTGAAAACTTTTCAAATTTCAAATCTTTTCAAATTCAAAACCTTCTTAAAATGAAATTGTCTTAAAACCAAAACTTTTCTAATTTGGCACTTTCCTAAGTTGAAACTTTCTTAATTCGAAACTTTCCTAAAATAGAACTTTCTTAATTTAAAGATTTCCTAAATTCAATCTTTCCTAAATTCTAATTTTCCTGATTTTCTAATTCAAACATTGAAATCAAATCTTTTCCTACCGTTCCAAGTCAAGTACTTCTAAATCAAACTTTTAGAATCCTATTTTTCATAAATCCTAAGTTTTGTAATATGAAATTTTAATTTCAAATCTTCTATTCCAAGTTCAAATCAAATCTCTTTTTTCAAATCAAACTCTTTCCTAATTAAATCTTTTCAAATCAAACTTTTCTAAAATCTCAGAATGGTTATTTTCAATCGGACTCTTGTATGAACTATGACTGACTTGATTCCTCAAAAGGGATACGTAGGCAACCCTCATGGGTGCGGTAACAACCTTTTTCAAGTTGCTATCTCCATAACCTTTTTCAAACTTCCAATTTTAAAACTTTTATTAACTTCCAATTCCAAAAATCTATTTTCAAATCTCTATTTCAAATTTCTAAAAATCTTTTTTCTTTCAAAATCAAATCTATCTTTTCAAATCCATTTCAAGAATCAAATCAAATCTTTTCAAAATCTATTTCCAAAATCAAATCAAATTTTACTTTTCAAGTCTTATTCTTGCACTTGCATATCATGCATCATGTCAAACTTCTTTTTCAAAGTTATTTTCTAAAAGTGGATAGTTTTGGACATTTATTAATTAAAGACTCTAATGGGTAAACTTAGGGTGAACAGACATGTAGGCACCGCAAGAGCAGGATAGGGTGATGGCTTAGTGCGTTTTCCCTACATATAACCAACCCTCAGACTTAGGATCACTGTTTTCAAAGACCAAATGGAGTTATTTTCAAAAAAGAGTTTACGCTTTTTTAAAGGTTGCCAAATAACCTGTTTTCCTTAAAACCCTCTCTTGAAGAAGTATTTTCAAAAATACCTTTTTCGAAAATCGTAAGTCTAATATTCGGATTGTGCTTAGTTTTAGGTGACCTAACTCACCTTAATTAAGTTAGGTGGTGACTCTAAATTTTTTTCCAAAAGCCCTTTCTCAATATCAATTTTCAAATTCAAACCTAGTTGCACTCATTCTTCTAGGAGGATGAGTTCTAACGAGAGAGCATTGTGTTTTTCTCACTTGTCTTTTTCGGATGTTAAAAATCGGGGCGCGACACTATTGATAGAGTTTATTAAAGTATTTGCCTGGAAACCGTATAATATTCCGGAAATCAATCTACAAGTAGCTTGCCATAGACTTAGCGTGGACCCACAGAGCCGATCTGTGGTCCAGAAGGGGAGAAATGCAGCTAATCAACATGTGAATGCTATAATCGAAGAGGTGGACAGGCTCCTTGACGCGGGGGCAATACGGGAAGTTTACTACCCACACTAGCTGTCAAACATGGTGGTAGTGAAGAAGACGAACGGAAAATAGAGGTTTTGTGTGGAATTCACCGATTTAAATAAAGCATATCCCAAGAACCCTTTTCCTCTTCCAAAGATTGACTATCTTGTAGATGCAATGGCTGGATTTGAGAGAATGAGCTTCCTAGATGCCTACCACGGGTACAGCCAGATCTCGCTCCACGAAGAAGATTAAAAGAAAACTACCTTTATCACCCCAATGGGCATCTTCTCTTACAAAGTGATGCCCTTTGGACTAAAAAAGGCAGGCGCCACCTATCAGAGACTTGTCACCAAAATGTTCAAGCAACACATAGGCAGTATTATTGAAGTGTATATCGACGACATGGTGGTCAAAAGCAAGGTCGGCAGACATCACTTAGCCCATCTAAAGGAAGTGTTTGAAATTCTCAAAAGCTACAAGATGAGGCTTAATGCCTCTAAATGTGTGTTTGGGGTAAGCTTTGAAAAGTTTCTAGGATTTTTGGTTACTCGTCGAGGGATTGAAGTAGATCCAAATCAAATAAGTGAAATCCAGAATATCTAAGCCCTGAAGAACACTAAAGAAGTCCAGAAGTTGACTAGGATGGCAGCGACTCTCAACCGATTCATCAGGCAATCCTTTGACAAATGCCGAGCATTCTTCCAATTTTTGAAAAAACGGGAGCAGTTCAACTAGAGCCCTGATTGTGACCAGGCCCTTACCGACCTGAAGAAATACTTGGCCCAGCCACCACTACTTTCTACGCCACTAAAGTATGAAGAACTTTATCTTTATCTGGCAATATCAAACCATGCGGTAAGCGCTGTTCTACTATGACAGCAAGATAGGCAGCAGAAGTCAGTCTACTACATTAGCAAAACTCTTCTGGGAGCAGAGAGTAAGTATCTTCCACTAGAGAAGCTGGTCCTTGCATTGGTAATGGCGTCACAGAAATTGGTACACTATTTCAAGGCCCATACAATCATCGTCCTCATGGACCATCAACTTAAGCCCTTCTCAGAAGAGCCGATTTTTCGAGGAAACTAGCAAAATGGGTAGTAGAGCTGGGAGAGTTCGACATCAAATTCCTACCCAGGTCGACAGTGAAAGGTCAAGTACTTGCAGATTCATTGCGGAATTTTCTATTGAACTACCCTAAGAACCTATTCAAATACCTAATGTCGAGCAATCAAATGGCGAACCCCCCTTAGAACTATAGGAAATGAGTGATCATTGGAAGCTCTTTGTTGATAGAACATCCAACGTAGGGAGACAAGATCAGGCAAAATACTAATTACACCAGATGACATGGCATTGGAGCAGGCAATAAAGTTGCAGTTTGCAGCGTCATATAATGAGTCAGAATACAAGGCTCTGTTCACCGGACTACTCCAAGCTACAGAACTTAAAATTACCAAGGTAACTATATATTCAGATTCCCAATTTGTGGTTATCTAGATTATAGGGGAGTATGCGGCAAAAAATGACAGGATGGCACAGTACTTGGCAAAAGCAAAAGAGCTCCTTGGCAAATTTGACAAATACAAACTCCATCAGATCAGTCGTGATAGCAATGCTCATGCTGATGCCTTAGCAACTCTGGCAGTAGCCCTAAAGTTAGGATCAAGGAGAACAATTTACGTGGAGACGCTCCCTAGCCCAAGCATATTTCAGAAAGAAGCGCAAGTCTTGGCTATTGAGTAATTAGGACCATCTTGGATGGACCCGATCATCTCTTACCTCGACAAGGATGAGCTGCTAGAAGACAAGAATGAGCTAGAAGATTCAAGAACAAGTCACTAAAGTACTAGCTATCACCTGATAAAAAGTTGTATTGAAGATCATTTACTGGCCCCTATCTTTATTGTGTCCACCTTGACAAAGTGCAGGGCATTCAGTTTGAAATCCATGAAGGTATTTGTGGAAGTCATGTCGGTCGAAGATCTCTTGCGCACTGAGCTATTTCTTAAGGCTATTAGTGGCTTTATATGCAGAAAGATGCTGCTCAGTACGTCTTGAAATGTGAAAAGTGCCAGAAGTTCTCTCTGATAATCCACCAACCTGTCGAGGACCTCACTATAATCACCAACCCATGGCCTTTTGCATAGTGGGGGTTGGACATAGTCGGCCCACTATCCCGAGCTCTAGGAAATAAAAGATTCCTTATAGTGGCAACTGACTACTTTACTAAGTGGGTGGAAGTAGAACCCCTATCTACTAACAGAAAAGTTGATGCCAAGAGGTTTGCATGGAGGAGCATTGTTACAAGATTAGGCATACCCCATGCACTGGTTTCAGATAACGGCACCCAGTTTAACGCTAACGTGTTCAGAGAATTCTGCAGCAGACTTAGGATTAGAAATTATTACTCAACGCCGGCCTACCCACAATATAATGGACAAGCCAAAATATCAAACAAGACCGTACTAAATGGAATAAAAAAAGGCTGGAAAAACTAACGAAAGATGGGTTGAAGAGCTATCGAGTGTATTATGGTCTTACAAAACCACTCCAAGCAGATCTACTGGAGAAACCCCATTCTTAATGGCATATGGAGTGGAGGCAGTGATACCCTTGAAAGTTGGACTCCCCATCATTAGATCGGTAGCATTCGACAATGGACTCAGTAACTAGATTTTGGCAAAGGACCTTGATCTTATTGAAGAGAAAAGGGAGGCTGTCATACTCAAGCTTACTGGCTATTATCAGCAACTGAGTCGAGCTTATAACAAACGAGTCCAGCCAAGAGCTTTTGACCCCAGCAAACTAGTCTTAAGGAAAGTACTGGGGGCAACTAAGAACCCAACAGATAGGAAGCTCGGCTCAAACTGGGAAAGCCCTTATAGAATTGCGTTGTAGGTTGGCGTGGGGGCATACTGACTAGAAATTTTCGAAGAAGGATGACAACTACCCTAACCATGGACCGCTAACAATCTCAAGAAATTCTACTAATAGCAGCCTTCTTATTCCTAAAGGATGTAATCACCAACAACAATACTGCAAGCACCCCATTTTTGCCCACTCGGCAGTTTCTGGCCCGACTGGGCTCACTTTTACACATCACATGCATATCCAAACTCTAACCTACCTTCTAAACTTGAATTTAGTCCACCAGTCACTTCCCGGGCCCGTAGGTTCCACGTGAAGCTAAATGACCATTTTGCCCCTAGGCCTCCGAAAGCCTCGGGAACCACACTGGCTCTAAGTATCAAACCGGTAACTTCCTGGGGATGTTTTTGATAGCATCCTTGGCCTTTCATTACCCCTCCAGATCATTCTGAGTCCGTTTCGACAAACCTACTGTAAATTGACCGTTTTGCCCTTGGTGGGCCGGTGTCCTTTTCTAACCACGCCAGCTCTGGATATTAAACCGGTAACCCCTTTGAATAACCTAGGTAATGTTTTCAAGCCTCCAGTCTTCTTCTGGGACATTTTAAGTCAATCCCGGTAGCAATTTGGCCCGATTGACCTTTTTCCCCTAATGGCTCGATCAACCCATCCAACAAATCCTGCCTTATTTTTCAAGTCAACTTCCCCCGAGACGCTGTTCTAGGGGTTCCTGTCCCTTTCCGGCCTTCCGGGCTATTCGCGACCCTCTAAATCTTTTTTGAACCTTCCGGAGTCACTCCTAGTGAAGCCAGACTAAAAATTGTATGGTAATTACTAATACAGGTGCCTAAATCTTCTGAAAATACGTTCCATGCCGACTTAAAAACTTTCCTAAGTGGCTAACACCGCTAGTAGTGGCGCCAAGCCAAAGTTTGGCCTGGAGTGGCGCCAAGGTAATATTTTGCCTGGCACCACTGCAACATGCGCCAGGTTAATCCTCTGTCTATAAATACAGAGTCTCCTATAGTATGAAAGAGGTCCACCAACTCAGTCTGAAAACCCTATTCTTCGATATACAGAGCTCACAGCCTCCCTAAACCCTAGTTCCCTTTAGGTTTTCCAAAACCCTAGCCTCCATACACAAACCCTAGCCTCTTATACACTTATATACACTCATATACACTCATACACTAGCTTTCAAAGCCTCCATTGAAGAATTGAAGTGTTGCAGCCCAAAGCTCTCGAAGATCAAGTCGAAGATCGAAGCGAAGACGGAAGCAAAGCAAGAAAAACAAAGAGCGCAAAGCAAAGAAAAATAAATAGGACACAAGGTAGGCTCTCTATTTAAATTTATACATCTTCCCCCTCTCTCTTCTCCCTATGAACCCACTTGGGTTTTCTTTTATTTTAATCCCCCATCTTCTTCTCCCTTTCTTGCATGCTTGAAACAAGGGACTTGCCGGTCCATATGTAGGATTAGGCTATTGGAGGTCACCGTGTCGAGGGCTTTCTTTTAGTCTAACTAGAGACCACGTGGGTTCGGCCCCCTTGATTATGTGGTAAAACCTTTAAGCTTGTATGTTCACGACCCCAACTTGCATTGTGCATATCATGATCTTGCATCTCTCCAAAATTTGTTTTCAAAATCATTTTTCCAAAACTTGCATTAAAATTGTTTTCAAACTTGCATCAAAATGTTCTTTTTTCAAAACTTGTTTTCAAAGTCACAATCCTAGGGTGATTCTAGCCATTCCATGGCTAGGGTTGCTTTAGGAAAGTGTTATATTTAAAATGGCCAATATGGTCTATATTTTCAAATCATTGTTGTTTTCAAAACCACAATCTTAGAGTGGTTATAACCTTCTCATGGTTAGAATCGCTTTAGGAAAGTAAGATATTTTTATAGACTTTCCAAAACCTCTTTTTAAATCCCTCTCCAAAATCTCTTTTCAAATCCCTCTTTCTAAAATCTCTTTTCCAATATACTTTCTAAAAACTCTCTTCGATTTCCTTTTCAAAATTGTTTTCTAAAAATTCTCTTCCAAAATCTATTTTCTAAAACTCCTCTCTTTAAACTCCTTTCCAAAAAGCTCCCTTAAAAATTTACTTTCTAAAACACTCCCTAAGTTTTCTTTCTAACAACTCTTTCCCCAAAAAACTCTTTCCAAAAAACTTTTTCTTAAAAACTCTTTTCAAAAATCCCTTTTCAAAAACTCTCTTTTCAAAATTCACTTTCCAAAAACTCTTTTTTAAATTTTCTTCCAAAAATTTTCTTCCAAAAATTCTATTTTCCAAAATCTCTTTTCTTGGAGCCCAAATCAAGCCCTAGAGCCAACAATTAGAAAACCCTAATTTTCTTTCAAAAAACATAATTTTCAATTCCCTATTTTGGCCTCAAACTTAAGTTTTTAAAACCTCCTTTTTACATTAAAAAGGTCAATTTTCAAAACCTATTTTTCTACATCAAACTATAAACTTCCAAATCTAGAATTTCTGAATCTTCATCTTCCAAAACCATGCCAACATCCAATCTACCCTTTAGGAAACCAAATCCAATCTCCCATTTAGAAAACTAGATTCAATCCTCCGTTTTGGAAATAAAATCAAATCATCTCTTTTTAGAAACAAAATCCAAATCTTTCTAAATTCAAACCCTTCCTAATCTCATACTTTCCTAAACCTTAAGTTTTCAAAAGTTAAACTTTTAAATCTTTCCTTAAGCTTTAAGCTTCCAAATCTTTCCTAGTTCCATACCTTTCCAAATCTCAAACTTTCCAAACTCTAAATCTTTCTTAAACTCAAACCTTTCCTAATTTCAAGTATCTCTAAAACTCAAATTTCAAATCTTTCCAAATCTTAAACTTTCTACATTTCAAACTTTCTAAATTTCGAATCTTTCCAAATCCTAAACTTTATAGATTCAAAACTTTCTTAAGTTAAAACTTTCTAAACTCTAAACTTTTCAAATTCAAAACTTTCTTAAGTTAAAATTTTACTAATTCATAACTTCCCTAATTCAAATCTTTCTTAATTCAAACTCTTTTCAAAAATCGAACTCTTTCTTAAAAAGAAGACTTTCCAAATTCAAAACTTCACTATTTCAAAACATTCCAATTCCAAAACCTCTCTTAAAATTTAACTTTTTAATTTCAAAACCTTTCCTAATTCGAAACTTTCCTAAAACGAAACTTTCTTATAAACTTTCCTAATTCGAGCCTTTCCTAAATCCAATCTGTCCCTAATCTTCCAAGTCCGATATTCAAGTCAAATCTTTTTTAAAACCATTTCAAGTCGAGTCAAAATCTTTCTTAATCTCAAGTCTTTCCGAAATCCTGTCTTTCTTAAGTCTAGGTTTCCTAAATCTCCGTCTTTCCAAAACAAGTCCAAATTCCTCTTTCAAGTTCTATCTTTCCAAATCAAAGTCTAATCTTTCCAATTCCAAATTCCATTTTCAAATCTTCTATTCTAAGTCCAACTCAATTTCTTTTTCCAATCAAAACGTTCTATTTTCAATCGGACTCTTGTCCAAACTACGGCTGTTCTGATTCCTTGAAAATGATACGTAGGCAACCCTCATGGGTGCGGTCATAACTTTTTTTCAAATCTCCATTTCTAATTTCTAAATTTTTCTTTCCAATTTCAAATCAAATCAATCTTTTCAAATCCATTTCAAAATCAAATCAAATCTCTCTTTTCAAGTCTATTTTCAAAATCAAACATTCTATCAAATCTATTTTCAAAATCAATTCTTATTCTTACACTTACATATCATCCATCATGATAGTTTCTTTCTAAAAATTCTTTTTTAAAGTAAATAGTTTTGAACATATATTAATTGAAGACTCTAATAGGTGAATCTAGGGTGAATAAACATGTAGGTACCGTAAGGGCGGGATAGGGTGGTGGCTTAGTGCGTCTTCCTTACATGTCACCAACTTTTGAACTTAGATCATTGTTTTCAAAAACCAAAACGGAGTTATTTTCAAAAAAGGGGCTTAAATGTTTTTCAAAGATTGCCAAACAACCTGTTTTCTTAAGAATCCTCTCTTGAGGATTTTTTCCAAAATCGTTTTCAAAAACCCTAAGTGTAATCTTCAGATTGTGCTTAGTTTTTAGGTGACCAAACTCACCTTAATCAAGTTAGGTGGAGACTCCAAATGTTTTCCAAAAGCCCTTTATTCAAATCAATTTTCAATTCAAACCTAATTGCACTCATTCTTCCAGGAGAATGAGTTCTAACTAGAGAGTACAGTATTTTTTCCGGTTGTGTGTGTATTCTTCAAGTGCGAAAATCTGGGTACGACAGCTGGCGACTCCGCTGGGGACACTTAGAGGGTTAGGCCATAGTCATGTCTCTTCACCTTTCACCCATGTAGAGTCTTCAATTAACTTGTCCAATTTTATCCACTTTCAGTTTTCAAAATCAAATTTTCAAAGTTGTTTTCAAAAACATGCATTTAACTCCATTCATATTATCTTGTATTAAGTCTACCATCCACATACAAACTATTGCATCTTTGTTTTGTAGGTGCGCTTTTTGTTTGCAATATTAATTTAACTGTTACGCATGAATGTGATGAACATGATCGATGGGAGTTGTTGGCTCTTTCCTTCGCTTTCCAAAATCATACACACACTGCACGTGCACTTGTATTCTGCATACTTGTATTTTTACCCTGATATGACCCTTCTAGTTAGAAAGGGGGAACGGTATATTGCTTGTGAACAAGATGTTGTGTCAGTTTCTTCGCCTACGGCCTCTTGATGGTTCCCTCGCTCGAATCACCAACCGATAATGGCACCAACTCGGGGAGTGGGCCTAGGTTTGAAGATTCGGGGACCGAGCATTTTTAGGACGCATTAGTCAACCCTTATCCTCATGCTCATACAGACACCTTGCATAGCAAAACCTTTGCCGAATTTAAGACACGTGCACTATTTTCCAAAATCATGGAGGAAAGGGCAACTATTTTTACTTTTCTATATACTTGTTTATTCCTGTTATTATAATGACTATATTCATATTGTTATAATGCTTATCTAATTACCCGTGCATGCACGTTTACTTTACAATTGCATTTTCTCTCCTTATGCTCTTTGCATCCATATTCAGGCATATAATATCGCATACCAAGACAAGAGTTCTGAAGTAACTAAAGTCACTACATTCTCATGCATATGATTAACCCGTTGGGAGTGACACTAAGGTCACTCTCGCTTGCATTAAAGCTACCCAAACCCTAAGGGTTCTCATGTAACCCTAAGGGATCATTGCATGCATTTCAAGTCATTCCATAAGAGGGGCCCCAATCCCTCTACGCTCACGGAGATAGGGTTGCCCATAAGACAAGGAGCAATCAATCAGCAAAGTCTCTTAGCGATCTCCTCGATATCGAATGCAGAGAAGGCAAATCCGAAGACTCAAGAGTAGTTTAGAATTTCATATGTAAAACTAGATAGGTAGAATCCCAAAGGGAAATGTTTCCCTTCCCCCTATTAAAATGTATTTCAATTCTTTTGTATCTTAAACCCAAAGTTAAATGTATTTCTTTATTTTCTGCAAACGAATGGATGGGTAAATGTATGGATGGTTGAAGGTTCCCACTTGACGGTAAGGTATCTGCGTATAAGGGCAAATCCCCTATCTCCAAAAGTGAGCCGAATTTCATTACATGTAGTATCCCTCTTAAATAGGGACACCCTAGGACATGCATTACATAAAAATTTTCAAATCAAGGCACTAACCTCTCTTTTGTTTTTTTCTTCTATCCTCCTCCTCATCGTCTCCAAGTACCAAGAGAACCGAAGACAAAAGCAAGACAAGAAGGGGGTTTTCCTAAATCATTCATTTATTGTTATCATACAGCTCACATGTTTACTTTTATTATGCTCATGCATCCATATTCATTCCGAGACAAGAGTTCCAAGAAGCTCAAGTCATTTCATTCTCATGCGCCTAATCAGCCACAGAGAGAGAGGAGTAATCCAATCTCATGTCAAATCTCTCTAAGTCCATGGAGGCAGGATTGCCTAAATAAGGAAACATCAACTAGCCCTTGCCGAAGAGGTATTGTATTGCATAATAGGGGTAAAACCCACCTCCAAAACGGACTCAACATCATGCCTAGATTCCCTCAAAGAAGGGACCTCCATAGAACACGCATCACCTAAAACCTCCAACTCCACATGCTAACTACATTTTGTTTTTCTTTTTCTTTTTCAGGTCAAAGAGGACAACCGAACTCATGAAAACCCCTCTAGCATCATGCCTAATTCAAACTCATGCAAGGATAAGCCCAGCTATAGAAAGAGGCCGAATCTACATCAAGGAGCAAGAAGAACTAACCATCCATCTATAAAACGTTACCACCAGGCCATGCCATGACAATCACCATCCATGCAGAGGAAGACTTCAAGCAGAGGAAGACTTCACCATTTGCGAAGTCTTGTCAGACCCGTGTATTGCAGCAACATAATCCTCTAACTTCTAAATGTATGCTCGATCTCATAAACTCGCCCTCCGTTGATACCCCCAGTGAATGAAGCACCAAGGAGGTTGACTTAGTCCCAAAACCCTGTTAGGGGTTCTCACCAATAGGTCCCTTAGAAAAGGGAGGTTTTCATAAAATTCGTTTATTTTCTTTTCGTCTTTCTAGTTTTTGCATATATTCTTTAAATAAACACTGCATGCCATGTAATCATGTTTTTAAATGAAAAATAGGTAGTTTCAGTTTATCCCCTTTGTCTCATACTCTTGTGGACGATTGTTGTGTTTAAAGATTCTTTCCTATTCAGTAATGACTTGACTTGAAGGATAGGATAGCATGGGAAAATCACTCAACAAGGGTTAAAAACCTTTGAGAGACTAAGAGAGAGAGTGAGAGATAAGAGGAAAGCAATCTCAACAAAGAAGTGCGAATTTTATTGAAGAGGCGACACTTACATGATATCCTGGCTAGACGATGGGCAGCCGAGTCCCCAAAATGATGAGAAGCCACTGTTCTATTTATCCCAAATAAACACTAACCTTTGCTCAGCCCACTAGAATCATACATAATTTCTTTTCAAATATCCCCGAACCAAGAACCATCCCATACATTGGGGTAAGCACGGGGTAGTTGATTTGATAGAATATGTAGGGGTTCACTGGCCGAAACACAACATCCTAAGAATATTACTAAATTTTGTATATAGGCTTTATGGACTAAGCAATTTAATTTGAAATGATTAGAGGCTCTCAATTCCACTACCATACACAAAAACATCCCCTTTTGCTTAACCCACTAGTGCCTCGCAGAAAGCGAAAGATTTTTCGTCAACCGCGATCCGAAACCATCCCCCCACACTAGGGCAGATAGGCAGTAGAAGATCTGACAGAGAATGTCATCGACCATCAAGCTGAAGTAACGTGAAGGCTCTATAGATCAAGCAATCTTGTTCAAAATGAAGTGAGGCCCTCATTTCATTTCCCATACAGTTAAAAGCAACCCTTGTCAAACCTGTTGAGCCAATTACCTTTTTCTCTAGAAAAATAAAAACCCCAACCTAGGGATCACCGCCCACAACGGATTAAATTGAAATGCTAAGGAAATGATCTGAGAGAAAGAAGTTGTAGAAATGTTTGTCTCGTAGAAAGCAAAAAAAAGGTAAGAAATAGAAAAGTAAAGAGAAAAAGCTACCACGGGGCGAGTCAAAAGAAATAAAAAAGAAGAAAGAAAATGAAGGGGCAACTCTATTAGAAGGCCAAGGATCAAACTACAAGAAAGGTGAACTTCTTGAAGAATTTATAGTTATTCAAAGGGGATCCTAGGTAACAAAGAAGTCCAGTAGAAGCAATAGGTTTGAGCCTTTACCCTTTCTTATAAAAATCCAAAACCATGGCCTACATTACGACCCTGTTAAAGTCCTCTCCGATTGAAAAAAAAAAAATAAAAAAGATTGCTTGATCTAAATGAGCCAGACATGTTGCTGAAGCTAGAAGAGGATATCAAGGGATGAAACCCCACTGGAAGGCCAACTAAGGATGGTATGGATCTAAACCCTACTAGAAACAACATTAAATTTGAGCCTTTGTATCCTTTTCATTCATAAACCCCTTAACCTAGCCTATGTTACAGTCCAAATTAAAGTCCTTTCTGATCGAAGAAAATTACTTAGTACAAATAAGTATGAACAATACCAAGACAAGTACGATGAGAAAGGAGAACTGGAAGGGAACGCAAGGGCAATCTCATGCTCCAGGGTGTGCTCAGATGGTTTTGGTTTAAATAATCCACTAAAAGAAGATCTTTGAGCTTGAATATCCTTTCGTTTCTTACAACCCGTAAACTCAGCCTGCATTACGGTCCTAAAAGAAGTCTTCTTGGATTGAAGGCTTAGTTGTTTATCGCTCTGCAAAGGGCATGCGAGTTGTCACACTAGCCACGGTGGCATTTTGAAAATTTGAGAGAGAAAACCAAGTGAGGTTAGAAAAACCCCAAACAACAACCCTGTAGAAAGTAGAGATAGGATAGCAAACTGAAAGGTTAAGATCCCTAGAGAATGGTGCAAATGCTATCACACCCCGATAAGAATGGAAGAAAACTGAATGGGACAAAATCCTAGAAAGGAAACAGAATCCTAAGAGTATGGGCCCTGGGGCAATCCTGGGACATTCTTTGTAAATAGCTTACATACATGTAGTACTGATGCATCTATGACATGTATAACATGTACATCCATTTAGATTTCTGTGTAGTTTGTATCTATTCATGCATTCAACTGCATTCTTATATGAACCTGTTCATTCGTAAGGAAGTATGTCATGCATTTAATTTAATTCTTACATAAATCTGTGCATTTATCAACAAAAAAAAAAAATGGGGGATAGGCATTCAATTCCATTCCTATATGTGCATTATCCAAAAATATAACATGCATTCAATTCCATTTCTGTGTGAACCTGTACATTCATAAAAAGTAGATCATGCATTTAATCCCATATGTATTCATAAAAAAAAAAAAAAAAAAGTATGACACCGGTGCACCCCTTATTGGGGCATTTTTTGATCGCTCAAGTCTACACTCCGTCCAGACTCTGTTTTCAAGTCAACTAGGGCAAAATGGCTAAGGGCATTGTCCTTTCCTTTCCAATTCCACTCTCGAGACAGGCAGTTTATTCCTCGAGACGTTCAGACTCTCTTTCCCAAACCCACTTATTTTGCACAAAAACTCTCTCTCTCTCTCTCTCTCTCTCTCTCTCTCTCTCTCAAATAGGAAATAAGGAATAAGGAAAAGTATAAAATGGAGCTAAAAAGCCACCCCGCGACCAAGTAAGATTCGATATCTCCAATACCGGTGCACGCCTCAAAAAGCTCAAACTTCCACAACTCATAAGAAATGGAATGGGGCAATGGCCTACCCTTGACCTCCCTAAATCAACCTTGGACTTCCCCAAAGGAGCAGCGTTTCGCCAAACGGAGTGTCGATTCAAGAAATATCAGAAATCAACCTTGGACTTCCCCAGAGGAGCAGCATTTCGCAAGACGGAGTGTCGATTCAAGAAGTATCAGAAATCAACCTTGGATTTCCCCAGAGAAGCAGCATTTCACCAGACAGAGTGCCTGTTTAAGAGGTATCAGAAATCAACTTTGGAATTCTCCAGAGGAGCAGCATTCCGCCAGACAGAGTGTCGATTTAAGAAATATCATATATTAACCTTGGATTTTCCCAAAGGAGCAGGGTTTCACTAGACAGAGTGTCAGTTCAAGAAGCGTCAATTCCCTCAGAGGAGCATTATTCTGCCAGACGGAGCGCCAGTTCAAGGAGCATTAATTTCCCCAGAGGAGTATCATTTTACCAAGCAAAATACCAAGCATCGACCATCTACTTGAGGTAATTGTTCTTTGGGTTCCAATTTTTTTAGTTGCTCCGATCGCCTCGCGATCAACATGGGACTTTTACTTTATCGTTTTCTATTTTCGATAAACAAAGACAGAAAAAGAGGGGCAACTGTAAGCACCCCATTTTTGCCCGCTCAGCAATCTCGACCCGACTAGGCTCACTTTTACACATCACATGCATATCCAAACTCTAACCTACCTTCTAAACTTGAATTTAGTCTACCAGTCGCTTCCCGGGCCCGTAGGGCCTACTTGAAGCTAAATGACCATTTTGCCCCTAGGCCTCCGAAAGTCCCGGGAACCACACCGGCTCTAGGTATCAAACCGGTAACTTCCTAGGAATGTTTTTGATAGCATCCCTAGCTTTCCATTACTCTTCCAGATCATTCCGAGTCAGTTCTAGTAAACCTGCTATAAAATGACCATTTTGCCCCTGGTGGGCCGGTTTCCTTTTCTAACCACGCCAGCTCTGGGTATCAAACCGATAATCTCTTAGGACATTCTATCTAATATTTCCAAGCCTCCAGTCTTCTTTCGGGACATTCCAAGTCCATCCCGGTAGCATTCTGGCCCGATTGACCGATTAACCCCTAATGGCCCGGTCAACCCATCCAACGAATCCTGCCCTATTTTTCAAGTCTACTACCCTCGAGACACTGTTCTAGGGGTTCTTGTCCCTTTCTGGCCTTCCAGGCTATTCCCAACCTCTAAATCTTTTTCGGACCTTTCGGAGTCACTCTTAGTGAAGCCAGGTTTAAAATTGCATGGTAGTCACTAGTATAGGCGTCCAAATCTTTTGAAGATACGATCCTTGCCAACTTAAAAGCTTTCCTAAGTGGCGCCAAGGTAATATTTTGCCTAGCGCAAAGTCAATCCTCTATCTATAAATACAGAACCTCCTCCAACGTGAAAGAGGTGAGCCAACTCAGTCTGAAAACCTTATTCTTCGATATACAGAGCTCGCAGCCTCCCTAAACTCTAGTTCCCTTTAGGTTTTCCAAAACCCTAGCCTCCATTCACAAACCCTAGCCTCCTGTACACTTATATACACTTATATACACTCATACACTAGCCTTCAAAGCCTCCATTGAAGAATTAAAGTGCTGCAACTCGAAGCTCTCAAAGATTAAGACGAAGACCGAAGCGAAGGCAGAAGCAAAACAAGAAAAACAAAGTGCGCAAAGCAAAGAAAAATAAATAGAACACAAGATAGGCTCTCTATTTAAATTTATGCATCTTCCCCATCTCTCTTCTCTCTCCGAACCCACTTGGGTTTTCTTCTATTTTAATCCCTCATCTTCTTTCCTCCTTTCTTGCATGCTTGAAACAAGAGACTTCCCAGTCCATGTGTAGGATTAGGCTATTGGAGGTCACCGTGTCGAGGGCTTTCTCTTAGTCTAACCGGAGACCACGTGGGTTCGGCCCCCTTGATTATGTAGTGAAACCTTTAACCTTGTATGTTTACGACCCCAACTTGCATTGTGCATATCATGATATTGAATCTCTCTAAAATTCGTTTTCAAAATCGTTTTTTAAAAACTTGCATTAAAATTATTTTCAAACTTGCATCAAAATGTTCTTTTTTCAAAAGTTGTTTTCAAAGTCACAATCCTAGGGTGGTTCTAGCCTTTCCATGGCTAGGGTTGATTTAGGAAAGTGTTATATTTAAAATGGCTAATATGGTCTATATTTTCAAATCATTGTGTTTTCAAAATCACAATTTTAGAGTGGTTATAACATTCTCATGGTTAGAATTGCTTTAGGAAAGTGAGATATTTTTATAAACTTTCCAAAACCTCTTTTTAAATCCCTCTCCAAAACCACTTTTCAAATATTTCTTTCTAAAAACCTCTTTTCCAAAATCATTTTTTAAAAATTATCTTAGATTTCCCTTCCAAAATTGTTTTCTAAAAATTCTCTTCAAAAATTCTATTTTTCATAACTTCTCTTTTTAAACTCCTTTCCAAAAAACTCCCTTCAAAATTTACTTCCTAAAACACTCCCTAAGTTTCCTTTCTAAAACCTCTTCCCAAAAAACTCTTTCCAAAAAAATTTTTCTTAAAAATTCTTTCCAAAAATCCCTTTCCAAAAACTCTCTTTTCAAAATTCACTTTCTAAAAACTCCTTTTTCAATTTCCTTCCAAAAATCTTCTTCCAAAAATTCTACTTTCCAAAATCTCTTTTCTTGGAGCCCAAATCAAGCCCTAGAACCAACAATTAGGAAACCCTAATTTTTTTTTTTAAAAACATGATTTCTAATTTCCTATTTTGGCCTCAAACTTAGGTTTCCAAAACCTCCTTTTTACATCAAAAACATCAATTTTCAAGACCTATTTTTCTACATCAAACTATAGACTTTCAAATTTAGGATTTCTAAATCTTCACCTTTCAAAACCATGCCAACATCCAATCTTCCCTTTAGGAAACCAAATCCAATCTTCCATTTAGGAAACTAGATCCAACCCTCCGTTTTTGGAAATAAAATCAAATAATCTCTTTTTAAAAACAAAATCCAAATATATAAATTCAAACCCTTCCTAATCTCATACTTTCTTAAACCTTAAGTTTTCAAAACTTAAACTTTTAAATATTTCCTTAAACTTTAAGCTTCCAAATCTTTCCTAATTCCAACCTTTCCTAATTCCCTACCTTTCAAAATCTCAAACTTTCCAAATTCTAAATCTTTCTTAAACTCAAACCCTTCCTAATTTCAAGTATCTCTAAAACTCAAATTTCAAATCTTTCCAAATCTTAAACTTTCTAAATTCCAAACTTTCTAAATTTCGAATCTTTCCAAATCCTGAACTTTCTAAATTTAAAACTTTCTTAAGTTAAAACTTTTTAAACTCTAAACTTTCCAAATTGGAAACTTTCTTAAGTTAAAACATTCCTAATTCATAACTTCCCTAATTTAAATCTTTCTTAATTCAAACTCTTTCCAAAAATCAACTCTTTCTTAAAGCGAAGACTTTCCAATTTCAAAACTTCCCTATTTCAAAACATTCCAATTCCAAAACCTCTCTTAAACTTCAACTTTCCAATTTCAAAACCTTTCCTAAGTCAAAACTTTCCTAAAACGAAACTTTCTTATTTTGAAACGTTCCTAATTTGAGCCTTTCCTAAATCTAATCTTTTCCTAATCTTCCAAGTCCAATATTCGAGTCAAATATTTTTTAAAACCCTTCCAAGTCAAATCAAAATCTTTCTTAATCTCAAGTCTTTCCTAAATCCTGTCTTTCTTAAATCTAGGTTTCCTAAATCTCCGTCTTTCCAAAACAAGTCCAAATTCCTCTTCCAAGTTCTATCTTTCCAAATCAAAGTACAATCTTTTCAATTCTAAATTCCAATTTTAAATCTTCTATTCTAAGTCCAACTCAATTTCTTTTTCTAATCAAAACCTTCTATTTTCAACCAGCCTCTTGTCTGAACTATGGCTAATCTGATTCCTCGAAAAGGATACGTAGGTAACCCTCATGGGTGCGGTCATAACTTTTTTTCAAATATCCGTTTTTAATTTCTAAAATTTTCTCTCCAATTTCAAATCAAATCTATCTTTTCAAATCCATTTCAAAATAAAATCAAATATCTCTTTTCAAGTTTATTTTCAAAATCAATTCTTATTCTTGCACTTGCATATCATGCATCATGATAGTTTCTTTCTAAAAATTCTTTTCTAAAGTGGATAGTTTTGGACATATATTAATTGAAGACTCTAATAGGTGAATTTAGGGTGAATAGACATGTAGGTACCGCAAGGGCGGGGTAGGGTGATGGATTAGTGTGTCTTCCCTACAAGTAATCAGCCTCCGAACTTAGATCACTGTTTTCAAAGACTAAAATGGAGTTATTTTCAAAAAAGAGCTTAATGTTTTCCAAAGATTGCTGAACAACCTGTTTTCTTAAAAACCCTCTCTTGAGGATATTTTTCAAAATCGTTTTCAAAAACCCTAAGTGTAATCTTCGGATTGTGCTTAGTTTTTAGGTGACCTAACTCACCTTAATCAAGTTAGGTGGCGACTCCAATTGTTTTCCAAAAACCATTTATTCAAATCAATATTCAATTCAAACTTAGTCGCACTCATTCTTCTAGGAGAATGAGTTCTAACGGGAGAGTACAATATTTTTCCTACTTGTGTGTGTATTCCTCGAGTGCAAAAAATCTGAACGCGATAAATATTTTGTTGCATTATTTTCAATAAAACTGGGAGTTATTCTACAAATCTACATGTCTGATGCCATTCTAGCAAACAAGCACCACAAAAACCAAGTCTAAAAACTTGGTCATATCCAAAGTGGGCAGGTTTTCCAACGAAAGCTACAAAAACCAAGTGTAAAAACTTGGTCCTATCCAAATTAGGCAGGTCAACTAATGAAGGCCACAAAAACCAAGTGTAAAAACTTAGTCCTATCCAAGTTGGGTAGGTCGGCCAATGAAGGTCACAAAAACCAAGTGTAAAAACTTGGCCCTGTTCAAATTGGGCAGGTCAGCCAACGAAGGCCACAAAAACCAAGTGTAAAATCTTGTTCCTATCCAAATTGGGTAGGTTGGCTAATGAAGGCCACAAAAACTAAGTGTAAAAACTTGGTCCTATCCAAATTGGGCAGGTCGGCCAATGAAGGCCACAAAAACTAGGTGCAAAAATCTAGTCATGTCCAAGTTGGGCAGTTCGGCCAATGAATGCCCCAAAAACTAAGTTTAAAAACTTGGTCCTAGCCAAGTTGAACAAGTCAGGCCAACGAAGGCCATAAATATCAAAGAGTGTTAAGCAAATAAAAACCAAGCGACCGGTTAACTAAATATGGTAGGTTGGCAAAAGAATGTCCAAAACGCACTTAACTTGGTAAAAAATTAGGCACTGGGTTGGGTAAAATGACTTAGCCCAAAAACTAGTCTTAGATGAAGTGTAAAGCAAAAGCATCGAAAAGACTAAAACATCATATGGGACAACCAAAATAACTCATTGCATTAATGAAACAGATTACAAAGTATTTTGTTAACAGGCACATTTACAATGGCGGATCAACAACAGGAATAATCTCAACAGAGGACAAATCAGCACTAGTTTTAGTAGAAGATGGCTTGGCAGCAACATTGGTCAAAGCAGATGGTTGTTCAGCAACAACGTTCAGATCGGCAGGCTAACTTGTCCTGACAAGCTTCACTTCGACAAGAGGATTCTCCACAATAGGAGGCAAGTTTGCATGAAGGCTGGGTTCAGCTGGCTTGGCCCCATGGAGAGCTTCTCCTCCTCCTCATACCTCTTCTTCCTCTCCTTCATCAGCCTCTGCGTCAGACCCCAGGCCGGCTTTAGCACGAAATGGTATCTCTACCCAGAAATGAGAGGATTTATCTAGAACTTGCTTCCTTAGGGCAACCTTCCCGAAAAAGTTGCTTGCAAATTTGCTTCACCTGAGCTACATAAATGTCCCCGACAGCCTCGTAACCCTTTGTATATTGAGCTTGAGATTCTGCCTTTGACTTCTCCAAATCTATTGTCGCTTCGACCAAACTAGCCTCTGCCTCAGATTCTGACTTCTCGACTTCGGCAACTCGAGCCTTTAAAGCTTCATTCTCTGCCTTCATCGCTCGGAAGTCCTCATCCTTCTACTTTAAATTGGCTTGGGTCTTAGCAAGGGCGGCTCTAACACTTCGCAACGCCGTCTTTGTTGCTCGACCGTCCCGATCCATGACGTGGAAGTAATCCTTTAGCTTGTCGTATTTCTGTAGTAGGCCCTTGTGCCAATCATGTAGGCTACAGTAGCGCTACATGTCTTCTAAGCCTTGAATGGCACCCTGGTTAAAAACACAGCAATTCACTGCATCAGCAAAAAGTTGAGCAAAAAATTTAACCAAAAAGTAGAATGAGAAGATAACTTACCACCATAGAGGCATGAACTACCCCCTTAAAGATATCTTCAGTAGATGTCTCACTCAATTCCTTGATATCTCCAAATGGCACAATGGCCTGAAGAGCCCCAGTGGCGACATCGCCATTAAAAAGAACCAAGTCCTCAGAAGTCATGGCACGAACCACGAACTCCAACTCATGGCCGAACCACAAACTCCTCAATCTCCTATTCCTTACCCTTGCCTCTGTCTTCTCCCTCAAGGTATGCCAACCTCTCCAAATCTTCATCTGTCTCAACAGCCTTCACCAGCCACCTCCTCTTCTTTGCCCCTGGAAGCACTATTGGCTCCACCATATCTATCACTGGGGGCAACATCGGTGCCGTGATGGCTGGAGGAGGCATGGATGTGGAAGCAGCAACAACAATGGCACCGGCGTCCACAGATGCGTTTGCCCCATTCCCCTTCCTCTTTTTAGTAGTATTCTTCTTAAGGAGGGCCGCCAGATTGCAGGGCTGTGGATGATCCATACCACTTTTAGCGGCAAGCAATTGAAGCTGGATAGATGGAAAGTCTCCATGCTGGTGCAAGCCACCTTCCACCTTCTGAACGGCAATCACATCCTCTGGAACTCCAAAAATGGCTGAGAAAGACTGGTACCGAATTGGGTATCCTAGCAGTATGTGTGCAGCTCGGCTAATTCCTCTTAAGTCTCCCTCGCCCTTGTATGCCCAGACTTGCTCAAGAGTAGCGAGGTCCACTCCAACTTGTTCAAGTTCCTTGTCTTTGACGCCGAAATCAGCTTCAAGGACAGAAACACAATGTTAGAAATTAGCAACAACAAGTGAAAGTCGAGATAGAAGAAAAGCCTATTAGAGACGGTGGGGAGTCACCTATTTTCTTCGGAACCTGGGGGCATCTTATTGCTGGGAGAACTTCCTCTAGGATGTTCCTGAACTTCCATAGCCAGCTTACTCTTGCTAACACATCATCAATCCCTTTCCCAGAACTGGGAAAGAACTGGACCAATTCCCTTGACGAACCCCTAACACGGAAGTGATATCTCATTCGGTCTAACTTAGCCCAATTTAACTCTACACCCGTGTAGAAGTAATCGAACTCATAAAAGCCCAAATTTTGGTTCAAACGCTTATTCAATTCGGCTATCCCCATGACTATTCTATACCTATTACACTAAAGTTGGATAGGGGCGATTTCGTAGTGGTTCAAGACAGCAGTAAAGAAAGGGTGAACTGGGAACCTAAGTCCACCCTCAATAATGGCGATTAAGGGGAAGGGAGTCCCTTCTTCATTTTCGAACCAGCCATCGTCTTTGGGCCAGAGTAGGTTAATGTCTACCCTTTTTGGAAAATCATATATATGCTTAAATGCCGCCACGGCGGCAGGACTATCTGCCATATTCCTAAACCTATTTACCATGGAAGATAACCTAAAAGATCCTAGGGATTTCTACTGAGGAAGCAAAGAAAGAAGATCGAAACGAGAAGGACTTACAGAGTGTCTTCGTAGAGAAGTAAAGTTAGAAATTACATAGAATATCACTGATCTGGCGTTTCGTTTGGATAGAGAGACTCCGTAATCACAAAGAAACGTGAATAGACGGCAAAAAGGCATTGGGTTTCTCAATAGTCACATCCCATTAAATGGCAAATGATGGCTGAATTAGGCGTGCACTGTCTATTGTATGTCTACATTTGTTAAACCACTAACCCCAGCCCCATCCCCCTTCCAATTGGCATTAGAGCTGAGGTGCAATTGTGGGTCAAAATAATAAGGCTCAGAGTTATTGTACTAGGCCCGTCTTGCAATATATTACCACTTGGGCTGGGAAAGGCCCAAGTTAACCAATGCTCTGATGAAGGCCCCAATTATGGTAAAATTAGCCCAGATCCAATAAAGACCAAGTCGGTGAAGTATATGCAAGTCCATTCCTAAAAGGATTAGGACACTAAGCAGTTATTCAAAAGAGAATAACTCCTAGGAGAGACAGAATACAATTCCCTGTAAGACTAAGGCATTACGAGCATTATAAATACCCCATACCATTAAGGTGTAAGTTACATTCACATTACTTCTAGCTCTGATATATTTTATTCAATTCATTGTGGTTAAGCTTGCTAACTTAATCATCGGAGTGCCTTCGGCCCAAAGAGGGTCGAGACATTCTCATCGTCTTCTTCTCTTGCAGATTGTTTGTGCTCACCAAATCGGTTTCGAGAGTTCAACTGGGCCTTTCTAAAAATCCTACCTACATTATGTATTACATTTTATGAGATAAATTGTAAAAACTTAATTAAATAGGACTTTATATTTAAATAGAAACCTTATTGGATAATAGTATAAATTGAGACTTGATTGAATAGTACTATATATTTATTATATTTCATAAGATAATTTGTAGAGATTAAATTTTATAGAACTTTATATTTAAATAGGGAACTATAGTGGATTACCAGAAGAATTAGCAGAGGAATAGGTCTTTGTACTTAAATAGAAAATTTTTTAGGATTATTATTAAATTTAGTGGGCTAATTCTTATTGCCCCTATGAGGCGACATTTTAAATATATAAAAATATAGATAGCACCACATAGATGCCACCAAGGAGATTAAAAATTTGGGCAAACAGAACTTTTATATATATGATTTGCTATCACCCTATGACGGTGTGTACGATTCCACTGTTTTTGAACCAAAATTCCATTCCAATTTAATTTTATCCAAATAAAATTAAAGTCATTAAAGTTAAAAGTAAATATTATTTCCATTTCGACCTACGATAGAATTAATTTCCGGCTAGATTTAATCCCAACTTGAATATGTAGGCAACTCATTGAAATTGAGTATAGTCATAACCTTGTTAGGATGTTTGTTTAAAGCAATGATTAGTACTAGTGTAGGTGTGCAATGCGCATATAAAAAAAAATAAGATAAACATATTTGTTAAAAAATTAATCAAGAAACAAACATATGGTATAAATGATTAAAAAATATTAAAAGAAAATTTGATATTAAAAAACTTAATAACTATAAAATAAAATAAATTTAATTCCCAACCCACATAGTTATGCTTCTGTTATAATTCATTTTTTTTTTTTTTTGGTAATATATAAGGTTTTCTATATGCATCATATTTAATGCTATTTACTTAATTAAAAAAATTTACAAAATGATCAGAAAATCTTATGAATTTTTACCTATTCTATTTTGTAAAGCTATAATTTGAAGAGATTTAATGAGATAGAATTTTGTACCTAAAATCATGTTACATATTACATTTTATGAGATAATGAGTAAAAACTTAATTAGATAGGACATTGTATTTAAATAGATACTTTATTGAACTACACTACGAATTATTATAACTTGTAGAGATTTAATTAGCTAGGCCTTTGTACCTAAAGTCATATTACATATTACATTTTATGAGATAAAATGTAAAAACTTAATTAAATAGGACTTTATATTTAATTAGAAACTTTATTGGACTATAATATGAATTGAGACTTAATTGGATAGTACTATATATTTATTATATTTCATGAGACAATTTGTAGAGATTTAATTTTATAGAACTTTATATTTAAATAGGGAATTATATTGGATTACCATAATAATTAGTAGAGGAATAGGTCTTTGTACTTAAATAAAAAAATTTGTAGGATTATTACTAGATTTAGTGGGCCAATTCTTATTGCCCCCATGAGGTGACATTTTAAATATATAAAAGTATAGAAAGCACCACAAAAACGCCACCTAGGAGAGTAAAAATTTGGGTGAACACAACTTTTATATATATGATTTGCTTTCACCTTATGACAGTGTGTACGGTTCCACTATTTGTGAACTAAAATTACACTCAAATTTAATTTTATCCAAATAAAATTAAAGTCATTAAAGTTAAACTTAATATTATTTCCATTTACACCTATGATAGAATTGATTTCGGGCTGGATTTAATCCGAACTCGAATACGTAGACAACTCATTGAAATTGAGTATAGTTACAACCTTGTTAGGATGTTTGTTTAAAGCAATAATTAGTACTAGTGTACCTGCGCAATCCACATATAAAAAACGAGGGAAACATATATATTAAAAAATTAAACAAGAAACAAACATAGGGTATAATTGATTAATTAGCAAATATTAAAAGAAAATTTGATATTAAAAAACTTAATAACTATAAAATAATATAAATTTAATTCCCAACCCACATAGTTATGCTCCTATTATAATTCTTTTTTTTTTTTCTGGTAATGTATAAGGTTTTCTATATGCATCATATTTAATGCTATTTATTTACTTAAAAAATTTACAAAATGATGAGAAAATGTTACGAATATTTTACCTATCCTATTTTGTAAAGCTATAATTTATAGAGATTTCATGAGATAGAATTTTGTACCTAAAATCATATTGCATATTACATTTTATGAGATAATGAGTAAAAACTTAATTAGATAGGACATTGTATTTAAATAGATACTTTATTGAACTATTGTACGAATTATTATAACTTGTAGAGATTTGATTAGATAAGACTTCGTACCAAAAGTCATATTATGTATTACATTTTATGAGGTAAAAGTGTAAAATCTTAATTAAATTGGAATTTATATTTAAATATATTTTTATTGCACTATAGTATAAATTGAAACTTGATTGGATAGTACTATATATTTATTATATTTTATGAGATAATTTGTAGAGATTTAATTTTATAGAACTTTGTACTTAAATAGGGAACTATATTGGATTACCATAAGAATTAGTAGAGGAATAGGTCTTTGAACTTAAATAGAAATTTTGTAGGATTATTATTAGATTTAGTGGGCCAATTCTTATTGCCCTTATGAGGTGACATTTTAAATATATAAAAATATAGAGAGCACCATATAGACGCCACCTAGGAGAGAAAAAATTTGGATGAACACAACTTTTATATATATGATTTGCTATCACCTTATGATAGTGTGTATAGTTTCACTGTTTGTGAACTAAAATTCCACTCAAATTTAATTTTATCCAAATAAAATTAAAGTCATTAAAGTTAAAAGTAAATATTATTTCCATTTAGACCTAAGATAGAATTGATTTCAGGTTGGATTTAATCTCAACTCAAATACATATGCAACTCATTGAAATTGGGTACACTCACAGCCTTATTAGGATGTTTGTTTAAAGCAATAATTAGTACTAGTGTATCTGCGCAATGTGCATATAAGAAAAATGAGGTAAACATATATGTTAAAAAAATTAATCAAGAAACAAACATATGGTATAAATGATTAATTAGCAAATATTAACAGAAAATTTGATATTAAAAAACTTGACAACTATAAAATAAAATCAATTTATTTCCCAACCCACATAGTTATGCTCCTGCTATAATTCTTTTTTTTTTTTTTTTTTTTGTAATATATAAGGTTTTCTGCATGCATCATATTTAATGCTATTTATTTACTTTAAAAAAATTTACAAAATGATGAGAAAATGTTATGAATATTTTACCTATCCTATTTTGTAAAGCTATATTTTGTAGAGATTTCATTAGACAGAATTTTGTACCTAAAATCATATTACGTATTACATTTTATGAGATAATGTGTAAAAACTTAATTAGATAGGGCATTGTATTTTTAATAGATACTTTATTGAAATATAGTACGAATTATTATAACTTGTAGAGATTTAGTTAGATAGGACTGTGTACCTAAAATAATTTTACGTATTACCTTTTATGAGATAAAGTGTAAAAATTTAATTAAATAGCACTTTATATTTAAATATAAACTTTATTGCACTATGGTATGAATTGAGACTTGATTGGATAGTACTATATATTTATTATATTTCAGGAGATAATTTGTAGATATTTAATTTTATAGAAATTTATATTTAAATAGGAAACTTTATTAGATTACCATAAGAATTAGTAAAGGAATAGGTCTTTGTACTTAAATAGAAAATTTTGTAGGATTATTATTAGATTTAGTGGGCCAATACTTATTGCCCTTATGAGATGACATTTTAAATATATAAAAATATAGAGAGCACCACATAGGCGCCACCTTGGAGTAAAAATTTGGGTGAATACAACTTTTATATATATGATTTGCTATCACCTCATGACATATTGTACGGTTCCACTATTTGTGAACTAAAATTCCACTCAAATTTAATTTTATCGAAATGAAATTAAAGTCATTAAAGTTAAAAGAAAATATTATTTCGATTTAGACCTACGATAGAATTGAGTTCAGACTAGATTTAATCCCAACTTGAATATGTAGGTAACTCATTGAAATTTAGTACAGCCACAACCTTGTTAGGATTTTTGTTTAATGCAATAATTAGTACTAGTGTACCTGCCCAATGTGCATATGAGAAAAATGATGTAAACATATATGTTAAAAAATTAATCAAGAAACAAACATATGGTATAAATGATTAATTAGAAAATATTAACAGAAAAATTGATATTAAAAAACTTAATAACTATAAAATAAAATAAATTTAATTCCCAACCCACATGTTATTGCTTCTGTTATAATTCTTTCTTTTTTTTTTTGGGTAATATATAAGGTTTTCTATATGCATCATATGTAATGCTGTTTATTTACTTAAAAAAATTTACAAAATGATGAGAAAATGTTATGAATATTTTACCGATCCTATTTTGTAAAGCTATAATTTGTAGAAATTTCATTTGATAGAATTTTGTACCTAAAATCATATTACATATTACATTTTATGAGATAATCAGTGAAAACTTAATTAGATAGGACATTGTATTTAAATAGATACTTTATTGAACTATAGTACGAATTATTATAACTTGTAGAGATTTAATTAGATAAGACTTTGTACCTAAAATCATATTATGTATTACATTTTATGAGATACAGTGTAAAAAATTAATTAAATTGGACTTTATATTTAAATATAAATTTTATTGCACTATAGTATGAATTGAGACTTGATTGGATAGTGATATATATTTATTATATTTATAAGATAATTTGTAGAGATTTAATTTTATAGAACTTTATATTTAAATAGGGAAATCTATTGGATTACCATAAGAATCAGTAGAGGAATTGGTCTTTGTACTTAAATAGAAAATTTTGTAGGATTATTATTAGATTTAGTAGGCCAATTCTTATTGCCCCTATAAGGTGATCTTTTAAATATATAAAAATATAGAGATCACCACTAAGGTGCCACATAGGGGAGTAAAAATTTGGACGAACACAACTTTTATACATATGATTTGTTATCACCTTACGACAGTGTGTATGGTTCCACTGTTTCTGAACTAAAATTTCACTCAAATTTAATTTTATCCAACTAAAATTAAAGTCATTAAAGTTAAAATTAAATATTATTTCCATTTAGACCTACCATAGAATTGATTTCAGGCTGGATTTAATCTCAACTCGAATACGTAGGCAACTCATTGAAATTGGGTACAGTCACAACTTTGTTAGGATGTTTGTTTAAAGTAATAATTAGTATTAGTGTACCTGCACAATATGCATATCTAAAAAATGAGGTAAACATATATGTTAAAAAATTAATCAAGAAACAAACATATGGTATAAATGATTAATTAGCAAATATTAACAGAACATTTGATATTAAAAAACTTAATAACTATAAAATAAAATAATTTTATTCCCAACCCACATAGTTATGCTCCGGTTATAATTCTTTTTTCTTTTTGTGGTAATATATAAGGTTTTCTATATGCATCATATTTAATGCTATTTATTTACTTAAAAATTTGACAAAATGATGAGATTATGAATATTTTTCCTATCCTATTTTGTAAAGTTGTAATTTGTAGAGATTTAATTGGATTGAATTTTGTACCTAAAATCATATTAGATATTACATTTTATGAGATAATGAGTAAACACTTAATTAGATAGGACATTGTATTTTAAATAGATACTTTATTGAACTAAGTAAGAATCATTATAACTTGTAGAGATTTAATTAGATTGGACTTTATACCTAAAATCATTTTACGTATTACATTTTATGAGATAAAGTGTAAAAATTTAATTAAATAGGACTTTATATTTAAATTTAAACTTTATTGCACTATAGTATGAATTGAGACTTGATTGAATAGTACTATATATTTATTATATTTTATAAGATAATTTGTAGATATTTAATTTTATAGAACTTTATATTTAAATAAGGAACTATATTGGATTACCATAAGAATTGGTAGAGGAATAGGTCTTTGCACTTAAATAGAAAATTCTGTAGGATTGTTATTAGATTTAGTCGGCCAATTCTTATTGCCCCCATGAGGTGACATTTTAAATATATAAAAATATAGAGAGCACCGCATAGACGCCACCTTAGAATAAAAATTTGGGTGAACACAACTTTTATATATATGATTTGCTATCACCTTATGACAGTGTGTACAGTTCCACTTTTTGTTAACTTAAATTCCAACTCAAATTTAATTTTGTCCAAATAAAATTAAAGTCATTAAAGTTGAAAGTAAATATTATTTCCATTTGGACCTACGATAGAATTGATTTCAGGTTGGATTTAATTCGAACTCGAATACGTAGGTAACTCATTGAAATTATGAACAATCATAACCTTGTGGACCCAATTGTTCATTTAAATTAAATTCAATAAAATTTTTTTTTCTAGAACTACGGTTGAGTTGACTTCATTACGGATTTATCTCAATTTGAATACATAGGCAAACTACTAAAATGGGTACAATCACATTGTTGTGAACTCCAAAAGTTCACTTAAATTAAATTTCTTTCCAAAATAAAGTCAACCAAAATTAAACATTAATTTTCTTTGGAACTATAGTGTTCTCCAGTCCGAATGTATTCTCAACTTGGATACGTCGTGCAATCACAATTTTTGTGAGCACAAATGTTCACGGAAACGTAATTTTTAAATAAAATCCAAGTTTCAAGTAAGTCTGAAATAATGGATCATTTATCCATTTTAAATTAAAAAAATTCCAATTACATGAGTTATATACTCATTAAATCCTAATAATAAATAAGTAAATAAATAAATTTATTTGTAAACTACATTCCAGCTTGATTCTATTAAATGAGGTATGTAGGCAGCTTAAAAAATCAATCTAGGTTCAGACTCCAGCCCTTGCAATGAAAATTGCTGGTTGTGCCAAGCAATTGGAATTGTGCGACATGAAGTTAGAATTTAAGGGTGTTCATTTGAAATAAGCAATTGTAATTAAAAGTTATGCTCACCTGAGCAATAAGAACACATATGATAGTTTATTATATAAGTCAGAACACATATGATAGTTTATTATATAAGTCAGACTATGTTATATGCTTGTTCTATTAAATATTATTTGTTAATATTTTGCTTAACAACAAACGTGAAAGAAGTGATGTGATGTTTAGCCACTTTGAAATGTTGCCAGCGACCACGAGTGATTTGGCCTTTTATTTGTTAATATTTTGCTTAACAACAACAAACGTGAAAGAAGTGATGTGATGTTTAGCCACTTTGAAATGTTGCCAGCGACCACGAGTGATTTGGCCTCTCGAGACATTGCCAGGAAAGTGATTAGGAGTTCTAAGCTAAATGGTACGAGGGATTTATATATACGAGGGAGAATGGAACATGATGTGGTGCATCTCGTATCGTGTTCATTGTACTTAACTTTTGTCACTTTTGTGTGTGATAATAGAGATGTGAATATATGCCGTAAGTTTGAGGAAACAAGCATAGCTCTCCGAGGTATTAAAAATGCATATACTCTAAAGACAGTTGTTAGTATGAAACTCCCAATTGCGAGTGTGCTTGGCGGTCACACAACTCATTAGCCAATATAAGCTTGCACTACAGTACAAGATGGGTTGAGAGAAAAAGACATAATAGCATTGGTTGTACCATGTGCAAGTGGGAGATATTGGACATTGGGTCAAGTTTGGACCCAAACCGGGTATACGCCAAACCCATCTAGTGACACCAGTCTAAGCAAGGGCCGAGGTACTATCAAGGCTCTCTTGGGTTGTAGTCTAGGGGACTCCAGTCTAATCCCTATTTTTGATATACAAACTTTTTTAATATTTAAGTTTAGTCCACTTTAATATTGTCCTGTTCAGTCCATCATTTTCTATTATTTAGCTTAACACCTAATCTAATTACCTAACATAGCTCCCTTCAATCTTAATACTTAAATTCATAAAAATTAATTAATTAATTAACCATTAAAAAAGTGACCTAGGGGAGAGATAGAACTGCATTCTAACCATTAAAAATATTATTTAGCACGTTTTACGTTGTTGTCTAACTATTAATTTTTTTTATTTTCTTAAAGAAAAAAAAACATTTTGATCTATTAAAATTAAATTTTAACCTCAAGTAAGTTGTACAAACCCGAGAGAGACAAGGAAAGAGGTGAAGAGCAGACTCCTCGCTCCCATGACCTTTACCCTCTAGGACCTCCATTGCTCAAGTACTTTGTGTTCTTAATTTTTCTCTTTCCTTTGTATGCTTTTCTTGCAGATTCTATAATTGTCCATATCGAAAGAGAACTTTCTGAACCTACTGATGCAAATTCAATCATAAATTATTTCTATCCGTTAAAAAACTGTCGGACACAATTTCAATATGTATTTTTTATTGAACATTTATTTGTTTCTATACACTTTTGCTACATACTAGTTGTGAAATTATTTGGTTTATATAACTTTTAAATATACATTTTTTATAATTTATTAAATTTTAGCTAGCCCAAATCAAAATTCGAGCTCCGCCCTTAGCCTAGGCATCAATTTGAAACATCAAAGCAAAGAACAAATTCTAGGCTCTACCCTATACCCTGACTCTCAGCGCTTCCAGTGAGCTTCTATGAATACATCGCATTGGGCATCGTTAATGGATTAGGCTCAGATTGGATCACTCTTACGTTGCATTCAAATTGAATCGTGGATACGAAACACAGATTTGTTTTTTTTTGTCAAGTCCAATTCATAGACCTCTTAATTTCAATTAATCCAGTACAGAACATGATCAAGGCTTCTTGTAATAGCCAAGCACTGTATATACTGTCTGTACCACAGTGAGTAACACAACCAGACTAAGGAAGTTCCTGATCTTTTCCCACGGAGGGCGGGAATAATCATCAATCTGGAGTCTTACAAGGCGCAAATTCTGATTAGTATCTCCTCTGGCCAACCTGCTCAGAATTCCTGGCAACCTTTCTCTTTGTTCAGGAGTTGCCCCAATGATCCCACTGAAGGCGAGGAGTTTGGCATCTTCAGGTGTACGAATCAGCTCACTCATGAATTGGACATAGGAACAAACGTCGCGCTTGTTGATACCCATACGTTGGGAGATTTCATAATTCCGAATATACTGAAACAGAAGCTCTGTATCATCGTCAACCATTAAAGTAGGCAAAGTCAGCACCGCCCGGAACATATTTGTCATGAATTTTATCCCTCCACATCCCATTCCTTTGCCACGCTTGAAATGGATGCCTGCTTGTCTCAGCTCTGTAGCACTACGAATTTTGTAGCTGAAGGCAGAACTCTCAATATCAACAGGGACACGTGCCTCGTATTCAATTGAGCCCCCTTCTGGTCCAATTACAAGCATTTGAAGGCCATGAAGAAGGTCAGAAGGCTCCTGCTGGAGCAGACAAGATTTTTTTTTAAGTCCTAATTTTTGGTAAAGTGCTTGCAACAGTGTTGTAGGAGTTTGGTTTTGGCTGCTAATTTCCAGCACAGGCAACACCAATAAGTCGTACAAGACCCTCCTGAACAAATCCGATGGCTGCTGCCATTTCCCTGACAATACGACTTGTCGGAAGAAGCTTTGATTCATCAGCTCTCTAAGCACCACTAGCGGGATTTGGTTCCCAACGAAGAACAAGGACTTGGTCCATCTTCTGAGCTGCTCAGTGTTTCTTTGCTTGCCAAAAATCAGATGATCACTAGGATGGCCCAGCTGCTCGGAACCCCCAAGAGCAAATAACGCCAGTTGGAGGCTGAAGCAACCATCCCGGATCATCATCCATATAAACCGGCTTCTATTAAGATCATCCACCGTGCCATCAGCGTAAGTTTTTTTTGCTAGTGTTTCTCTCATTCGCAACGTAGTAAAGTATGCTTTGACGGTTTCTGATTGGTTGGTTAGCGAACTTTTTAATATGTGCTGCCAGGATGCCTCCTTGAGATTCGACATGAAGGACTCATCGTCTGCAACGTAAAATGGACCGAACCTTGGAAGTGAATCGTAGAGCTCTTGGAGCTGATTGCCATCAATTTCTGGCGAGGATATGTCAAGCTTGCATATCTGCCGATCTGGCCTTTTGGTGGACTCTTCTACCCATTCTACTGCCTCCCATTCTACAGCCTCAGCTCGTTTTAGTTCTTTCTGGTGAGGGCTAGGCATTGAGGTGATGCGTTCAATTCACTGATATCTAAATCAAATGGTCAGTAGTAGTAGTAGTTCTACCACCTGAAATAAATCATAAGTCAAAACCCACCCTTTTCTTAATTTTTTTTTCTTTTATTTGTGTTGATCATTAAATATTCCTACTTGAAGCAACCTACTAAACAGGTTTTACCATATTATTATTATTACAACCATTCGCTTCAAAATCCAGATTCAGAATAGGTGCTTTAATTTGAATAGCTGAACCTTCGGAACTTTAATTAAAATCCGGCACTCCAGCAAAGCTGAAGAAAATCTTGTGAAGCTGGCTTCATCCTCACCAACAAATTAACCAAATGAAAAAGATAATTTATTTGAAATTTCCTTTTGCTTCTAACTTTCCAAAGCAACCAAATAAGCAAAGAAATCTGATTTTACACTTTATTTTTATTCTGTTTCTTTCCGTCTATGATTCCACATAACTAACATAGCATCAGTAGTTTCTTGATCAAGAAGTTGAAGGGAGTGGAAAGCAGAGCATTCTGTGTTTTTTTTTCCCTCATCCTAAAGCCAGAAAAACACCACTAACGTTTTTGTTAGGTGTTAAACTTGTGATTGGGTGATTGGGTGATGCATTGTAAGAGTAATTCTCCAATGAAACACTTGAGAGTGAGTTAAAAGAAAAGCCACTTGAAGTTTTCAACCCCATGGAGCACAAATTAATTTGAATGACTACTAAATTAGACTAACTGTTTGGCCAAATCATTTTTGTTATGTTTGTTTTTGCGTAAAATAGCCTAAATGTAAAAAATTTACAAAAAAAATTTCATGTAAAGTCTTTTATGTGAAGGCTTATGTTGATCTCGTATTTTTTTAAATGAAATAGAAAAAAAAATTATTTACAACCAAACAAGAAATAATTTGCTTGGAAAATTGCCTCTTTCTCTTTATTTCCAATTCTTAAATTTTCTGTTTTTTCTTTTTGTCTGAAGAAAAGAAATGGTGTTCACTTAACAAAAACATAAAAATGAATTACTATAATTCAAGTACACAGCACAAAAAATAAAATAATAACAAAAGTCAAACATTAAATGTACAAACACAATTTAAAGAAAAAATATACTGGGCAGGTGAAGTCATACAAATAATAAGTGGTAAAGTAGTATCAATTACCACTATTAAAATTCAAAATTTTTAGCGGGCATCCATTCAGTATGCCAAAGATAAAAAAAAAAAAAATAAATAACAAAAGTAATACCTAAAAATGTAGGTGCTACCTATTTTCAGGGTCATTGAATCAGCTGATCAATGTATCATGTATAGGTTCAAACCCCTCAATATTTTTATAAAATAAAGTTACACATGGCAAAATTTTTTTTTATTTTTCTGGTTTCAGATGTCCACACAAGAAATCTTGCGGCAGAAAATAAATATTGTTTTGCTGCAGCAAGTGACAAAGAGTGTTACCTCTAGTAAACTATGCTGGATTGCTGCTTAAAACTTAGGCTTAGGCACTGTTGACGACAGCGTTGGTGACGGTGGGGAGGAAAAGAAATGGTTGCTGCTAGCATCTGAAAACGGTAGCTGACATTAGGGGAAAGTGGTTGGTCATTTGCTCAGCTCGAAGCAAACCCCATCTACCCTCATCTGTCTCTCTCTCTAAACCTCTCTCTTAATTCTCTCATCTGTTGGGGACTTGTAGCGTCGAGTTGACTTCACAATGAAGACTGGTGAAGTCAATTTTTCTTTTTTCCTTTTATTTTTTTGCCATTAGTTAGAGGTTTTTTTTTTTTTTTTTTTTTTTTTTTTTATCAAAGTTTAGAGGGGAGTAGTCACCAAATTTGAACTTGGATGGATGAGGGAGTTGGAACTTGAAAGGCTCACTTGGGCTTTTCTTTTTCTTTTTCTTTTTTTTTTTTTGCGAACACATAATATAAATCATAGTTGCTTAAAACTCATTTGAGAGGGAAAAACAAATTTTCCCAGAAACGCACTTCCGGTATCGGTATGAAACTCATTTAAAAATTTTGAAAAAATATTTAAAAAACGTAGGGAAAACATTTTGAAAACTCTTAGAAAACAAGGTGAAAATGTTTGGATTCTGGAATACTTGGTGAAAATTCTTGGGAAACTCTTGGGAAACATGGCGAAAACATAAAACATTAATTTTTATATATTTTTTCTCCATAAGTTCTAACTAAATATCTATAAAATTATTAATGTAAGTTTCCACTAAATTTTTCAAAGATTTCCACGAAGTTTCTTAAAAGTCTCCTTTAAATTCTACGAAAACTTCTTAATACGGTTCTATTAAGTTTTTTAGTTGTTTCTTGCTCCCCGTTGTCCCCTCTATTTATTTGCTGCGTTTTTCGCTTCTATTTTTCTTAACATTTCGCGCTTTTGCTTTCTATTTTGGTAAAAGTGATATAAACACACAATTTTTGCCCACTCCAAACCCCAATGTTACATATACCAAGTAGTCCAGAAGCCAATCCGTTCACCACCTCCAAAAGGGCCTACCCTTTGAAGGCGTGAATGGCATTTTTGAAGGATTATAGTTGGGCTTAAATGACTTGGTCATCAAATGATACAAGAACCTGGTCAGTTTATTAACAACTTCCTCTCTTAGATGTGTACCATTTGAGATCAGTTGCCATACTCAAAACATGTGGATGGATGTTCTGATCATGCAGAGAAGTATGTCCCTTATGGCCCTCAATGGTGTTTTTTTAACTTGTTCGAGCATCTCTTCTACACCACAGTCAATTGCCCACGTTGGAGTAGGCTATTTTTGAGCTTCTTTCAAAAAAGACACGATTGGGTACTGCAATTCACAGCATGGGTATATTATTCATGGCACTTCTTACTTAGGAGCAATCCATCTCCAGACTTACTATAAGTATTTTCATAAGGCTGATCATGCCTTACTAAATTGTCACATTTGGGTTCACAAGCATTGTCAATAAAGTAGTCCAGACCATTATCAGAATGCATGACATGAACCCTAATCTAAGTTATAATAATCAATCCATAGGTAATCAGACAATGGCTATCACTCATTATGTTGTTGTCGCTACTGAGGATTCATTTGCTGCTTCTAAAAAAGACTCGGAAGTAGCAAATGACTTTTTCATGGCTATCTCTCATTAGTCTTTTTCAGTTCCCATTACTATGAGGGATCTTTAATCTATCCTAGAAAATGGTATCTCCACTTCAGGAAATCCACTTTTTATTGCTCTACCTATCATTTAGGTACCTTTTCTTTGTGGTATTATGTTGCTTGATGTAATCTATGACTTTTGATTCCACTAGTTTTTTTTTTAAATCTTGTACAAGTGATGTACCAATCATTCATAGTGCTGATGGATCCTATATGCAAGTTAGTCATATAGGTCATGTTTCGACATCTAAAATTTCATATCTACATAACTATTTCCTACCTACACGCCCTCAATCTTAGATTTATTGGTCAATTGAGCGATCTTAGACTAACTACCACCTTTTCTACTATTGGTTGTGTTGTGCAGCATCTTCGGAAGAGACAGATTCTTGGAAGAATAGGCTGTAAACAATGACACTTATTTGAGCTCATTCATCTTCAACTTTCTTCTCAGTCCTCCTCCATAGTTCAGTCCACTACTTTAGGTTCTCCTACACCTACTTTTGGTCTTTGGCATTATCGATTGGTCATGTTTCTCTAGGTTGATTATGTCTTTTAGTTTCTAGTTGTAACAACTAACCCTCGACATTTCATTTAAACATTTAAACATGCATTATGTATGCTTAGCTATGTATGGATTATAGTTTATAGAAGTTTTATGGCTTAAATTGAATTTATCATGTTTTAGAGTTGTCCAATTAATTTAACTGAAATAATCAATTTCTTATACTGTTAACTGCATATTGGAACATTTTTTTTTTTTGTAAAAGATAATCTCGTTTAATTAAAGCTAATTGTAATGAATTAAATTAATTGGGTTCAATTAATTTAAACCCATTCTAATTTAAAGCTAATTGTGTTTTTTTTTTCCTCATCCTAAAGCCAACAAAACGCCACCAACGTATTTGTTAGGTGTTAAAATTTTGATTGGGTGATGCATTGTAAGAGTAATTCTCCTATGAAACACTAAAGAGTAAGTTAAAAGAAAAGCCACTTGAAGTTTTCAACCCCATGGAGCACAAATTAATTTGAATGACTACTAAATTAGACTAACTGTTTGGCCAAATCATTTTGTTATGTTCGTTTTTGCGTAAAATAGCCTAAATGTAAAAAATTTACAAAAAGAAGTTTCATGTAAAGTCTTTTACGTGAAGGCTTATGCTGATCTTAAATTTTTTCAAATGAAATAGAAAAAAAAATTATTTACAACCAAACAAGAAATAATTTGCTTGGAAAATTGCCTCTTTCTCTTTATTTCCAATTCTTATATTTTCTGTTTTTTCTTTTCTTCTGAAGAAAAGAAATGGTGTTCACTTAACAAAAACATAAAAATGAATTACTATAATTCAAGTACACAGCACAAAAAATAAAATAATAACAAAAGTCAAACATTAAATGTACAAACACAATTTAAAGAAAAAATATACTGGCAAGTGAAGTCATACAAATAATAAGTGGTAAAGTAGTATCAATTACCACTATTAAAATTCAAAATTTTTAGCGGGCATCCATTCAGTATGCCAAAGATAAAAAATAAATAAATAAATAACAAAAGTAATACCTAAAAATGTAGGTGCTACCTATTTTCAGGGTCATTGAATCAGCTGATCGATGTATCATGTATAGTTTCAAACCCCTCAATATTTTTATAAAATAAAGTTACACATGGCAAAAAAAATTTTTATTTTTCTGGTTTTAGATGTTCAGACTAGATATTTTGCTGCAGAAAAGAAATATTGTTTTGCTGCAGAGAGTGACAAAGAGTGTTACCTCCAGTGAACTATGCTGGATTGCTGCTTAAAACTAAGGCTTAGGCGTTGTTGACGACAGCGTTGGTGACGGCGGGGATGAAAAGAAATGGTTGCTGCTAGCATCTGAAAACGGTAGCCGACATTAGGGGAAAGTGGTTGGTCTTTTGCTCAGCTCGAAGCAAGCCCCATCTACCCTCATCTGTCTCTCTCTCTAAACCTCTCTCTTAATTCTCTCATCTATTGGACTCGTAGCGTCGAGTCAACTTCACAAAGAAGACTGGTGAAGTCAATTTTTACCTTTTCCTTTCACTTTTTTTGCCATTAGTTAGAGGTTTTTTTTTAATTATTATTATTATTATTTTTTTTTTTTTTTTATCAAAGTTTAGAGGGGAGTAGTCACCAAATTTGACCGTGGACGGATGAGGGCGTTGGAACTTGAAAGGCTCGCTTGGACTTTTCTTTTTCTTTTGTTTTTTTGGCTAAACACATAATATAAATCATAGCTGCCGAAAACTCATTTGCGAGGTAAAACGAATTTTTTTAAAAACGTGTTTTCGGTATCAGTATAAAATTTATTTAAAATTTTAAAAAATATTTAAAAATATAAAAAAAACATTTTGAAACCTCTTGAAAAATACGGTGAAAATGTTTGAATTTTAGATTACTTGGTGAAAATTCTTGTGAAACTCTAGGGAAATACGGCAAAAACATAAAACATTCATTTTTATTTATTTTTTCTTCATAAATTCTAACTAAATATCTATGAAATTATTCATGTAAGTTTTTACTAAAATTTTCAAATGTATCAACTAAGTTTCTTAAAAGTTTTTTTGTATTCTACGAAAACTTCTTAATACGATTCTATTAAGTTTTTCAGTTGTTTCTCCTTTTTTATTTTTTTTTTTATTTTTTGCTGTGTTTCTCACTTCTGTTTTTTTTTTTTTTGCGCTTTTGTTTTCTATTTTGGTAATAGTGATACAAATAATTTTTGCCCACTCCAAATCCCAATATTACAGATACCAAGTAGTCCAGAAGCCCAATTCATTCACCACCACCAAAAGGGCCTAGCCTTTGAAGGCGTGAATGTCACTTTTGAAGGATTATAGTTGGGCTTAAATGACTTGGTTATTACATTATAGAAGAACCTGGTCAATTTATTAACAACTTCCTCTCTTAGATGTGTACCATTTGAGATCAGTTGACATACTCAAAGCATGTGTATGGATGTTCTGATCATGAGAGAAGTATGTCCCTCATGGCCCTCAATGGTGTTTTTTTAACTTGTTTGAGCATCTCTTCTACACCGCAATCAATTGCCCACCTTGGAGCAGGCTATGTTTGAGCTTCTTTCGAAAAGGCACGATTGGGTATTGTAATTCACAATATGGGTATATTATTCATGCCACTTCTTACTTAGGAGCAATCCATCTACAAACTTACTATAAGTATTTTCATAAGGCTGATCATGCCTTACTAAATTGTCACATTTGGGTTCACAAGCATTGTCAATAATTAGTCCAGACCATTATCAGAATGCATGACATGAATCCTGATCTAAGTTATAATAATCAATCCATAGGTAATTAGACAATGGCTATCTCTCATTATGTTGTTGTCGCTATTGAGGATTCATTTGCTGCTTCTAAAAAAGACTCGGAAGCAGCAAATGACTTTTTCATGGCCATCTCTCATTAGTCTTTTTCAGTTCCCATTACTATGAGGGATCTCTAATCTATCCTAGAAAATGGTATCTCCACTTCAGGAAATCCACTTTTCATTGCTCTACCTATCATTTAGGTACCTTTTCTTTGTGGTATTCTGTTGCTTGATGTAATCCTATGACTTTTGATTTCACTATTTTTTTTTTTAAATCGTGTACATGTAATGTACCAATCATTCATATTGCTGATGGATCCTATATGCAAGTTAGTCATATAGGTCATGTTTCGACATCTAAAATTTCATATCTACATAACTATTTCCTACCTACGCTCCCTCAATCTCAGATTTATTGGTCAATTGAGTGATCTTAGACTAATTGTCACCTTTTCTACTATTGGTTGTGTTGTGCAGCATCCACGGAAGGGACATATTCTTGGAATAGGTTGTAAACAAGGACGCTTATTTGAGCTCATTCATCTTCAACTTTCTTCTCAGTCCTCCATAGTTTAGTCCACTACTTTAGCTTCTCCTACACCTACTTTTGGTCTTTAGCATTATCGATTGGTCATGTTTCTCTAGGTTGATTTTGTCTTTTAGTTTCTTGTAACACCTAACCCTCGACATTTCATTTAGACATTTAAACATGCATTATCTATGCTTAGCTATGTATAGATTATAGTTTATAGGATTTTTATGGCTTAAATTGAAATTTTCATGTTTTAGAGTTGTCTAATTAATTTAACTGAAATAATCAATTTCTTATACCGTTAATTGCATATTGGAACATTTTTTTTTTTTTTTTGTAAAAGATATCTCGTTTAATTAAAGCTAATTGTAATTAATTAAATTAATTGGGTTTAATTGAGGTTGCTTTTTTTTTTGGCTACATTATTGATTAATTGAGCTACCCTTGAGTAATTGGAATTAATCAAAGTTAATTACTCTTGTCGTACCCCAGTTTTTGGGTCCAAGGTCCTTTCGGCTCGGAGATCAAAAGTACGGAACTCTGTCACTAGAACTCATCCTCCTAGAAGAACAAATACGACTAGGTTTGAACTTGAAATTAGTTAGATGAAGGGCTTTTTTAGAAAAATAGGAGTTGCCACCTAACTTAATTAAGGTCAGTTAGGACACCTAAAACTAAGTGTTAATCCAAAGATTAAACTTAGGGTTTTTGAAAAAGGTTCTAAAAAACTCCCTCGAGAGAGGGTTTTTGAGAAAATAGGTTGTTTGGCAACTTTTAGAAAGTCTTAAGCCCTTTTTGAAAGTAACTCCATTTCGTCTTTTGAAAACAGAAATCTATGGTCCGGGGGTTGGTTACGTGTAGGGAAGATATTCTAAGATCATAACCCTACCCCGCTCTTTCGGTACTTACATGTCTTATCACCCTTTGTTCACTCACTAAAATAGCCGGTTACCATTGTCCACTTAATGTCCACTTAATATCCACTTTATAATTTTGAAAACAGGATTTAGTCATCACTTTTCGGATGAATGATGCATGATGCAAGTTTTGAAAGAAGTTTGAAAACACGGGAGTTTTGTAGGAGTTTGAAATGAAAGCTTTGAGTTGATTGAAGTTTTTGAAAAGGGCATTGGAGCTAAAGTAGAAGTTATAACCGCACCATTTTAGATTACCTGCGTAACTCATTAGTGAGAATCAGGTCATTCATAATTTGGGCAACAGCCCGATGGAAAATAGGCCTATTAGGGCCTTTGGAATGTTTTGAAGACACATTAAGGTCTTTAGAGAAATTTGAAGACACTTTGTGGCCTTTAGAAAAGAGCACTTGAGAGTTTCGATTTGGATGTTGGAGTGTTTTGAAATAGAACTTTGGAACTCTTGAAAGGGAGTTTTGAAAATGTATTTGGAACAATTCAAAGGAGTTTTAGAAATGCTTTAAGATAACTCGAGAGAGTTTGAAAATATTTTGAGATCTTATTTTGAAAACCTTGGAGGTATGATTTTAAAATGTTGAAAAGTATTCAAAATGGTTTTTGAAAACACCTAGGGCTTTGAAACCATAATATAGACAATCTAGGGGGTTGTTCTTGATATATCACATTCCTTTGGAATCCCTAACATTGGAAAGGGTAGAGACACCTTAGGGTTGTGAGTTCTTGAGAACATTTTTGAAAATATTTTGAAGATGGAGTGTAGGAACATTTAAAGAGGTTATGGAGTTGGTTTTTGAAATCTCAAAAGAGTAGGAGGTTTTGGAAAAATGGGTAATGAGGATAGTTTAGAAAGATGATTTTAAAAAAGGGTCTATGAGTTGAAATCTTGAAGCATACCAACCTAGGTTGGGTTGGCCTAAGGTTAACTAATTTGGGTTAGGTTAACCTACAATTAAGGTGACCTAGGATCAACTAACTTGGGTTAGGTTAACACAGGGTTAAGGTGACTTAGGGTTAACTAACTTTGGTTAGGTTAACCTAAAGTTGGTCAACTAGGGTCAAGTTAACCAAGGGTTGGATAACTAAGGCCAAGTTAACCTAGGGTTGAGTAACTAGGGTTAAGTTAACTTAGGGTTGGACAACTAGGGTAAAGTTAACCTAGGATTGGACAACTAGGGTTAAGTTAACCTAAGGTTAGATAACTAGGGTCAAGTTAACCTAAGGTTAGACAACTAGGGTTAAGTTAACCTAAGGTTAGATAACTAGGGTCAAGTTAACCTAAGGTTAGACAACTAGGGTCAAGTTAACCTAGGGTTGGACAACTAGGGTCAAGTTAACCTAGGGTTGAATTGGAAGATGGTTTTGAATGGTGGTTTGATGCATTTTTGGAACGAGTTTTGAAAAACAAATCATGTTATGTAAAGGACTTTGGTAGACAACCTTTTTGAAGATCATTTCCATGAAAATTTGACTCTAGCTAAGAATATGATTTATATGGTTGATGTTTGAAGACCATTCAAAGGAAGGTTTTCGTATGACCATTATAGCCATTATCTTGACAAGAGTATGGAGTCTAAGAATCAAAATGATGATGATAACTTTTTGAAATACCATTTTTAATAGAAAGACGGAGAGAATGAATTCTTGAAAACCATCCTTGAGAAGAGGATTTTGAAAGCCATTTTTAAAGAAAACCATTCCAACAAGGTAGGGTTCCTATGGCCAAGTAAAGGGAGACCACTCAAGAGAGGGTCTCATGGGGCCATTCCAACCACTAATCTTGAGGGAATGGAAACCTTAGAAATCAAGGAGTTTGAAAACCATTTGTGTGCAAGGAATGAAAGAAAATGGAACCATTCTAACAATTTAGGGCTCGTATGGCTAATGTAAAAGGGAGACCACTTAAGAGAGGGTTTCATGGGGCCATTCCAACCACTAAACTTGAGAGAATAGAAACCTTAGGAATTAGAGAGTTTGAAAATCATTTTTGTGCAAGTTGGAATGCAATGATACAAAAAGTGTGAGTTAGGGGGGAGGGGTTAGTGGGGGATTCTCTAAGGTATGATTTCTAAGGTCTCATCAGAAACTTCAAGGAGCCAACTCTTAAAACCATTTTGAGAGGAATGTTGAACTTGAAAAATGGCATGGAAATAAGAATAATGCAAGCTTTGTGGAACATGATTATAAATACAAAAATGAAGTCAAGCACACAAGACATGATCAAGATAGCAAAATACAAGGGGGTCATGAATACATACAAGGCTTTAGGCTATACCACATAAACAAGGGGCTCCTAGGCCATACCATCTTAAAGTAGGCTAGTGAGAGATCCCCCTACATGGTGGCTCCCACTAGCTTTCCTCTTGGCATGAACTAGGAGCCCTCTTAGCTCAAGCATGCAAGAAGGGGGGGTTGAAGATGGGGATTAAAATGGAGAATAGCCTAAGTATGCTAGAAGGGAGAAGAGAATAGTGGGGGAAGACAAAAATATAAAAGAAATACCACATTTTGTCTTCAATATACTTGTAGACTTCTATGGATGCCTTGACTTGAACTTGAATGGCTCCAAATAGGCTTGAGGGGTTGGAAGGTGATGTTTAATGGTGTATAGGGCTATGTAAGTGAAGTGTATGGGTTAGAGGGTGGTGGTATCTAGCCTAAGTGTTAGAGGAGTGGAATGTATGTAGAGATTCAAGATTCTGGAGCAGTTTCAGTAGAGCTTCGCTTCAATTTTCGATTCTGGAATATGCAAAGGGGGAGGCCTATATTTATAGGCAAAATTTTGGACACTGGCATATGTAAGACATACGCATGTATAAAATTTACACAAGCCAACCTTCCAAGGTTTGACTAAACTGTCAGGTACTATTCCATTGGCAGAATGCCACGTGGCACCCATTGTACTAGCTAAATTCTGACGGTTGATCAAACTTCGGTCAATTTGATCAAAATCTTGGAGCATGTAGCATACGCTCCGCCACCAGGAGTGTTCGTTTAAACTTTGCCTCGATAATTGAGCCAACCGGAGAGGTTTCGGAGGAATCAGTTGCACCTAAGGTGTTTTCTTAGGGTTTCTCATGAACTTTCGTGTTTTCAAAAGGTTCAAATGGTGTTCAGAAGTGTGAGATATCATCTTAGGAAGTGTGCATAAAATGACATCCTTGCGGAGCGTCAGTGATACGTTCCACGGGGATTCGAAGGTAGCTGTTTTTGTGTCGCATGATCGGGGCCTTAAGGAAGCAACCTTTCTGATCGGACTGTACCGATGGAAAGCACTATGGAAATACTTTCGGGAATTCACTAATTTACACATTTCTCAAGTTGTTTGATGGTGCATTTTAATTAAGGAATTGGAGAAAAAGCCAACCTTAGCGAAGCGTCTGTGAGGCGCTCCAGGGGTTGCCAAAAGTAGTAGTTTTCAAGCCACGTGATGAGGAGCTTCGGGAGGCGGCCTATCCGATCAAGTCATATCGATAGAAAGACCTATGAACGAGCTTCGAGAATTCCTTGGTTTACGCATTTCTCAAGTCATTTGACGGTGCATTACAACTAGGGAATTGGGAGAAAAGGCAATTTTGGCGGAGCGTTTGCTAGACGCTCTAGGAAACTTTTATTGAGTCGGGAGTGTTTAGTGTCGTAAGGTCCTTTTCAGGTTAAACAGGGGTGTATAACAAGACCCGTCGTTCAAAACTCCAGGACTGGTGCTGTTTTGGGGCGTGTTCAGGTTGTTAGGGGTAAAACGGTTATTTTGACCGGGTTTGGTTGAAAATGGTCAGGAATGGATTGGAGTGTTATGTTAAGCGTGTTGGGTCATTCTGGGGTGATCCAGGGAGAGTCTTTCATTGTTTGGTGAGATTTGTGTGGTGTTGGGGCGTTCAGGGGTAAAACAGTCATTTTAACTAGAGTTAGCTGAAATGGGACCGGAATTGAACCTAATGGCGTGTGGAGAACGCCTAAGGGCTTAACACTATTTTGGAAGGGTGGAATTATCGTTTTGAGGGATTTTGAACTTTCTCAAACGTGCCTGGAGGCCCAAGGGGCAAGTTTGGTCATTTTTCACCGAGTTCGGCTAGCAGGCGCCGGTGTTGACCTAGGTGTTAGTTCTCGAGGCCGCCCAGCCTCATAAAACTACCTATGCGGTGTTGGTTTCTGAGAATACCTGGTCTCAGAAAGCTACCTATGAGGGTGGTGTTAGTCTCCGAGAACGCCTAGTCTCAGAGAACTGCCGAATGATAGACATTTTACATTGATGGGCTAGTAGGCGCCAAAAGTGAACCGTCTGAAATTAGATAAGGTGTTGGTCCTTGAGATCACCTAATCTCGGGAAACTACCTGGATGGCGTTGGTCTCCGAGACCGCTCGATCCTAGAAAGTTACCTGGAATGCCTAGGGGCATGATGGTGTTTATGGCTTTAGTGGGCCATTATGAGCCCGGGAAGCTACCAGTTGACTGGATTGGAGTTTAAAAGAACCGTCTTGGGCTTACATGTGTCATGATGTTTGAAAACTGGGTCCGGTCGGGCTGAAGATTGTTGAGCGGGCAAAAATGGGGTGCTTACAACTATGATCTTAATTTGCTAGTGGTGTGACTCTGTTGGTTGGTTGGTTGGTTGCATGTGAGGGTCACATGTAAGAGGACATGTGTCCAATATATCCTCAGTCTCCTATTGCGAGTAGAGAAGACCTAGACTTGTATTCATCCATTTTGCATGTCTATTGTCGCGCCACGATTTTCGCCCTTCAAGTCTCCACGACTCAGGGGAAGAAAGTACGATACTCTTTTGTGTTAGAACTTATCCTAAGAAGGACAAGTGTGACAGGGTTTGAACTTAAAATGCATTTGATTAAGGGTTTTTAGAAAAATGTTTGGAGTTACCACCTAACATGGCTAAAGGTGTGCTAGGTCACCCGAAACTAAGAGTAATATGAGGATTCAACTTATGCTTTTGAAAATGTCCTCTTGATAGGTGTTTTGGAAAATTGGGTTGTTTGGCAACCTTTGAAAATATTTTAAGCCCTTTTGAAAAATAACTTCGATTTTGGTATTTGAAATAGAAATCTATGGTCTAAGGGTTAGTTACGTGTAGGGAAGATATTCTAAGATCATCACCTTATCCTGCCCTTGCAGTACCTACATGTCTATTCACCATAAGTTCACTCACTTGAATAACCAATTCCTAATTGTCCACTTATGCCCACTTTAAAAAGCTTTGAAAGGAAATTTTTGTCTATCACTTTTGGAAAGAAAGATGCATGATGCAATTTGAAAAAGAGTTTAGAAGAAACTTGAGATTGGATTTTGAAAAGCCCTTGTGAACTTGTCTCAAAAAGGTTTTCGAAAATTATTTTTCATGTACCTTGTGAAAGGTATGTTGATTGTTCATTGCCATTGAGAGGTTAGTTATGCAAGAACTAAACTCCTTCAAGGCCATGAGTTTCAAAAAGCATGTTTTAAAAGGAAGGGCTAGGAACTTTCCTTATTTGAATATCTCACTTGACCTTTGACAACCTTAACCATAGAAGGCTTAAGGTCATTTCAAGAATGTGATGTTTGAAAATAGCTTTTGAAAAATTATTTTGTAAAACATTTAGGGTTTGAAACCCTAATATGAACCTTCTAAGTTTCATTTGATGTATCACTTTCCTTAAGAAACTCTAACCAATAAAGGGTTAGGATTGCCTTAGGATGGTGAGTTTTTTAAGTCGTCTAAGAAATAGTTTTTGAAAATGGTAAGTGTTTAGTCATTTTGGATTGAGACAAGTTTAAAAGAGCTTTTTTTAAAAACATTTTTGGGTTGGAGTTGGGATTTGAAAAAGGGTCCTAGAGTTACAATCTTAAAGCCCCCCAAACTCGGTTGGGCAACCTAAAGTTAAGGTAACCAAGGGTTAGGTTGACATAGGGTTGGACCACTTAGGGTTAGGTTGACCTAGGGTTGGACCACTTAGGGTTAGGTTGACCTAGGGTTTGGAGACGACTTGGGGAGACAAGTAACCTAGGGTTTAGGAAGAATGCCTTGAGGTAGAAAATATTTAATTTGATGCAATATGCAAGGATTTGATTTTTAGTTGAAAAAGGAAAGTTTTATTTTTGAAAATTTCTTAAAAAGGAAAGTTTTACTTTAGGAAAGTTTTGAAAAATGAAAGTTTTATTTTAGAAAAGTTTTGAAAAAAATGAAAGTTTTATTTTAGGGAAGTTTTGATTGAACTGGAAAAGAAAGATCTAATTTTGTTTTAAAAAATAAAGGATTGGATTTTGTTTTCACAAATAGAGAGATTTGATTTTGTTTCCAAAAATAGAAGATTGGATTTTGTAGAAAATGAAAAGAATTGATTTTGTAGAAAATGAAAAGAATTGATTTTGTAAGAAAGGAAAGATTTGATTTTATAAAAAAGGAAATATTTGATCTTGTTTCTAAAAGTAGAAGATCAGATTTGGTTTCCAAAAATGGAAGATTTGGTTTGACTTGAAATAGGAAGGATTTGACTTAAAAAAAGTATGATTTTATGTGAAATCTTTTGGTTTAAAAAGCTATGATTTTATGTGACATTGGTTTGGAAACAACTCAAAAAGCTATGCACTTTTTTTAGAAAACATGATATAATAATGATTTGAAAAATGTTTTCATGCAATGAATGCAAGAATGAAGGTTAGGGACAAAATTCGGGTTTCCTGGGGAATGAGTTTCTAAGGTTTTGACATTGGCTTCAAGATAAAAACACTTGGATTCACTTTGGAAAACACTTGAAATTGAGATTTGGAACAGATTAAAACAACTAGGTTTTGGAAAAGAATGGTTAGGGTTTGAAACCCTAATGTGGCACTTGGAGACCTCTTTGAATATCCCACTTTCCTAAAGTAACCCTAACCATTAGAAGGTTGGAATCACTTTAAGGTTGTGATTTTGAAAGCAAGTTAGGGTTTGAAACCCTAATGTGGACCTTGGTGGTCATATTGAATGTTCTAGGGAAACCCTAACCATAAAAAGGTCCATAGGGTTGTGATTTCTTAAAAAATAAGTTTCAAAATAGCTTTAAAACAACTTTAGGGTGTAGTTTTGAAAAACGCTTTTGAAGGCAGCTTAAAAAGCATGATGGTAATGAACAATGCATGAACCTGACAATTATTATGCAATATGGACATGAACATACAAGGTTGAAGCCTTCACCATATTACAAGAGGCCCTAGACCCATACCATGATGAGTTCGACTAAAGAGAGATCCCTGTCACAGTGATCTCTTCTAGAGCTTTCTCTAAGCATGGACCTAGCGTACTATTATTTCAAGCACGCAAGAAGAGGGGATTTGGAGATGGAGATGAAAACAGAAAAATAGTCCAAGCGGACTAGGAGGGACAAGAGAGAGAGAGAGAGGAGGATTGTAGAAAAGTAAATAGAACCCTTGCTTGTCCTCTTGTTAGCTTGAATGCTTCAATGGCGGACTTGCTTGAACTTTGCAATGGTCTTCAAGAGCTTCCAAGGCCTGAACTTGATCTTTAATGGAGTGAGGAAGCTAGGCTTTTAGTGTTTAGCGCTAGAGGGGGCTAGGGCCTGAGAGAAGCTTAAGGGAATTAGAATTTTTGGAGGATTTCGGGAGTTGTTTTGAGGGAGGTAGCATTTCTAGGTGATTTTTCAAATCTGGAATACACTGGGCGGTGGTCTATATTTATAGGCCAATTTTTGGCCTGTAGTGGAGCCACCTTGGTTTGGCAATGATCTTGAAGATTTGATTTGCCTTGGGCTATAAGGCAAAGATCTAGGCACCACTCATAGTGGCTTCAAGCCATTTTTTAGCTTGGCTCCATTGTAAGTGGCTCCACTTTGGTTTGGAAAGCAGCCGGGCTGCGGGGGCTACATGGAAAAGAGATGGGGGCACCCAAGAGTGCTCTTGGGATTTCCGGTTTGATACCCAGAGCTGGAATGATTAAAAAAGATTAGCGATCAACTAGGGGCAAAACGGTCATTTAGACCTAGAAATACCAAAATGGGCCCTGAACGGACTGGGATGGCACTTGGAGATTAGGAATGCTCATGGGAGTGCGCCGAGGGTTTACTGGTTGATATCCAAAGTCGGTGTAGTTGAAAAGGATGAGTGGCCCACTAGGGGCAAAACGGTCATTTCCCTGGAATTGGCCCAGAGTTGACCATGATAGGATTTTGGAGATCGGGGATACTTGTGGGAGTGCTCTGGAGGATTACTAGTTTGAAACCTAAGGCCGATGCGGTTGAAAGGGATGATCAGTCCCCTAGAGGCAAAATGGTCATTTGACTAGGAAATACCGAAACGAGTCTGAAATTGACTAGAAGAGGTAGAGTTATCATCCTAAGGACTTAGGTATCCTCCCAAAGACGTTGCCGGATTGAATTAGACTGGAATGATGCCTCAGGGGCATTTTGGTCATTTGGCTTCAAGTGGGCTCGACAAGCCCGGGAAGCAACCAGTTGACTATACTGGAGTTTGAAAGGTCGGTTTGGGTTTGAATGTGTTATGGTATTTGAAAGTGAGTATGGTAGGGCTAAAAATTGCTGAGAGAGCAAAAATAGGGTGCTTACAGATGCCCCTCTTTTTTTGTCTTTACTTGTCGAAGACAAAAAACGATAGAGTAATTGTCTCATGTTAGCTGCGAGACAATCGGAGGGATCAGAATTGAAAAATTTTGAAGGCTGGAGTTCATGTTTTGAATCTCAAGGTTCAGGAGCATTTAAAATTGGATTTGGTGAGAAAAAGAGGTGAAAGGGCCAAAAATTCCCCTTGGCGCCACTAGGAGTGGAGCTAGGCATAAAATTACCTAGGTGCCTCTGCTAGTAGCGCCAGGCTATATTGTGTTTTTAAAACCCTAGTAGCCGTGACTTTTGATATTGCTTGCATTGGTTTGGACGATTTTTGAAATTTTGCTCTGAAATGTTTTGAGGGATTTCTCTTGGGCATTGTTGGGAGAGACTTCGGAGATGCCAGAGAGTCACTGGAAAAGTTCACCATCGCTAGAGAAGAAGATTTCATTGGAGAACTCCAAAACAAGAGTTTTTTTTTGTTTTGTGTTGATTTCTTCGCGTAAATATTCGATTGATGCGTATGAATAGTCAAAATCAATGTTTTGAATAGTTTTGAACACGTTTATGGGATTGTTTTCACATTTTGATAATCGTTTGAGTGTGTTTTGATGAATGTGCATATTTATGTAAAAAAGATTTCTGCAAGAATTGATAATTTGCTCCTACAATTTTGGGTATTGCATTTGCTTACCAAATTTTTATACATGTGCCTTAGAAAAATGTTTTGAACAAATGTGGAAAGTTTCGTGATTTTTTGACAACTTTTGAATTTTCAGATTTTTTGAAAATTAGAAAAATAAATGAAAATTAGAAAATTTGAGAAATTAGTTGGTTTGTGGTTAGAAAAATTGTGGAATTATTTTTAAAAATTTGCATGAACCATTTTGGAGGGTTCATGGATTTTTAGAAATTTTAAGAAGTTGGAAAGCCTTTGAAAAATTTGAAAGTCGAGTGGATTATTTGTACTTATTTGGGGTTTGTGAATTGTGATTAATGGAATCATGTCTGGTTGGTGTTTATTGGGTGTTTATGATGTTGTGGATGGCTCAGTGACACGTTTGTGGGGCTTGGAATGCTTTTTAAACAGGATTCTGTCGTATTTTTAGAAAAAATTGGAGTACACGATGTTGAGGTTTTGGGATTTGAAAACCTTTAATGGGATACTTGGAGCACTCGGGAGTTGTGGGGTGATGAATAGGGGTTGTTTTGGTTTTTGAAAATGTTTAGTTTTGTTGAAAAGAAAGGAAACAACTTTGAAAATGTTGAGATGATTTTTGGGAGTGTTGTTTCGGTGTTTAGGCATGTTTTAGGTGTAGAAACAGGGATATGTTTGGAACCGAGGCCTCCCTTGTGGGGTTTTAAAGTTTTTGAAATGGGGCTTTTGAAGGATAAAGCCTTGGAAACCAAGAATTTGATTAGAACTTGAACTTTTTGAAGGAAAAAAGCTTTAGAAAACCAAGGAGTTGAAATGTTTTTGAAGACAAAGGTTTAGGAAACCTTGAATTGAAACTTTTTGAAGGATTAAAATTTGGAAAACCTGAATGTGAAACTTTTTAAAGAATAAAAGTTTAGAAAACCTTGAATGTGAAACTTTTTGAAGGGTAAAAGTTTAGAAAACCTAAAATGTGAAACTTTTTGAAGGATAAAGTTTTAAAAACCTGGAATGTAAAACTTTTTGAAGAATAGGAGTTTAAAAAACCTGGATATGAAACTTTTTGAAGCATAAAATTTTAAAAACCTGGAATGTGAAACGTTTTGAAGGATAAAAGTTAAGAAAACCTTGATGTAAACTTTTTGAAGGATAAAAGTTTATAAAACCTTGAAATGGATTTGAATGAACTTTTAGAAGGAAAAAGTTTTAAAACCAATTGATTTGATTTGAGTGAACTTTTTGAAGGAAAAAAGTTAGAAAATCTTGAATTGGATTGAAAATCTTTTGGAGTTTTTTTTTTTTTTTTTGTTTTAAAAATGATTTGGGAGTGAAAGGGGTATGACCGGAAGCTAGCTTCTGACTTTCTTTTCCTCTCTTTTTTCCTTTCTTTCTTTTCTTTTTTCAGCTCTCCTTTTTTTTATGCATTATCTTGTATATTTTTCTCTCTTGCTCTTTCTTCTTCTTTTATTTATTTTTTATATATGCCTACTTATTGATACTTTTCTTTTTCTTTTGTTCTGTTCTGATCTTAGGATAGCTGATGCTAGAGATGAGGGTTGTAAGAAGAGGCATCAGCTTGGGAAAAGGGCTCGCACTGATCAAGATACCACGGAGGCTAGTTATGGTAGCTCTACCCACAATAGGGGCAGTCGCCGATCGGTCAGTAGGGCAACTTCCAGCTACAGTTAGATGGAGAGTGTGCCTCCCATCAAGCCAGAGTCTGAAGAGGACATTCAAGGCCTTAAGGACCCCGTGACGAGATATGGGAGGGCAAGTGCCAGGATCAGGAGCGCCGACTCTGGTTTGGGCGACTTGGATATTCCCGACATCCCTCCCTTAGGAGACCTGGCCTACCATCCCGGTGTCTGCTCACGTGTCATTTGATGCCTCCTAGTGTCCAAACTGCTTTTCATGGGGTGATCCATGCTGCTTTGATTGCCATGCAGAGGTCAGCCTAGTCTTCTTAGGATTTTCTCACAGACATAGGCTTCGGATTATTCAAGACACTACCAACAGATCGCCTGGACCGCAGGCTTTTTAGCACCTTGGTGGAGAGATGGTTTAGGGAGATGTGAACTTTTCACTTTATCGGTTGTGAGCTTGGCTCGACTCGGCTCCACTAAACTGAGCGATCATCACAAGACTTTCCTTGATGGGTTACAGGATCACTTTAAGGCTAGTAACTATGGCATATGCTTGCATTCTCTTGGACTTGCCAGCCTTTGAGAGTACATCATTTCTTGCAGCACTTCTTTGTCAAGGCTCGATGACCTTTTCTACTAAGCTCCCTCTTGTGCGTAGGGATATCATGAGGCACCGACTAGTGTTATATGTGGTTTTTAGCTATTTTTGCAATAGCAACTGGACTAGGGTCCCTCTCAGCTTGGTGAGCCTTTTAGTAGATTTGGATGCTCTGTATGACTTGGATTGAGGGACTTTCACCTTTGCCTGCTTTCTCCAAGGGATGCGTGTGAGGACTTTTGCACGCTGGGGCAATGTCATCAGCTTCTGGCCTTTCTTGGTTTGGTGGAGCTACGAGTATCTGCCCGTACTTTGGCCATGGGTGGAGATGGATGATGCTTACCCCAAGGCCTTGAGGTGGGCCCGTACTCAGGTTGTGCAGCTATTAGAGGTTTTGATTTTATCTCACTCAAGACGAACATAGAGCTCTTGTTGCCCGAGGTTGTGACATGGAGGCCTTTTATAGAGTCCTTATATTATAAGACTGTGATATATGTTATTCTTTTGTCTTTATCGAGGGTCTCCTTTATCGGTGCTAGAGAGACACTGGCGCCAGTTTCATCAGGATTTCTGTGTCACTAGAGATCCCTCTATATATATATACGGGATTCCTCGTGAGGGAGTTGACATACCGCTCCTAGTACCTCAACCGGGTGTTGTCTCTTTACTTCTGCCAGACTTCGACTACACTACCCACTTTAGTGCTAGATTTGTCGAGGCCTTTACTTCTTTGGATGTGGTAGTAGAAGATGCAGCCGTGGGCTAGGAGGTTGTCGACCTATGGCGCCGGGCTTAAGGGTTTGTTTCTTGGGAGGAGCACATCACCATGCAGAACCAACATCAGGCAGAGGTAGTTGACTTGACCGCCCCGCTGTCATAGATGGAGGCCCGTTGGGTATACACTTGATTTCTTACGTTGTTTTTTTGGATCTTGCCTTTTTTGCTACTTGTAGAGCCTAATGCTTCCTTCACGAGGCTTGACTTGTTTGATCTTGGGTTGCTTGTCTTTCTTGTAAGAACCATATGATGTAGGGGCTTCCAGTAGTCAGCCCCCTCCTTATGAGCCGTTCTTTGGAGATTTTGACCTAAATGGCGATGGAGGCTTGTGACAGGCTTCAGTGGGCTTATTTATTTCTTTTTCAACTTTCGTAGTTACCACCTGGATTTGGAGTACATTTTGTTAGATGTTTTCTTTTCATGCTTTTATTTTGGGAGCCGTGCATCAGCTCATGGACATTTTAAACCTTTATAATCTTTGAACAGGATGGATGTTTTATGCATGGATGGACACGTACATGAATGTATACACAGGGGATGTATGTGTAGGATATGGATATGTTTACTGGTGACTATGATGGATGTATGCACATGTGATTGTGATGATCGTGACACGTGCACAAGTTGTGTTGTGATGCTTGTTTATGCAGAGGGGTTTGTCAAGTGTATACAAAGTTCATACTAAAATTCCTAACAAAATGTATGTACAAATATTATGAATGTGTGTACAGGTTGGACCAGAAACTCCCATGGATGCTCCAGGCTTACACTCTTGAAATAGTATGCCCTTTTTTGGGATCCTTCTTCTTTTTGCTTTTGTCCCATCTCGGTCGAAGTGTGATAGCATTTTGTACTATTTTGAGACTTAACCCAATGGCTCATTTTTCCCACTCTCTCTTGTTGGAAGGAAAAACTCTCTTTAGTGGACCTCTTGATTTCTTCTAAGACTTTCTTTTAGGTTTGGCAGACTCTCTTGAGTGGTAGCCAGTATTTCCCTTTAGCAAAGCAGCAGGTAGCTTCCTTCATCAGTTCGAGAAGATCTTGAGTTTATACTTATGGGCCAATTTTTGGAGGAGGTTGTGCCACTCCTAGTGGCACCTATCCAAAGTAGTGGCGCTACCTTGGTATGATAATGATCCTGAAGATTTGATTCGTCTTGGGCTGCAAGGCAAAGATTGGGTGCCACTTCTAGTGGCTTTAAGCCATTTTTTGGTCCGACTCTGCTTTGGTCTAGAAAGCTGCTAGGCTGCGAGGCCCAGCTAGAAAACAGATGGGGGCACCTGGGAGCGCCCCAAGGATTGCTGGTTTGATACTCAGAGCTGGAATTGTTAAAAAAGATTACTGGTCCACTAGGGGCAAAACGGTCATTTGGATAAAAAAAATACTAAAATGGGCACGAAACGAAACTAGATGGCATTTGGAGATTGGGAATCGTTGTGGGAGTGCCCCAGGAGTTTATCAGTTTGATACCCAGAGCCGGTGTGATTGAAAAAGATGACCAGCCCACTAGGGGTAAAATGATCATTTGAATCGGGAAACACCGAAATTGGCTTGGAGTTGACCGGGATAGGATTTTGGAGATCAGGGATACTAGTGGGAGTTCCCCATAGGATTACCGGTTTGATATCCAAGGCCGGCGTGTTTGAAAAGGATGATTGGCCCAATAGGGGCAAAATAGTCATTTTAACTGAAAAACACCAGAATGGGTTCGAAATTGACTGGAAGAAGTGGCATTATCATTCTGCGGACTTAGGTATCCTCTTAAAGACCGTGCCAGATTGAATTGGATTAGAATGTTGCTTCAAGGGCATTTTGGTCATTTGACTTCCAGTGGGCCCGACAGGCCCAAGAAGCGACCGGTTAACTGGATTGGAGTTTAGAAGGTCGGTTTAAGTTTGAATGTGTTGTGGTATTTGAAAGTGAGTCCGGTCGGGCCGAAGATTGCCAAGTAGGCAAAAATGGAGTGCTTACATCTATGTATTTCATGGAAGAGAGCGATTAAGTCAAATTTGTAGACGAAATTTGTGTTTGGTAAGAGGAAAAAATGAGAGAAAATGAAAGAAAAATCCGTACAAGTTTGCATCAAGGTAGGAATCATCATTTTACGCTTATTTGAATAAATTACTTAGCACTTTCTATGAGATCTTTCATAATGTAAAATTGGAAACTTGAACTTGAAAAGAGTAAACCCTAGCTGGTGAGACTTAAAACCCCTTTTTATAAACCCATTTTGAAGAACTTGGATGATTTTTATAGAAATTTTGACCAAATCATGATGGTCTTTACCTAGTTTGAATCCTTGGATATGTGTTTGAACCCTTAGAATAGGCATTGTGGGACTTGATTGATTGAAACTTAGCATTTTTATAAGATTCAACTCTTAAAATCTATTTTCTAAAAAGTTGGGTTGAGTGACCCAATTTGGTTGAGCCAACATAACTCGAGACCACCTACAACAACCTCAGAGACCATCGCTCAATGCTTGAAATGTTGGATTGGGCCAACAAAGTTGGGTCAATCCAACTTTGCTATTTTTTTTTATAAATGATTTAGAAAGACCTATTTTGTGACTTTTTGCTATATTTAATCACAATATATGTTTCCTTTATGTAGGACTATTACTATAAGAGGATTTAAAAGACTAGGTAAGGGTTTAAGGTGAGTGATGGGGTTATTGGAGTAATTTTAATTATATTTTCTATTCAGTTTTTTTTTCTCTTGCTATAAACTTGCACAATTGATATGGTTTCAATACAGAAACTTTCTCTATGGTACCTTTCAAGTATAATTATCATGTTTTGATGCTAAGTCCTGTATTTATCATATTATGCAAACCCATGGACTTAATTATATGAATGTTAATTTGATTATGCATTTGAAACTAATACGTGTTATTCTCAGGAGACCTACATCGGGAGACTTAAAATAAGTCCAAAGCTTGATATATCATTACTGGGGAGACATCTCCCACAACTCAATGTCATTTTTTTACACACCACTAGTGGATGTGTCTTTTTACAAGTCTTCTGTTTTGTCGAGATCTTGAGCATATTTCATATGTAGATGATATGATGCTTAGATGCTATTTCTACTTTGAAACTTAATGTGCATCTTATAAATGAAACATTTACAGGCAATTCTTAGATACTTTACGACTTATCTTCAAGAACATGATTTATTTCAATCTTTTATAATACAAACGCTTATATTTTATGAAGTCAAGTCCATAGTTATTTTTATACTTTGATTGCTTCATTATTCATTATGCTTGTAGCTCATACCGTTATTTAAACATTTTAGGGAATCAAGAGTAAGGAGCCTAGCTATGCTTTTTCAACTATTTAGATGGAGTTTTATGGTGTTAGATGCTTGGTGGCTCATGCTTTGTTTGATAGAGATGCTTGCTTTAATTTAATTTGATGAACCATGTTGGGTTTTGTAAAACACCTTGAAAGACTATGTCATATATGTATATATATTTGTATGGCCTTGGAATAGGGTGATGGATGTAATAAGGAAAATGCTATATGTAATCACATTTTACAATTTCTTTTCTCACCCACTAAACATAAGTAAATGGGTCCCACATAAATTGATCAATATGGGTCCTAGAGTCTTATGTCTAGGAGTGAGAAAAGGGATTGTGAAATGAGATTATATATAGCATTACTCTTATAATAATTACTCTATGTTATGCTTGTGACATGAGTTATGATAGTGATATAGACATTTGCTCTAGTAATCGAAACATACGCACAAGACACGCTTGTTTTGGTAATTCAATCTTTTGATTAATTCAACTTTTGATAGCTAAGCTACTGACTGGTCATGATTCTTAATCCAATAGGATGGGTCAGGGATTTTGACACTAGTGGTTAGTGAAGTCTTGTTTATCTTGTCAACTTACAAACAATCTCCTGTACCATTCAATACAAATGGCTATGTGCCTTTTTTTTCCCTTTTGATCTTATCCATTTGGAAGTCTACCCCTTTTTTCCTTTTGATTTTATCCATTTGGAAGTCACACACCCGCCGCCCCCCCAAGCCCGGGCGTAATCTCTCGCACTATCAAAATTTTTATGTCGAATAATGCTATGGAAAACCAAAGAACTGCCTTTCTTAACTTTATTTGCCAACTAGACATTGTACCTTATTGTTCTTATATTGGCACATCTTAAGTATCGACATAACCTTAATATTATTTGTTCTCTTCTTATTTTCTCTTTTATCTTGGTCGTTTCCGGGGCAACGCTGCTCTTACAAAAGTCTACACCATCAATTGCATCCCATCCCCCATTATTGGGAATCAAACTCTTTACGAGTGGTTGTTTAGTAATTTTGCTGCTTGTAGTCTTTTTCGACTCTTTTTTTGTGCTTGTTTTATTTTACTCCAACCTCGTGACCGTATTAAGTTAAAACTTGGGCACGTGTTTGTTGCCTCTTAGGCTATGTGATTGAACATAAGAACTATCAATTTTGGGATCTTTATTTCAAACATCTTCTTGTTTCCACGTAGGAACATAAAATGTAGTCCGCTTTGTCTCACTTTCGGCTACCTTCTTTTACTACTTCCATTTTTTATTTTTTATTGATTCATCTGTTTAATTGTTTTCTGCTGACCTTACTACATACACGACAACAAAAGTAGATTTCTCGGCATTTCATATTCGTTGGTTAAAGGTGGAATAAATTCCAGAAATTCCTTTCTTGGGCATTCGTGTCAGTGTTTTACTCAAGTGTCGCCAACATCTAGAAATGGCACAGCTTTTTGACGTTTCTACACGCCGGTAAATTACCACGGCGTTTTTGGGCTTCTTGTGGCGTTTGTCAAGGCTAGTAAACGTACTGATGTCGGCCAAGTCTCCAGTGATTAAATTCCGGTGATTTAAAACGCCAAAAACGCTGAGAAAGAATTCAGAAAAATGCTTCAATTTTGTTTTTTGCGACTTTGGTTTTAATGCCAGAAATAATTTCTAGTTTATAACACTTATAGAGGCAATTGTTGGAAATGCTGAAAATAAGCAAATTTTATTTTTTATTATTTTTAAAGTTATTATGTCTCACCTAACCTGTCGAGAATAACAATATTCTCATTAATTCGATATCAATCCATATCTAAAAAATTCAACCCATATATAACAGCATTTAAAACTCGAATAAAAATTCATAGGAAATATGCATACATCCCAAAGAAAATAACAACCTATAAAACATAGTGAGCATCAATATAGTAAAAAATTCATAAAAATCTACCCATAATACACAAAAATCTATAACAATCTTCTCATAGTAAGCAAAAAATTCATAACACCTCCATGAATTTTGTGGGTTGTCAAGTATAAAAAAGTAATGCAGCCAACACAAGTACTTTCTATGATAAACTTGAAATTGATAATTATGTTCAAATTAGCAAATCATAAAAATAAACTTGTATAGTAAGGGCTCGTTTGGGAACAGCTTACTTTGTGTACTTTTTTTAGCATTTTGCTTAAAATGAGTACTTGGTGATTGGTAGCAAGTTTTTTTTAACTTATATTAAGCTAGTTTTTTTTTCCTTCCCTTTTTTAGGCTAATAAGCCAAAAAGTAAAAAAGAAAAATTTTAAAGCTTTTTTTTCCCTTATTCTACTGTAATGGAAATTTTGTACGTTTTAAATAAATTACATGCTACTATAATTAATGTCGAAATTTTGTTTAGCTTTGCAAAACATCACGAAAATGCAATCGAATTTATTTTTATCATTTTTGTCTAAAAAAGCTAAAAAAAAAACTTTAAATTAGTACCAAACACCTCAACCAAACTTTTTTTTAAGTCAACTTATTCTTTATTTTTTTTAAGCAGCCTATTTAATAAAAAAAGATGTTCCCAAATAGGCCCTAAGTGCAAAAATTTAATGAAGAACTAAAGTGTTCAATACATCATGAGATAACCAAGTAACGTTTCCACTGACGAAACTCCAACAATTTGGAGATGTTTAATAGGCACAATCAAAAGTTCATGAGGCCTCAATGCCTGTGTGAGATGCACTTCAAAAAAACCTTGGTTCCAATTGTACCCCTCCCCTAAACTTTTGTAGGGTTTCCACTAACCACATATCATCAAGTGATGGTTACTTTTGGTATATTGCAACCACGAAGATCTACAATATTGTCAACTTAAACAACCATGTAATAATTTTTCACTTATGCAACCTAAACGTAATAATTTAATTACGAGATATTATTTTTAAATGTTTACCACGGCAAAAAACCAACGATTACCTTCACACTGGAAGCTACCGCCTTGCCTGTTCCCTTTTATCTTTCGGTGAGTGACCTAAATTCAATAAGAAATCAATGATAAGGAGAAAAAACTTGAATTCAAACAATGTAAATCGCAAACTTTTTGACCCCATCAACCAATACAGTAATGTTGTCTTTGAAACCTAAATTTATCAAGGGAAAAGAGAACAAAATGAGATTTTTTATTTTATTTTTTATGTTCTTTTACCCTCCACTTTCTCTAACAATCAAATATACTAGGTAATTTCACGTTCTCTTGCCTCTCCTTTTTCCTCATGAATCTTTGATAGAACATGTTGTGAAACGTAAATGTTGTGAAAACATGATCCCATGGTGATATAAAGCAGAAAACACGTTATCAATTGTATATTCATCCACACAATGACATAATAGACCATTAGCAAAAGCTGAGAAAAACATGTAACAAGTTGGAAAAAAATATCTTTCATACATGTATACATATTTAAGAAGTCAACAAAATAATTCGATGACGTTCTAGACATATCCCAGAGTACATGGGGAAGAGGGGCACAAAATTAATAAGTTGAAGACCTGGATAATATAACTTAAATGACTCATAAAAGCTACATTGAATAACATAGCATGAAATATTGATTTACATCACACTGGATAACAAAATCAAACATTCAATAAAATTTCTAATCAACATACCAACTATATTGAAAAAGGTAGCGTAAATGAAGACACAAGGAGACCTATCATGCATAAAATATGAACAATAAATCAGGAGAACAATAAGGATAATACCTAAGGATAATACACGTAACATACTGCATATCACCCTCAAAGGAATAGATTACAGAAGTTTGTGTTTTCAACAGTGGGATGTTATCGTAAATTGTGCTTAACAGTAATTGTGTTCAACATATGAAGAGTGGTCTATAAGCTCATAGTTAAGACAAATACTAAGAAATTTTTGCTGCAATGAGTTATTTTATTGTCATAATACATGACTTGATTTCTGGGATGAAAATATGTAAACTACCCAACCTGACCTTGGGCTAAGTTTGTTTCTCCGTTACAGCCACAAATTCATCAGGACAAGCAAAAGTAGGTCATGAAATTGGAGCAGAGAGCAAAATTTTCATATTTGACAACGTAATTTAAAGTGGAAGCTTCTAGTATTACTCCAAATTTCTTAATTTGTTAGTTTATAAGATCTGCTTCTTGCTAAGATTACAGGTTTCAAGTGTGAAGACAACATATTGAGACTTTAATTTAAACAGCAAAAACTAAAATATACAGGGAAGATAATATTATGCAGACATGCCAACGGAGCAATAGCCATCAGTATAATATCCAGGACAAATTTTTTAAGACATCACAGAAATAAAATGCCCACCAAGTACTATTTTCATGAGTTATGCAACTGACTACCAAAATTTAAGAAATGGTGTGATAAGTCTTTAAAAGTAACAGCAGCTTGCAAAATCACAAAATAGCATTTGATTGTTCAACCTGGAAAAATGTGATTCTACAAAATTAGTTTCCCTCGGTTGCAGTCAACTTATGACTATAAAAAATAAAATTAGTTTTTCATGATTTATTTTTTCCTCTGTTGCAATCAACTTATGGCATAAAACCATGGCATTTGATTGTTCAACCTATAAAAAATGTTTTACAAAAAATAACAAGACAGAATTAAAAAAATACATTTCATTTTGTCATATTATCACAAATTTCTTTACTGATGAGTTCACATTAAATATGCCTATTAATTCTATGATTGCTTCATTTGCTAATATAGGATAGTTTTGGTTCTTTCCATGAGGATTTAGCTGTGATTGTGTAAGCACCACATTTTTGTCCGCTCAGCAAACTTTTAAAGTTGTTTTCAAAATATATCATCTCTTGCATTCAATTCACATTCAATCATTTTATCTTGCATTAAGTTTGTCATCAAGGTACTGACTTTTTGTATTTTATTTTGTAGGTGGACAATGTTCATATTTATTTTTATTGTTCATATAGATTGCCATGAATGATAGGAAGGAATGAACAGAATGGATAGAAGTTATTGGGCTCTTTCCTCCGTTTTTCAAAAACTTCACACACATACTGCACGTGCACTCGCATTTGTATATTTGTATTCTCTACCTGATTATATCCATTCTAGTTTGAAGGGGGAGCGGTATATTGGTTGTGAATGGATGTTGTGTCAATATCTTAGCCTACGGCCTTTTGATGATTTCTCCGCTCGGATTACCAATCAATAATGGCACCACCTCGGGGAGTAGGCCTAGGTTTGAAGATCTAGGAACTGAGCTTTTTAGGAAGCATTAGCAAACCCTCAACCTCATGTTCATTTAGAAACCCATGTAAAGCCGAACCTCTGCCGGATTTAAGACACTCACGTTAATTTTAAAACCATAGAGGAAAGGGCAACCGCTTTATTTTCGTTTATTCTTATATATTCCTGCATTTATAATGGTTGTATAATGTTCATGCATGTATATTTACTTTACTGTTGCAATCTCTCTCCTTATGCTCTTTCATACATATACATGCATTCAATGCTTCACTTCGAGACAAGAGTTCCATAGTAACTTAAGTCACTGTATTCTTATGCATATGATCAATCCATAGAGAGTGACGCCAAACTCACTCTCCCTTGCATAAAACTTACCAAAATTGTAAGGGTTCCCACGTAACCCTAAGACTCATGGCATATATCAAGATCATTTCATAAAGAGGGACCCCAATCCCTCTCCGCTCACGGAGATATGGTTCACAAAAAGATAAGGGCAATACAGAATTAACATCTCCTATTAACTTCCATCAGAGAAAACAAATCCAAAGACTCAAGAATAGTTTAGGATTTCAAATATAAAAGTAGATAGGCGAAAGTCCTAAGGAAAATGTTCCCCCTCCCCATTCTATTGTACTCTTAGTTCCACGTATAAAAAGAACTCACTTTAATAAAATTGTCATTTTACTTCTCGTGAATGAATGAGTATGTATGAATGAATGACTCCAGACACAAGTATGGTATTACATACAGCGACAAATCCTTATCTCTAAAAATGAGCCAAAACATCATGTCTAGTCCCCCTCAAAGAGCAAGGGCACCCTTAGGGCATGTATTGCATAAAAACTTTTAAACCATGGCACTAACTTCTCTTTTATTTCATATCTTCTTTCTTCTCCCCCATCTCCCAAAGCCAAGAACACGAAAGGTTGAAGCAATGACAAAAAGGGGGGGGGGGGGGGGGGGGGGGGGGGGTCTAAAACTGCTTATTTACTGTTATTATGCTATTCACATATCTGCAGCTATTCTGTGCATACATCAATATCCATTCCAAGATAAGAGTTCTAAGAAACTTGAGTCATTACATTCTTATGCATGTAATCAACAGTAGAGAGAAAAGGACGGTCTAATCTTATGGTAATTAATCCTACCAAAACTCTAAGGGTTTCTCTAACCCTGAGGACTCATGGCATATATCCAACCATATCTCAAGAAAGGCATAAATCTCTCTCCATCCATAGAGGTGGGATTACCTAAACAAAGAAATATCAACCGGCCCATGTCGAAGAGGTATTGTTTTGCATAAAGGGACAAAACCTCACGACCAAAATGGACTTAACATCATGACTAGATTTCGTCAAAAAAGGGACCTCCATGGGATATGCATCGCATAAAATCTCCAACTCCACCTGCTAACTGCATTATATTTTTCTTTTTTTTTTTCTTTTTCCAGGTTAAAGAGCACAACTAAACTCATGGAATCCCTCTGGCATCCCACCCTATTCAAACTCATGGAAGAATGAGCCTAGTTATTAGAAGAGGTCAAACCTATATTGAAGAGTAAAAAAAACTACCTATCTATCTGCAAGACATTACCTCTAAGCAACTATCTCCACGCCATATCGCGACAATCACCATCCATGCAGAAGAGGACTTCACCATTTGCAAAGTTCTGTCAGTCACATACATTGCCAAAACAAAACCTTCCAACTTCCAAGTGCATGTCAAATGCCTAAAAAGATTTGGCCCATTTCGGTCATTTGACAGTGGAGAAAATGTTTGCCAACCACTGCGACAATAAAGGCTACCTACCTGGGAAAGGACTAGGGGCACTGCTATAGGGTGATCTTCATCTGAAAGAATCTAACGATCAGCGTCATACTCGTAGGCTGAGATATATATTGTCCCCCTTCAAAGGAGACTAAGCAAAATGGTCAACCCAAAATCTAACTATTAAGTAGCAAACAACAAATTAACAATTTACCATCATTAACTACAAATCTATTCAAAATCCCAGAAGAGTCACTATCAAACTTGTTTTAGTCTTGGACATTGATCTTCCAAAATCATCTTACTTATTCAAAGTTCCATCTATCTAGCTACATCAGACAATGAGAGGGCCAACTGAACTGTCTCTCATATTCCCAAACTTTGAAGGCCCTGGTAAAGACTACAAGAGGAATCTCTTGATATTAGCCTATTAATGTACCTTGTACAATATCAAGTATATAACGGGCTAATCTAAAATAAATGACTCTTGATTATAGAATGCTTCTTTTGTCATGCTAAAATCTTCTTTAGAAAAATAAAACTTGAAAGGAATCTAAAGCTTGGCATCTTTTGACCATAAACACTTCCAGACGTCCTCTACAATTTAGCCTCCTCGAGTCCATCATCATAGGTAATGCAATCAATCTCAACAATGACGTGATGACAAAGCATCGCCAAACCTTCAAGATCAATCCCCACAACTCGGTAGCCTACAATCCATAAGCAAACGAAGCCACCAAAGCAAAAAACAAAAAAAAAAAAAAAAAACGTCCAAAGAATCCCTCGCGAGAAAAATGACAACCAACAACCCTTCGCATTGATAGCATACATAACCTCAATCAGAATCTCAATCGGGGCACTGTCATTTCTCTTGGTCTAAAGTGGCGAGGTAGTCTTACTAGTTAAAGTAGAAATCCCACCTCCCCAAGTGCTCATGGAAATTCAACTCACTAAAGCAGACTGGATCAAAGACCGACATGAACAACTCTACCTCCCAGATGAAAAGAGAGTGGCGGCCATCTAACATGCCTAATGTTGTCAAAGATGCATCACCAAATCCTTCAACAAGAAAGTCAAGCCTTACCAGTTCAAGAAATGATATTTGAAAAAGATACTTCAAATCCAGCAGAAAGCCAAAGAGACAAGTGGAGAAATCTCCCCAGCATCGATCAACTCAAGTTTAGTAAAGCACTACTACATGTAATTGGAAACTCTAACAGAGCAGTGATAGTAATGACTGAAATGAAGAGATGCCCTCAATTCCTCTACCATACAGTTAAAAGTATCCCCTTACAAAGCCCATTTGAGCCGATTACGTCCCTTTGAAAAACCCGACCTACTGATTACCGCTCACAATGGGTCAAAGCAAAATAAAAGGGGAAAAAAAGGGAAATAGAGAGCCAAAAAGAGAAAGCAAAAGAAGAGAAATGAAATCTCAAACTCTTCATTGCCTAAAAGAATAGAGTTAGCACAACACTAACCTGTATAGCAAAAATAGAAGATAATAGCATGACCTCGAGGACACAATGAAAGCCCAAAAAGACACTATAGGTAAAAAGGTGGAGGCATGGCAAGATACAAAGACTGTCGACTTGGTGAAAATCTATAAAAACACCATGGTGCAAAAGAAAAGGAAACTAGTAAAAAAAAAGGTGGCAAGAGAGTGAGTAGCAATAAGAGAGAGATAATGAAAGAAAGGGAGCCTAGAGTTGTCAAAAGTGATCATACATCTTAAAAAGCCAAATAAAAGTCAAATATTTTAAGCCTTTATCCCTTCTTTTCAAATACCCCATGACCACGCCCACATTAAAGCCCAAAACAAAGACCTTTCAGATCGATCGTTGCTATCATTGCTCTTCGAAGGAAGATGATTACACTAGAAAATGCTTCATCTAGTAGAAATTCCAACTCAGCTTTAGGCTCAATGTCAAAAGTAACATCAACAGTCTTCAATCAACACAGCGACTTCAGTCAGCAACAGATTTCATCATCAATAGTTCTTCCAAATCAAAGCACTCAACACTTTTGTTCTCATTCATTAAGGAATCATCTTCATCGGCATCAACAAGAGAAATAAATATAAAAAAAGCATGGCCTGAGGACATAGTGAAAACCCTCTGGCATGCAATAGGTAAAATAGTAGGATCATGACAAAATACAAAACTACCGATAGAGTGAAAATCCCAAAACGGGCACCGATGTGCAAAAATGGTAGAACCGGCATTTGTGAAAACCCGTAAGGGCACAAATGGCATAAATGGTTTAAAAAAAAGAAAAATTCCAATCAACAATCCAAGCAGCACCAATAAGACTACCTTAGCAAAGCAGCAAAATCTTATGCCTCAACAATGGGTTAAGAGATGACAACCTGTGGAAACCTACATTGGTAACAAATTTCTAAACTTAGCATAGCAAAGTAATAGGCATAAATATCTTAAGTCATTTATTAAAGATTAGTCTATTACACCTTGATATTACTGACAAAATACTAAGATAGGTGCAAGTGTAAGGGGCATCTCCCTAAGCTTTTTCAGGACCCAAGGTATCTTTAAGCCTAACATCTTGATGCCACAACCCGACAAAGTCCAATTTCCTGCTATCCAAATTAGTCAACTATCCAAAGCATTTAGTTATTCAAAACATCTAGCAATCCAGAATATCCAGTCATCCATAAATACCCAGCTATCTAGAGCATCTAGTCATCCAGAGTACAACTCAACTGGGGTAGGTTAGAAGCCCAAAGTCTCCAACACAACTTAACTCACAAGAAGTCAATTTCAGCTAACCACATAAGCCAGTCATCATCAAAGCAATTCTATGACTCCATAAGGTGTGCCTTATTGCACTACATAACTCAGTGATCACAACATCGCAATCTTCTGATCTCTAGCACAATGCCAGAGCCTTCCACAAATGAACCTGAGGCAACTAACTTCACCTCAGCCAACAAATCAGCCAGCTCCAAGATAAGAACCTAAACTATCTGCAGTCGCCATAGATAAGAGATTAAACTATCTATGCTGCTTCTAGACTGCTCCCCTCAGCTAATGGAACCGACCTCGATAGCCTGAGACATAATCCTACCCTCCATAGCCGATAAGAAACAAAGAATGGGGCAACGACCCACTCTTGACCTCATCAGTCAACTTTAATTAACTTTTTTTAAACCATAAAAACTAGGGCAACACCCCACCTTGCAACTCACATTCAAATAAAATTGTTCACTCAAATTCAAGTCAAACTTGCCAAAGTAATTTGACCTCCTAGATACCTTAGACTTTTCAAAACAAAAGAGACCTCATTCCCTCCAGAAGTTAACTCAAGACACTTAACTTTAGAAAAGCAGCATCCCTCTAGAGACATATCAACAAGAATCTTATCATACTTGCCAAAATCAAAACTCAACAGTCAAGCCAACACCATGTATTCCAACCTCTAGAGATCTCAAGCAAAGACGAACAAATGTCCCCTGCTTTAAACTTCAAGGCAAAAAGAATGAAGCAATCTCCTATAGGGCCCCATGCTCAAGGCGAAAGTACAATTCTTACCAAATCAAATCAGAATTTTTCGAAAATGAAAGCCCTTGCTTTTTCTTAAATTTAAAAATTTTCAAAAAAGTTTCAATTTCAAAATCGATTTCTGTCAATTTAAAAAATCAATTCTCAAAATCCCAAAACTGCTTTCAAAACTATTTCTACAAAAAGTTTCAAATTCAAAAGATCAATGCTCTTCCTTTCTTTCAAAATTTAACATCAATTTTCAAATGTCAAACAAGTTTTTCTAAAATTTTTCTTTAAAAAGTTTCAAGTTTCAAGTCAAAATTATTGGCCCAAAAATGCAACCCAAGAGGGGGGGGGTGAAATTGATTTTTCAAATAAATCACAAAGTAATGCAATCAAAATCAAATTAAGCAATGGAACAGTGAATCAAGGTGTGTGTGTGTGTGTGTGTGTAAACCAATAGTGAAATAGCCAGCACAAGATAGAAAGTAAGCAAATAACAGAACGCAAGAATAACACAAAGATTTGCCGAGGTTCAGTCACAACGTGTGACCTATATCCTCAACCTCAAGTCCCCCGTGAAAGCCTTCCACTGTGCAAATACAGATTATACAGTAGGTACTAATTTTCCCTAGTGCCTAGCTCACTTTTTACAAGAGCTCTTCCCAAGCTTCAATCTTTCCAAGTGATTTTTTTTCAAATTTCACTCAAACTTACAAGTGTTTCCCCAAAGACGCTCATCCTTACAAACCGTTACAAATAAGGTGAATAAAGATTACACAAAGTACAACTCTCTTAAAAAGTAGTTATGGAAGTGATAGATCAGTAAATGCCCCAAATTCCTAGCAAAGAGAATATTTCTGATGTAAGTCAGGAATTTTAGCTCTCAATAACATGTGTAGCACTTGAATCTCTTGTGTTCTTGTGTATAAATGCTATGGGGGTCTTGGTTTTATAGTCTTGCATTTAATATAGATGTTGGAGGTGGTTGGAGAAGCATTTAATGCAAGATCAGTTTAGCAGAACGTTTAAAAAAGTAGCCGTTATAGGTAATGTGTCGACCCTTTTTGTTCTATCTTCAACTTCTCAACAATCGGCCTCAATATGTCAACCCATTCAGAGAATATATTGACCCTTTTATGTTGGTCATTAAAACTTAGTCCCAATGTGTCAACTCCTTTGGAATGAGGAGTAGACTCTTTTTGGACCTTCTAAAAGACTTCTAACCTGGACCAATGTGTCGACCCTTTTTATAGAGGAGTCGACCCCTTTCTAGTTAGCAGATTCTAATTCATCTCACTGTCTCAATGTGTCAACTCTTCCGAAGCATATGTCAACCCTTTTGCTCAGATACTTTAACTTTGCAAGACTTCTTCAATTCTTTACAAAACTCTTCAAGATCTTCAAGGATCATCAACTTGGGACTTCTAAGGCTTGAGACATCTTCTCCAAGGCATGTAGATACTCAAGAAAACTTTCAATCACCATGGCTTCAAACATTCTTCCAAGTCTTCATTCAAACATTTAGGAAAGCTTCCAAGACTTGTGATCTTCTCTTCACTTGATCTTTATCTTTTTTGAACATCTTCAATCTCTTCGAGATGGAATCATTCTAATTTGATTACTTGCAGGGTTCTTCAATTAGCATCACTTCTTCCATTGACCCAAGACTTCACCAAATTTTTATGAAAACTTCCAAGACTTATGAGATGATCTTTTTGTATCATTCTATCATGCTCTTCCACTTTCAATTCTTCTTGACAAGCCTTAAAACATAACTAGTGTAAGTGTGCCAATTGTCAAGCTTCAAGTCATTTAAAAGTAAAGCAAATCTGCACACTTAATTAGGATCATTAGATAACTTATCACATAGTTTTGTAATCATCAAAATCTAGGCATAGAATCAACAAAAATGAATTTTCTAAATGTTTGGCTTTTAAAAGTTCAAGTCTCAAGTCAAAATGAATTCTCTACATATTTTGTCTTCAAGAGTTCAAGTTCGAGTGAAAACGAATTCTCTATACATTTAGTTTTCAATTTTCAAGTCAAAACGAATCTCCTAAACATTTTATTTTTTAAAAAAATTCAACAGTTTCGAGCCAAAATAAATTTTCAAAACATTTTTTCTTCAAGAACTCCAAGTTTCGAGTCAAAATAAGTTTTCTACCCCTCATGTTCAAAGAAAAAAAAAACCTTCTAGGTTTTCTAACTTTCCACCTTTCTATGTTTTCTAACTTTATCCTTTAAAAATTTTGATTTCAAAAATACCTTCTAGGTTTTCTAACTTTTTCTTTCAAAAAGTTTGATTTCAAAAATACTTTCTAGGTTGTCTAACTTTTTCCTTAAAAAAGTTTGATCTCAAAACCTACCTTCTAGGTTTTCTAACTTTTTTCTTCAAAAAGTTTGATTTCAAAATACTTTTCTAGGTTTTCTAACTTTTTCCTTTAAAAAAGTTTCATTGTCTCGATTCCTTAACTTTTTCTTTCAAAAAAAAAAAAAAAAGCTAAACTTTAAAACATTTCTTAGGTTTTCCAAAGCTTTATCCCTCAAAAAGTTTAATCTAAAAAACATTTATTGGGTTTCCCAAACTTTATCCCTCAAAAGCTCTGTTCTAAAAATGTTTCAAAGATTTTCAAACTTTCTTCCTTAAAAAGTTTCGCTCTCAAAAACATTTCTTAGGTTTCCTAAGCTTTCACTGCAAAAAAAGTCTCTTTTAAAAAAAAATGTTTCCTGGTTTTCAAGCTTTTGCCTCAAAAAGCCTAACTTTTAAAACTTCTAGGTTTTTTAAACTTTTTTCTCAAAAGTTTCATTTCAAAATTCTAGGTTTTCAAACTTTATCCTTAAATTTTCGTTCCAAGTTTCAAAGGTTTTTCAAAGTCTTTAAAATTGAAATCCAAATCAATTCATTGCAGAAAGCCATTTCGAGATCAATTTCAAAAATTCTCTTCAATATCAAAATCCTGAATCTTCCCAAAGGAGTATCGTTCCACTAGTAGGTGATCACTCTTGGAAATATAATCTCTAAGCCTAAATTGGCAATTGATTAGTTGAATTTAAGTGTTAATTTAGTATTTTAACTCCTAAAATGTATTAAACCCCTTTTGTGCACTTTTCAGAGGAATCCAAGCTTAAGATGAGGCAAACGGGCAAAAAATAGGAAGATCGTTCAATTGGGCCAACAGACCAATTGATCGATCGATCGAACAGTCCTTTGAAGGTTCGATGGGCCGATCGATCGCAGCACATCTCGTTCGATAGGCGACGTCGAAAATGGCTTTATTCGACCTTCTGCAGCAAACTTCAAAGAGGATGTTTTTTCGATCGATCGACCGTTCGATCAACAACATTGGAACGCCCCTCCACAAACAACACAAAGCAAATTTCAGAGAGGTCATTTTTCCATTCAATCGGGGGTTCGATCGCCATGGACGTTCGATCGCAATTCTCCACCGATCGATCAGTCTGTACACAGTCTGATTTTTTGCAGAATATAAAACCTATGTGTGGGGGGACAAAAAGGTTGTTCGGGAATTTACAGATCTGGACAGTAGGAAGAAGCTTTCAATATGAACTTTTGGAAGACTTTGTAAGGTTTTAGTTAGGTTTACATCAAAGCTTTGTGATCTTGTCATTTATTTCTCTTGGATTGTTGTAAATGAATGTTTATGTATGAAGTGGATATTTCTCTCACTTTCTTGTCATTTTCTCTCACTTTCTTAGCAACCAAACACTAGTTTTATTTAGTTTAATGTTAGATTTACCTTCATTTATGCTCTTTATTGTGGATCCTAGTAGCTAAACATCTCTTGGATGTGGTTGTGAAGATCTACCAAGGATCTTCAGGGGTTGAAAATGAGATGTATAAACTTTAAAGCTATAACTCTAGACTTCTATGGTTCTATTGTTTTAGAAAATTACATATGGTATAGTAAAGCTATCAATATGATATATTTCACAATGTCACGCCGATTTAATGAATAGCTCAAATATTGTGTTACATTTAATCCATCCCTTTGTGAGAATGTAGGTATGTCTCCATATGCATCTAAGCGTAACAGTAACAAAGACCTTAGTGAGTCCAATGACTTGAGTTAATCTGATTTAGATGATGACCATGATAGTAATGAGAAAGATGACATTCATCATGTCTATAAGTATATCTCAAATTGATCAAGAAATTTAGGATAATTGAAAGAAAAGACACTCTAAAGCAAGAGGCTAATGAATCTGTACTATCACTGAGAAATTGAAATAAGATAAGGCCACTTTATTTGAAAAGGTTACTATACTACCAAAAAAATTGCATGTGTGTGTTGAGACCAATAAATGCTTAAGGGAAAGGTCTTAAAATTAGAGTCTAAATTGTCTTCTTCTAATGATACTTTTAAGAATTCAGAATGTAGGTTCCAAGAAACTTGATGAAATTTAGAATGCTTAGAGAAGTTCTTATGACATGACCGGTATTGGATGCACAAAGAAGTCTTCTTAATGTTTTAACCGACTAGGAAGCCTAATTTTGTGAAGGCTCTGTTAGCCCGAAATAGCAACCCACCAGGGGGGGGGGGGTGAATTGGAATTTTAAAACTTTAAAGCAATAATTATAGATTAATAAAGAATAAAGCAATGGAACAGCAACACAATTCAAAATATATATGCAAGTAGGTTATGATGATGCAGTGAATGAAAAACAGAGCATAAGAATAAGAGAGACAGAATTTTACAGAGGTTCAGTCACAACCCGTGGCTTATGTTTCCTCTTCCTCGATCCTCTCAAAGTTATTCTCCACTATGTAAAGTCCATTACATAGTTTGCTAGTCGCTCAAATGCCCAACTTAATTCTTTATAAGAGTTCTTCCCATACTCTCAAGCCCAAGTGATTTTGCCCAAGATCAAATCACTTAATCTTACAAGTGTTTTTCTCAAGATACACTCAAACTTATAAGGTCTACAACCTTATCCAAGTATAATACAAGGAGTTGATACAAAGAGTGAACCCTCCAAATAGTGGCTAAAGCAAGTTTTAGCTTAAACAATAAAACCCCTAATGAATAAAAACAAAGCAATGAATATAAGTGATTGATATCCACTTTTAGCATCTTGTGTTCTTCTTACTCATAAATGAGTTGGGGTCTTCTATATATAGACCTCCTTCTATTGGAGAAAGTTTTGGTATACTTTAATGCAAAGTTGGCCTGTTAAAATGTTCAAAAAATATGACCGTTAGGCCAAAGTGTCAACATTATTCTTCAAGGTGTCAGCAGTATTAAATTTCTGATTCAGCACTACTTCGAATGTGTCGAGGTAGGTGTCAATGTAAGTGTCAATACTTTCAATTCTGACTTTTAAGGTGACAACTATATTATAATGTGTTGACAATTACATAGGTTATATTTCTTCATTTGCATACTATTTGAAGGTGTTGATGTAAATGTAAATCTGACTTCCAAGGTGTCAACCATATCGTAATGTGTTAACCCTTCCAAAGACTAGATTTCTTCTTTGCGCACTACTTCAATTATGTTAACAATAACCTTCTTTGGCAACAACACTTCTACTGATTAAGTCTTTCATAAATAATAGAACCAATGTGTCGACCAAACCTTCATGTGTCAACAAGAGTTGATCATGGTCTGTGAAGATAGAAACATTCCAATGTGTAAACCATATTCAAATGTGTTGACAAGAGCTCTGAGGAGGATTTGAGAATCTTAAGCCTTGAGCAAGGTGTCAACAATATTGCAATGTGTCAACAATAACTTTGAACTTCTTCTTTTAAGGATCAAGGGTCTTCGACATAGTGTTGACCATATTAGAATGTGTCAACAAGAGCTTCTAACATCTTTTAAGAATCTTCAAGTAATGTGTAGACCATATTGAGATGTGTTGACAATAGCTTTCAGTGCTTCTAATATCTTCAACAATGATTGTCAATATGTCAACCATATTCTAATGTGTTGACACTTATGTGTTTTATTCTACTTGATTTCCTTTGATGTGTCAATACCTCTATTTGCACTTTAGTATTCAAAGATTAATTCCAAGTCATCTTGAAACTTTTAAATGATCTTCCTTGAATGCTTGAATCTCATAATGAGTTCTCAAATCCTTACAAGACTTTCAATCTCTTTGAGGTGAAATTTATGCATTTTCATCATATGTTAGGATAAGCAATCCACATTCCAACCTTTTAGTCAATGACTTAATATATAATCTACACACTTAACTAAAGTCATTAGATAACAACCGTATGGTTTTGTTATCATAAAAATCAAAATGGAAATCAATCTTAAGTCAACAGGCTTAAGGTAAGATTATACCTTCATGCCACCATTGTAAAACTAAGGGTCATATTAGCCATCATTGTCCTAATTTGAAAGCTTAGGCTATGACTTCAAAAGGACAACCACCACACATGCACATGTTGTGCCTGATGCTAAGGCCAACCCTACTAGGTTTTTTCTTCTTTGTCATCATTATGGTATCAAAGGTTACATTCAACCTCTAGTTTGAATCAAGTTCATCATTTTTAAGCTAATAATCAACCTAAGAATTCATTTGGGAGTTTGCTATGTCAGGTTTCTATCCTTACTTTGAATATTTGGAGTGATGTGATACCAAACCCCTCGATGATCATTGAAATTCATTAAGGCTAATCCTGTTAAAGGATGATTATTTGTGACAAAGATTAGAATATTTGTGCTCATGCTTAGTGTGTGATCCTACTGATCTATTTTGTATTTTTAGTTTTTCTATTTTGTTTGATTTATTAGAAAACAAAAAACATAAAAAAAATTTGAAAATACAAATAGATTTTTGTGATTATGTATGTTTGATGAATTCTTGGTATCTATACTTAATTCATATGGTGAAAAAAATGATATGTGTGCCTTTGATATTAGTGTGCATCACTAACGTTTAATTCTTTTATTCCAGATTTTGAGTGATAATTTCCATGATTATGTAAATCTTGTGATTCACTATGCTAATTTTGTTTAATTTGAACGATTCTTTGTTCTAAGAGAGAATTGCATACTAGATTGACTAAACTCATATTTTTTGTCTCTTCCATTTTTTTTTCCTCATGCTTGTACTAGAAAGAAGAAGAAATTTTTTTTGAGATGTGCATGATGGAAAGGGCTACTTATGAGTATGTATGAAAGCCACTACTCATGTATAGTAAAATATACACTTTTAAGTAAAACCATCAAAAGAATTACCATATTCAATAGTGTGAAAGCTACCACATGATTGCATAGAAAGAGGAAAAATAGTGAGCATGTAAAAAACAGAAGGTAGAAATGAAAAAAAAAAAGAAAAAGAAAGCATCCTCAAAATATTTATCAATTTGGTAGTGTCATCAAATTGAGGGAGAGATTCCATTGATATTTTATATACATGATTAGTTTGATTTCTGGTAATGTAAACTTTTGTAAAACTTGGATAATCTTATTAACATTTATCACTGCTATTGTTTTCATATTCAAATATCGTATTTGTGAGTTCACGGTATACATACTCTTGAATTATTGTTGTAAACTGTATCATCTTCAATTAAAGAGTTCAGAATTTCACATTTGTTCAACCATCAAGTTTTTAAATTATATCTTTGGCATATTTGATTAATATGCCTTTATGCATGGACGTCATTGAGACTCTGATAATATGCATAATCACATTTTAATATGATTAATTTTCAAAACTGTGTTTAGTTTTAAGTTTAAAGAATTTTTTTTATTTGTTTGTTTTGTTTCTCTTTTGGTGGTCGATCGTTATTTATTCGTCTTTATTGTTTATCTCTCTTTAGACGTTGACTTGAGTTTTTACTTGTTAAATCATTTACCTTGAATCAGCTTGCACATCCTTCTCATCAAGGCTGCTGCAAGTTCAGTGTTACCTCCTAAATTGTTCAAAGCTAAGGTTTTGCTGACCCTGACGTCACCTGTAATTTACAATAGGGGATAATGCTGTAAGGGCCAAAATTGTACTCAACAACCTCTCTTTAGCCATTCTGAAATGAGATTCCTTAGATGACTAGCTTCCATGTTGATTAGAGGCCGATTTTCTTAGATTAGTCATGCCTGTGTGCCGCATCATTTAAGAAATGTTTCAACTGTAAGCAATGACGTGATATTTTGTTTTGGAATAATCAACAAATAAATAAGTCTGTTGACCTAGATTAACAAATAAGTAATCATAAGTAACACTTCTTGTTTTTGTTTCGGTAACAACATTAATGTAAGAAAAAAAAGGTACAGTACATATATTTGGAAGGGAAAACCAAACACCCTGAAGAGCCATTACAAGTACGACTCATTCTTGTACATATCTTATGTACTATATATCATAAGAAACCAAATTTTTTAGTTTGGTGTAATGAAACGTAAAAGAAGCATGCTAAGAAGGGAAAAGAAAAATAAAAATAAAAAAAGAAAGGAAGAAAGAAAGAGCAAAACAAAAGCAACAGCTTCCAATTGGGCAAAAGGATGATTTTTGAGTTTTAATTGTTGTCGAATTGCCGGAAGCCACACAATCCTGAGAGTAAAAAACCAAATTTTGTATCGATCTAGTGAAAAACCTTGAATTATACATCCATTACTTTGATAAACATATTTGTACGTAGCTTGAAGTATGTTATCTATGCATGCAGTTGTTAAATAAGTCCGCTTGTTTGAAACCAAGATTTGTGCTTAAAACTATGATAGTCACTTCTTTACGGTTCAAAATACAGCTTAACAATTGTACGAATTTATGTGCACTTGACAAACTAATTATTAGTCATGTAATAAAAAATTATTACACAAATCGAGCACAGCTTAAACTAGTATTTTTTTTTCTTTCATTGCAACCGAATTATTACTTTCAGCTTCAGTATACTCATAATAATCTCGCAGCTTGTAATAAAACACCATGATAGATATTGTAACTGTAGTTTTTCAGGACGGCAATCAACTAAGCTACCACAAATAAGCGTTTAATCCCAATATGGGACTACAGTAATTCAGTGGCCTCCAATAGTGATGGCAACCGGATTCGATATGAGTTAGGCTAAACCCTATCCCATTCTATCCCCCTCCCAAACTACAGTGCAAGATTTAGAGAGGGTCAGTCTTACCTCCTGGCTCCTGTACATGCAGAAAGGTTTTTTTCGAGTCCCAAAAACTTAAGCAATGAAAAAAGGGACCTATGCATCAATGCATATATTCTCCAACACCCTCCCTCGCATGCAACCACTTGGACATACCAACATTCAAAATTTAAAGAAATAGAATGCAAACAGAGTAACTTGAACTCAAAGAGAGGTTCATTCCTCCTATGCATTTCGTTGGCTCTCAAAGGTTCTAGAAAAGGTCCTAAACAAAGACTTCTTCCTTGGAACAAGAGGAAATGCAATCACATAAGATGTAGAGGGACTTAGTATAAAATAGAGAGCAGCATGAGAGTGGATGAGCAGGAAAACATCGGAAAACAAACCTACAACAAGAATCAGCAAAGCAACCTTTGTAGCAATAATTGGAGCTGAAAAAGCTTGAGAGCGTGGATTTGCTTATAATTGATTAATTATCCTAAGTCTGTTAATCCTATATGCAACTTTAAAACAATAAACAGAGAAGGTACAAAGGATTTTAGCGTGAAAATCCTATCAACCAGGGAAAAAATCATGGGGTCACTCACAGCCACTAACATACTCAACACTATAACCTTAAATAGTTATAAGAAAAAACTTACAAACCAACCCGTTAATCCACAACTCTGTATTGATCGACAACTATGGTAGAAGTTTCAGACTTGCTTCCTAGACAATCACAATTTATCGTTCTCTCGTGCTATCGATGTCAATTTTTGGAATCCGCCAAAGACGATATTTTAAAGTTTGATTTTTTTTCCAGAAAAAACACTCTAATAAACGTGAAAGCACAATAATACTCTCTGAATATCTAGATGATCTCTTTGATTGTGTGCATATGAATTACGAAGCTTTCAGAGCCTTTACATAGAGTATGGAGTGTTTATAGAGCATTGGACGAAGTGTACCTCAAAGTAGGAAAGGATTCATAAGCATACATGGAGTAGAAGCTCAATTTTTTCCAAAACTCTCTTGTGCATTCGAACAGTCAACCCGCCATTCAGACACTCACCATTCGAACGCTATAGTTAGTCGTTCGAACGCCCTGCCCATTCAGATGGTCTGATTGATGCAGATCGTATAGCTGACGAGTACTTGGAGACGCGGAGGCGGCGATATACCCGGACCGGGGATCGGCAAACTTCAATTGACCGTAACTTTTGACTCGTAATTCCGTTTCGCCATTATAATATGTCGTTGAAAAGGTATTGACGAGCCGGAGAAAGAGGAAAATATGAAATGATTTTCCGGCCTAGGAAATCGCAAAAAAATGCTTCTAAGTGTCGTTTTGGCCTGTTTTGTTTTCTTTGGGCTTTTTTTTGCTTTGGGCCTTTGTTTTTTTTAATTAATCCGGTTTGTCCCGGAGCCTAGGGTTTCGTGTCGCATATTTATAGTCGCGTTGCGACTCTTTTTCAGCAGTTTTTGATGTTTAATAAAATTTGTGTGCGTTTTGCACTTCCCAATCATTCGGTATTTTCTACGAAAATCAACGAGTGTTTGATGCCCTAGGACCTAGCGTTCGTGGTGAATCGATAGGTTGCAGGACGACTCTGAATCCGGTATTCGTGGTGAATCAACGGATTCGAGTGTATTATCTTGATCTTTAACAGCCGCTACATCAGTTGGTATCAGAGCACAGATTTCCGATTCTGATTGGTTTGAGTTCATGCCGCCCAGACGTCGACCAATCCAAGACGCGATGGAGGATGACAGACTCGCCAGGCTGCAGCAGGTGGTGGAGAATCTGGCGGACAACGTGGCTGCTATGCAGATTCAGATGCAGCAACAGCAACAGCAGCAACAGCAGCAGCAGCAGCAGCAGCAGCAGCAGCAACAGCAGCAACAGCAGCAGAATCAACAGCGGCGCCCCAATCTGCGTGTTGTGGATGAGGGGACAGATGACGATGCCGATGCCGATGCAGATGCCGACAGCGCGGAGGAAGAAAACCCCTTCGCAGAGAGGCAGCCAGAACTGCGGGCTGATCGGCAACCCCGATATCCCCGTAGGGCAGAAGGTCGCGAGGCTGGGGCTTTCTCCAGGACGTGGGAGGCAGGTTTAAAAATTGATATTCCAGAGTTCCATGGTGGGATGGAGGCCGAGGGTTTTCTCGATTGGTTATTTGCCGTCGAGGAGGTTTTGGAGTTCAAGGAGGTTCTTGAAAATAGACGGGTTCCCCTGGTGGCGACCCGTTTTCGGGGCAGGGCTGCGGCATGGTGGCAGCAGTTGAATGTGGCTCGTGCTCAGATGGGGAAAAAGAAGATTGAGTCCTGGGAAAAATTGAAGAAGCACCTCCGAGAGGCTTTCCTGCCACGTAACTACGCGCGGACGATGTACCAAAGATTTCAGAATTTGAGACAGGGGATGAAGTCGGTGGATGACTACACCACTGAATTTTATCAGTTGATGGCACGTACTGATTTGGGGGAGACTGACGATCAGTTGGTTTCGCGGTACATTGGGGGGTTACAACCGCAATACCAGGACACCCTAAACATGTTCGATTTGTATTCTGTTTCGGACACCCATCAGAAGGCATTGCAGCTTGAGAAGCAGGCGAAGCGACGGGCGAGTGGTCTGCCCTGGGCGGGAGCTAGTAGCCGGGGTGCGACCCAGCAGGGGACTGGACGTGGTGCGGTTCAAGGGAGTGCAGCTGGGGGTGCAGCTAGGAGCGCAGCTGGCAAAACGCCAGTCCAGCAGCCGTTTAAGCCCGCGACAGCCAGCACAAGCCGCTGTTTTAAGTGTGGCGAACCAGGCCACCGATTTGCAGACTACAAAAAGCCCTTTGTGCAGAAGGGGCTGTTTATCGATAATGAAGGAATGGTCGGGGTGGAGTTCGAGCAACCTGTGATGGCAACAAGCGAAGATCAACCCGGCGAAGAGTTCATGGAAGAGGAGCACGTTACCGGAGATGATGGGCCTCTACTGGTTGTGCGTAGGGCTTGTCTTACCCCTCGTGATTCTAGTGGTGATGAGTGGTTGCGGAATAATATTTTCCAGTCCAAGTGCACAGTCGGGGGCAAAATCTGCAAATTTGTGATCGATTCGGGGAGCTGCGAGAACGTGGTTTCCGAGGAGGCGGTTCGAAAATTGGGGCTGCCAACAGAGGAACATCCTAGCCCATACAAACTGACTTGGCTGCAAGAAGGAAAGAAGGTAACCGTTTCCAAACGTTGCTTAATTTTGCTGTCCATCGGTTCCAATTATAAGGATGCAATCTGGTGCGATGTGATTGAGATGGATGCATGCCATATTTTGTTGGGTAGACCATGGCAATATGACAGAGCTGTGCTACATGATGGGCGAAAAAATACCTACAGCTTTGTCTTCAACAGTGTGAAGGTGGTGTTGTATCCGAGCAAGGAGGAGAGGGCAAAACAGGTGGCTGAAAAAAATCCGAACCTGCTGACCATACAGCGTTTTGCGGGGGAGATGATCGAATCTGGCATAGTGTATTTGCTGGTGGTTAAAGAGCAGCAGCAGCAGGGGGAGGTTTCAGACAGAGTGCAGGAATTATTAGAGGAGTTCAGCAGCGTGTTTCCGGAGGAATTGCCAGCTGGGTTGCCACCTTTACGCGACATCCAGCATCAGATTGATCTAGTTCCTGGAGCTGTGTTGCCCAACCGCCCGCACTATCGTATGAGCCCCAAGGAACATGAGGAGTTGCGACGTCAAGTTGAGGAGTTATTGGCCAGAGGGCACATCCGAGAAAGCCTCAGTCCTTGTGTCGTGCCAGCCCTCTTAACTCCCAAAAAGGATGGGTCCTGGCGTATGTGTGTGGACAGCCGGGCCATCAACAAACTCACCATCCGATATCGGTTCCCTATTCCGCGGTTGGATGACCTGTTAGATCAGCTCAGTGGGGCTACTGTGTTCAGCAAACTAGATTTAAAAAGTGGCTATCATCAGATCCGGATACGGGAGGGGGACGAATGGAAGACTGCTTTCAAGACGCGGGAAGGTCTTTATGAGTGGTTGGTTATGCCATTCGGGTTGTCGAACGCCCCGAGTACCTTTATGCGTGTGATGAACCAGCTCCTTCGGCCTTTTATTGGGAGGTTTGTGGTAGTGTATTTTGATGACATTTTGATTTTTAGCCCTGATCATGCTTCGCATTTGCAGCACTTGCGACAGGTTTTGAGTTTGCTGCAGACAGAGAAGTTCTTCGCTGCCCGAGCCAAGTGTTCTTTCATGACAGACAGCGTGTTATTTCTGGGATACATAGTGTCTCGCGAAGGAATTTCTGTGGATACATCTAAGGTCGAAGCTGTCCGTAGGTGGCCTACCCCGAGGAACATTCATGACGTGCACAGCTTCCATGGACTGGCGTCTTTCTATCGGCGCTTTATTCCAAATTTCAGCAGCATCATGGCTCCTATCACAGATTGCATGAAGGCTGGGCAGTTTACTTGGTCGGAGGCAGCGGCCAGTGCTTTTGAGGAGATCAAGAGCAGACTTACCACTGCCCCGGTACTTGCTTGGCCAGATTTTTGTAAGCCTTTTGAGTTGCATTGTGATGCGTCGAAGGTCGGCGTTGGAGCAGTCTTGAGCCAAGAGGGCAGGCCCATTGCATACTTCAGCGAGAAGCTGAACGGAGCTAAGATGAACTACAGTACCTACGACGTGGAATTTTATGCGATCATACAGGCCTTGAAGCACTGGTACCCCTATCTATCACAAAGTGAGTTCGTGTTGTTCTCCGATCACGACGCTTTGAAACATATTAATAGCCAAGACAATCTGTCGGTGAGACATGCGAGGTGGGCTGCATATCTCCAACAGTTTACTTTCTCCCTCAAGCATAAATCTGGAGTTCACAACCGAGTTGCCGATGCCCTTAGCCGTCGCACCTGCTTACTTACCACCCTACGGGCTGAGGTAATTGGTTTTGATTCATTTCGTGAATTATTGAGTACTGATCCAGTGTTCGCCCCTATTGTTCATGAAGTTGAGACAGGGCCGCGCACAGATTTTGTGATGCATGATGGGTTTCTGTTTAAGGGTACCCAATTGTGCATGCCTCAGTCCAGTTTGCGCCTCAAAATCATCAAGGAGCTGCACGAGGAGGGGCATATGGGGCGTGATAAAACCTGGCAGCTTGTGGCACATTCTTATTACTGGCCTTCTATGCGGCGTGAAGTGGCCCGCTTTGTTGATGGTTGCCGAACCTGCCAAGTGTCCAAGGGGACGGCGACCAATGCGGGATTGTATATGCCCCTGCCAGTTCCCGAGAGACCGTGGGCGGATGTGAGTATGGATTTCGTGTTGGGTCTTCCGCGGACGCAGCGGGGCAGTGACTCTATTTTCGTGGTGGTGGACAGGTTCACCAAAATGTCACACTTCATTGCGTGTAAGAAGACTAATGATGCTGTCAATGTTGCTCAACTTTACTTTCGGGAGGTCTATCGACTTCATGGGCTGCCAACATCTATCGTTTCTGATCGGGACTCTAAGTTCCTTAGCCACTTTTGGAGGTGTCTATGGCGATTGGCGAATACAAATTTGGATTTTAGCAGTGCCTACCACCCTCAAACTGATGGGCAGACTGAAGTGGTGAACCGCTCGCTGGGTAACTTGCTGCGATGCCTCGTGGGGGAACATCTGAAGTCATGGGACCAGAAGCTGTATTAGGCTGAGTTTGCTTTCAACAGATCAGTGAATCGCAGCTCGGGTTTCAGCCCCTTCTTTGCCAATTATGCATTCCAGCCGCGCACGCCGATTGACTTAGCCCCTGTTTCCAACTTGACGAAGGTCCATAAGAAGGCAGAGGACTTCATCATAGATCTGCAGGCTGTCCACAACCAGGTGCAGCAAAATCTGCGTGAGTCGACAGCGAAATATAAGCAGGCAGCAGACCAGAAGCGGCGCTCGGTGGAGTTTGACGTGGGGGATTTTGTGTGGGCCGTGTTAACCAAGGATCGGTATCCAGCTCATGAATACAGCAAACTAGCAGCTCGGAAAATTGGCCCGTATGAAGTTGTAGAGAAGATCAATCCTAATGCTTACCGGCTGAAGCTGCCAAGTCATATCAACACTTCTGATGTGTTCAACGTGAAGCATCTCCTGCCTTACCGAGGGGACAGTTCCGAGGAGGAATCTGATTTGAATTCGAGGGCGAATTCTTTCCAACCTGGGGAGGATGATGCGGATCGTATAGCTGACGAGTACTTGGAGACGCGGAGGCGGTGATATACCCGAACCGGGGATCGGCAAACTTCAATTGACCGTAACTTTTGACTCGTAATTCCGTTTCGCCATTATAATATGTCGTTGAAAAGGTATTGACGAGCCGGAGAAAGGGGAAAATATGAAATGATTTTCCGGCCTAGGAAATCCCAAAAAAATGCTTCTAAGTGTCGTTTTGGCCTGTTTTGTTTTCTTTGGGCTTTTTTTTGCTTTGGGCCTTTGTTTTTTTTAATTAATCCGGTTTGTCCTGGGCCTAGGGTTTCGTGTCGCATATTTATAGTCGCGTTGCGACTCTTTTCCGGCAGTTTTTGATGTTTAATAAAATTTATGTGCGTTTTGCACTTCCCAACCATTCGGTATTTTCTACGAAAATCAACGAGTGTTTGATGCCCTAGGACCTAGCGTTCGTGGTGAATCGATAGGTTGCAGGACGACTCTGAATCCGGTATTCGTGGTGAATCAACGGATTCGAGTGTATTATCTTGATCTTTAACAGCCGCTGCATCACTGATGACCCATTTGAACATTCTGTAGGTTCTTCATTCTCTTTGTTTTGCCTTCACTGCAACACTTTAATTTACTTCTACACTTAACACGTCTATTTAAATACTGGAATTACATTCAAAGTACTTGAAATAGAATTATAAAGTATTTGATGCAATTACAAAAAATTGAAATAAAGATTACAATGCAATTAGATTATTACAAAAGAGAATTCTATCTACAAAAATTGAAAATTCGTCCTAAAACTAAGAACAAAAAGCTTGATCTCCAAAATTGAGTCTGAAAATTCGTCCTAAAACTAAGAACAAATAGCTTGATCCCCAAAATTGAGTCTAAAGCTTATTTATATGCTGAAAATAAGACATGACTGTTATAAACCGTAGACATAGCTGGGTCAACCGTGGGCACGATTGGACCAACTGTAGACACGGCCTTCCTAGGGATGGCTTTATGCCAAAACATGCTCACTGAATCTCATGAAAAACTACAAATCGTAGGCACAGTCTAAAGACTGTTTTGCCCCTTGAAGCTTCCTTTCACTCCTCTTTTAAGCCCAAAGCCTACAAATTAATAATAAAACATCATTAGGGGCATTATTAAGCTAAAATAACAATATAAACAATATAATTGGACTAACTAAAACTATTTAGGGACTAATTATTACATTTTTAGAGTGTAATCAAGCATCCATTAATTGGGCATTTATGACTAATTATTACATTTTTGGAGTGTAATCAAGCATTCATTAATTAGGCATTTATGTTCTGTGAAAAATCTAGTTAATGAGAGATTTTGAGTGAGCCAATTTAGTGATCATTAAGTGGGTTCATGCACACGTATTATTATTTTATTATGGTTGACAGTAAATATAGGCATTTTGGGTCTAATTAAAACTTTTGTCGGAGGGTTTGTTAGACTATATATATTATATGTTGGTTATATCCTCTCTCCACTCCATATTGACTCATAGAGAGCCGTCATAAAGTATTTGGAGAAAGAGGGAAGATCTAACCCTAATATTATTAAGTTTAACACTAAGAGGTATTCCAATACAAAATGGCCCAAATAAATACGCTTTAGCTATTTGATTTTGATGTTCTGAATCTACATATTTGAATATTATAATTCTAACAGTTTGGCCACTGCATGTAACAATATTCCAACCACGAGCTCGGTTGGCATTCGAACGCACCGAAAGCACGTAAAACGTCATCACTTCATTGTTCTTGTTCCTTTCTATTCAAACAGGACAAGGTACGGCGTTGTCTATCGCTTCTGAATGCTTTCGGGTTTTTCTAACAATAAGTATGTGACAAATTTGTACGCATGCAAATAAGCTGGATGTTGTTAGATAAATAGCATACACAGAAGGATTCGTTAACTGACTCAAATTGAATCATGGATAGGAAATACATTTTTTATTTTTATTTGTCATATCCAATTCATGGACCTCTTCTACTTAATCCACTACAGAAAATGATCAAGGCTTCTTGTAATAGCCAAGAACAGTATAAACTGTCTGCACCACAGTGAGTAACACAACCAGACTAAGTTCGTTCCTAATCTTTTCCCATGGAGGGCGGGAATAATCATCAATCTGGAGTCTTACAAGGCGCAAATTCTGATTAGTATCCCCTCGGGCAAGCCTGTTCAGGATTCCTGGCAACCTTTCTCTCTGTTCAGGAGTTGCCCGAATGATCCCACTGAAGTCGTGGAGTTTGGCATCTTCAGGTGTGCGAATCTGCTCACTCATAAATTGCACATAGGAGCAAACGTCGTGCTTGTTGATACCCAGAGGTTGGGAGATTTCATAATTCTGAAGATACTGAAACAGCAGCTCTGTATCATCGTCAACCATTAAAGTAGGCAAAGTCAGCACCGCCCGGAGCATATTTGTCATGAATTTTATCCCTCCACATCCCATTCCTTTGCCATGCTTGAAATGGATGCTTGCTTGTCTCAGCTCTGTAGCGCTACGAATTTTGTGGTTGAAGGCAGAACTCTCAATATCAACAGGGACACGCGCCTCATGCTTGTATTCAATTGAGCCCCCTTCTGGTCCAATTACAAGCATTTGAAGGCCATGAAGAATGTCAGAGGTTCCTGCTGAAGCAGATAAGATTTTTTTTTTTAAGTCCTAATTTTTTGTGAAGTGCTTGCAACAGTGTTGTAGGAGTTTGGTTTTGGCTGCTAATTTCCAGCACACGCAACACCAATTAGTCATACAAGACCCTCCTAAACAAATCCGACGGCTGCTCCCATTTCCCTGACAATACGACTTGTCGGAAGAAGCTTTGATTCGTCAGCTCTCTAAGCACCACTAGCGGGATTTGATTCCCAACGAAGAACAAGGACTTGGTCCATCTTCTGAGCTGCTCAGTGTTTCTTTGCTTCCCAAATATGAGATGGTCAGTTAGATAACCCAGCTGCTCGGAACCCCCAAGAGCAAATAATGCCAGGTGGAGGATGAAGCAACCATCCCGGATCATCATCAATATAAACATACTTCTACTTATATCATCCACCTTTCTGTCAGCATAAGTTTTTCTTGCAAGTGTTTCCATCTTTCGCAGAGTAGTAAGTATGCTACGATGGTTTTGCTGGGTTCATACCTACCTATTGAAGAAGCTTCCACCACCGGTCACCAACCGCAGCACACAAAGATTGAAGCTGCCACCACCAAAGTCCAATTTAGTTTGCCACCTACCATGGTTAGGCGGACAAATGACGCTCTCTCTCCCCTATAAATAGAGAGTTGAAGTGAGGGAGATATGTATCCGGGCTCAAGTAAGAGCAAGAGAGAGTAAGAGAGATTTTTTTTTGTGAGAGTTGTAGTTGAGAGAGAGAGAGAGTCGATCTCCTCCTCCTCCTCTATTTTTTTCTTCTCTATATAATGAAATTCTTTCTCCAATTCATTGGTGTGTGAGTGTGTATTTGATTTCTGGTCCAATAAGTGGTATAAGAGCAAGGTTAGAGTCGCCGGAGTAATTTTTTTTTTGCTACCCAGAAAACGAAGTCGCCGAAATTGTGTTTCGATCACACCATTGTGTTCGTCTTTGTCAATATGAGTTCAACGGCGCAAACCGTTTTGAAAACAGAACTAAAACGAGCCCGTACAAGCCGGTTAAAGTTCTGCTCCGACAAGTCAATGTCAGCAACATCACCGGCGCCGGGGAAGACAAGCTGACGTCATCATTGACCAAGTCAACTGCCACATCATCAGCCCAGTCAGCCGCCACATCATCAGTCTAGTCAACTACCACGTCATTACCCAGTCAGCTGCCACATCATCATAAGTTGCCACGTCATCAACACTTTTAAAAATTATAGTTTGGCCCCAGAAGTTTTTAAAATTACAATTTGGCCCATAACTTTTTGAAAATTACAGTTTGACCCCTGAATAAACTAAAAAATTTCAGTTAAGCCCTTCTTGAGGTTTTTCACCGTTCCGGACTCAATTGTGCACTCTGTTTTGGCAAATTTTACTTCTATAGTGCTACGCAAGCCAATTGAAGAGTAGATTCATGGAGAAGTCATCAACATCAACCTTAGGAGCTATGATTATGCTCACCTCTTCGAACTACGACATTTGGCGGCCTCGAATGGAGGAGTATTTGAACTGCCGGGATTCATTTGATCCCTTGGATGAAGTGGGGGTGAAATTGACGGACACAACGGAAGCCGAGTGGAGAAGGAAGAATAAGAAAACTATCGGTTTGATCAGACAATGGATCGACCATAGTGTATTCCACCATGTTGCTCAAGAGACAGACGTATATACTCTCTGGACAAAGCTAGAGACTATTTCAAGCAAAAACTGCTCGAAACAAAGCTCTCATGATGAAGCGCTTTGTCAACTTGAAGTTAAAGAGCGGTAAGTCAACTGTTGAGCACACGAGTCAGTTCTAGAACTATGTGAACCAGCTTGCAGCCATGGACCTGCTGCAAGATGATGAAGAGCAAACCCTCTTGCTTCTTAGTTTCCTACCAGACAGTTGGGAGACATTGGTGGTGTCCCTCAACAATTCAGCTCCAAATGGCAAACTCACCATGGTAATGGTCAAGGATGCCTTATTCAATGAAGAAGCTAGACGGAAGGAAACTGGTATGGAGCAATCATATGCCCTCACTACAGAAAGCAGGGGGAGGCCTTAGGAAGATAACAGAGGCCGAGGAAGAGGCCGAGGCAAAGGCAGAGGAAGAGGTAGAGGTAGAAGCAAAAGTAGAGGAAGGTCACAAGATCCTGGCAGATCTAATGACGGACATGGCAAGTTCACCTATTATCATTGTGGCATTGAAGGTCACATGAAGAAGGACTGCCGAAAATTAAAAAGAGAGCAAGGTCAAGGCAATCACCAACACAATAAAGATGATGGTGACACCCTAGTCACCATTAAGGAACATGTCACAATACTTTCTGTGGAAGAAGAGACGTGTCTCCACGTTACTAGCCAAGATTCTGAATGGGTGGTAGACATAGTAGCCTCTTACCACGCCACTCCTCGCAGCGAGTTCTTCACTACGTACAAAGTTGGAGACTTTGGTACTGTGAGAATGGGAAACACCAGTTCATCAAAGATTGTGGGAATTGATGATGTTCAAATCCAGACAAACAATAGTTGCACGATGGTATTAAAAGATGTCAGACACATGCCCGACCTCCATCTCAATCTCATTTCTGGGATAGTCCTTGATCAATAGGGTTATGATAACCGTTTCAGTAATGGCACTTGGAAGCTATCAAAAGGTGCCCTGGTTATTGCCTGGGGGCATATTTGCGGCACGCTGTACAGAACCCATGTGAAGGTTTGTTCAGACAGCCTCAATGCAGTTAAAGACGAGGCATCACCAAATCTGTGGCATAAGAGACTCGGTCACATGGGAGAGAAAGGGTTATTCACGCTAGTAAAGAAGGCTCTCATTCTAGTAAATAAGAAAATTGCACAGAACCCCTGTGAGCATTGCCTGTTTGGCAAGCAACATCGAGTCCCGTTCAATTCTTCCACACGAAAAAGATCAGAGTTATTGAGTCTGGTACACTCTAACATTTGTCGTCCTATTGAAGAGGAGTCATTGGGCAGTAACAGGTATTTTGTTACCTTCATAGATGATGCTTCACGGAAAGTATGGGTATATTTTCTGAAGACCAAGGATTAAGTACTCAAGAACTTTAAGATTTTTCACGCCATGATAGAAAGGGAGACCGGCAAGAAGTTGAAGTGCCTCCGGACAGATAATGGAGGCGGGTACATATCCAAGGAGTTCAAGGCATACTACTTAGAACGCGATATCCGCCATGAGAAGACGATCCCACGCACCCCACAGCACAATGGAGTAGCTGAAAGGATGAACCGGACTATTGTGGAAAGAACCCGGTGTATGCTCAGTATAGCTAATCTGCCAAAGCCATTCTGGGGTGAAGCTGTTCTTGCTGCTTGTTACCTGATCAACAAATCACCATCAGTGCCGTTGAAATTTGAAGTTCCAGAGATGGTGTGGACTGGCAAGAAGGATATCTTCTACTCTCACCTAAGAGTGTTTGGGTGCAAGGCTTTTGCACATGTATCCAAGGAGCAGAGACAGAAGCTCGACATGAAGTCTATTCCATGCATCTTCATTGGTTATGGAGCTGAAGAGTATGGATACAGAATATGGGATCCAACAACAAAGAATGTCATCAGAAGTAGAGATGTTGTGTTCCAAGAGAACCAATTTTATGAGGAACCAACTAAGTCCAGTGCTTTTAGTTCCCATACTCCTAACATGACTCCAGATCCAGCACCAGTTCATCTCACCACAAATACTAGAATGCAAGAGGTAATTCCAGAAGATGAAGAAGAAGAAGAAGAGGGTGTTGAGCAGGGGGAGCAACAACTCCCTCCACCAGAAGAAGAAGAACTTCCACAACCAATTGGTGAGGTGCCTCATCAAATTGAAGAGCCTCAGCCAAGGGGACCTACAAGAGGCCGTGTCCTGATTCCGTCAACCAGATATCTGGAATCAGACTACATCATGCTCACTGATGAGGGGGAGCCAGAGGACTTCAAGAAAGCACAGACCCATCTAGACAAAGGCAAGTGGATGAAAGCCATGCAAGAAGAGATGAGTTCCTTGCACAAGAATCAGACCTATGATCTGGTAAAGCTTCCCAAAGGAAGAAAAGCCTTGAGAAACAAGTGGGTTTTCAAGCTAAAGAAAGATGATAATGAAAAGCTAGTCAGGCACAAGGCTCGATTGGTCGTCAAAGGATTTCAACAGAAGAAAGGAATTGACTTTGATGAGATTTTTTCACCAGTAGTGAAGATGACCTCAATTCGAGTTATACTCGGATTGGTAGCCAGCCTGAACTTGGAGCTTGAACAAATGGATGTCAAGACAGCTTTTCTCCACGGAGATCTAAAGGAAGAATTTACATGGAACAACCAGAAGGGTTTGAAGCTCTCGGGAAAGAACACTTAGTTTGCAAGCTCTCGGGAAGAAGAGTCTCTACGGCCTGAAGCAAGCACCGAGACAATGGCACAAGAAGTTTGACTCATTCATGGTGTGTTATAGATACAAGAGGACTGCTGCAGACCAGTGCGTGTACATTTAGAGATTCTTGGATGGTAGCTTTGTGACACTCCTTCTCTATATGGATGATATGTTGATCATTGGAGTTATCTCAATCCTTTAATATGAAAGACTCATGCCCTGCTCAGCAAATTTTGGGCATGCAAATTGTTCGTGATAGGAAAGCGAAGAAGTTATGGCTATCACAAGAAAAGTACGTTGAACGGGTAATCAGAAGGTTCAACATGGAAAATGCCAAGCCAGTCAATACTCCACTGGCTAATCACTTTAAGTTGAGTAAGAGTTCGTGCCCCTCCTCGAATACTGAGATGGAAGAAATGGCAACAGTACCCTACTCTTCAGCAGTAGGCAATTTGATGTATGCAAAGGTGTGTACAAGGCCAAATATTGCTCACGCTGTAGGCATTGTGAGCAGATTTCTCTCCAACCCAGGAAAAGAACATTAGGAAGCCGTTAAATCTATTCTCAGGTACCTAAAGAGTACATCACAGCTATGCTTATGTTTTGGGGGAGCTGAACCAGTCTTGGAAAGCTATACAGATTCAGATATGGCCGATGATCTTGATGGTAGGAAATTTACAACGGGATTCCTTTACACCTACGTAGGGGGAGCTATATCATGGCAGTCCAAACTGCAGAAGTGTGTGGCTTTATCTACAATGGAGGTAGAATATATTGCTGCAGTGGAAGCTGAAAAGGAAATGTTGTGGATAAAGAGGTTTCTCCAAGAGTTGGGAGTCAAGCAAAAGGAATATAAGGTGCATGGTGATAGTCAGAGTGCTCTGGATTTGAGCAAAAATTCAACGTACCATTCCCACACCAAGCATATCGACATTCGCTATCATTGGATACGCTAGGTGATGGATCAACAGCTATTGAAGCTTGAGAAGATTCATACAAAAGATAATCTAGCAGATATGCTGACAAATGTGGTTACACGTGAGAAGCTCGAACTATGTAGAGACATAACCGAAATGGACGTCAACTGAAGAACGTCAAATTGTGTTCTCCTCTAATGGGTATGAAAGAGGAGAATTGTTGGGTTCATACCCACCTACTGAAGAAGCTTCCACCACCGGTCACCAACCGTAGCACACCAAGATTGAAGCTGCCACCACCAAAGTCCAATTTGGTTTGCCACCTACCATGGTTAGGTGAACAAATGGTGCTCTCCTTCCCCTATAAATTGAGAGTTGAGGTGAGGGAGATATGTATCATAGCTCAAACAAGAGCAAGAGAGAGCAAGAGAGGTTTTTTTTGTGAGAGTTGTAGTTGAGAGAGAGAGAGAGAGTCGATCTCCTCCTCCTCCTCTATTTTTTTCTTCTCTATATAATGAAATTCTTTCTCCAATTTATTGATGTGTGAGTGTGTATTTGATTTCTGGTCCAACATGTTTTTGACTGGCTTATTAGTGAACTTTTTAATACATGCTGCGAGGACGCCTCCTTGAGATTCGACATGAAGGACAAGTCATGATCTACTATGTAAAATGGACCTGATGCGGATCGCATGGCCGAAGATTACTTAGAGACCCAGGGCCGTCGTTTTTCCCGCGTCGGTGGTTGGTAAACTTCAATTGGGCATAATTTTTGACTCGTAACTCCGTTTTCCTATTATAATATGTTTTCGAAAACCTTGTGGCGAGCTGGAGAAAAGGAAAAATAATAAAATGATTTTCAAGCCTAGGAAAACGTGAAAAATGCCTCTAAGTGTGTTTTTAAGCCAGTTTTGTGTTTTGGGCTTATTTTTTTGGGCTTTTGTCAGTTTTTTTATTTAATCCGGTTTGTCCCGAGTCCTAGGATTTTGTGCCGCTATTTAAACTTTTGTTTAAAGATTTTCAGCAGCTTTTGAAGATTAATAAAACATTGTGCGTGAATTGCACTTTTTTTTTCAATCGTTCGGTATTCTTGCGAATCAATGAACGCTTGACGCCTTTGAACTTGGGATTCGTGGTGATTCTACAGGTTCAAAAAAGAAATTTATTTCGGCATTCGTGGTGAATCAACGGATTAGAGTTGAGTTTCTTGTTCTTTGAGTTTCCGCTGCATCATGAGCTCTTGGAGAGCTCTTGGAGCTGATTGCCATCAATATCTGGAGAAGATGTGTCAAGCTTGCATATCTGGCGATCTGGCTTTTCGAAGAACTCTACCGATTCTACAACCTCCCACTCTACGGCTTGAGCTCGTTTTAGTTCTTTGCCGGGAGGTTTACTTTGCTGGTGAGGGCTGAGCATTGAGGTAATTAATGCGTTCAATTCACTGATACTTGAATCAATGGTCAGTAGTATAGTTCTACCACCTGCAATAAACCTGAATCAAGTTAAAATCTTTGTTTTGTTTGTATTGATCAGTAAATATTCCTACTTCAAGTAATTTACTAACTGGACAATGAAAGAGATATAACACTTAGAATTAAATATTCCTTTTCTGTTTTGAGGTTGGCTTCATCCTCACCAACCACCCAAATGAAATAGAATTAGGTGATCAAAAATTTTGATTGGGTATGCATTGTAAGATTAATTTCACAATATAACATTTAGAATTAGTTGATGGAAAAGCCTCTTCAAGTTTCAAACCCCATGGAGCACGAAGAGATTTAAATGACCTCTGAATTGAAAACTAACTAGTTTGGCAAAATCATTTTTGCTTTGTTTGTTTTTAAGTAAAATTACCTAAATAAAAGTAATTATTTTCATGTAAGACCTTTTACATGAAGGCTTATTTGGATCTTAAATTTGTGAAATAAAACGAAAAATAAAAGAGAAATAGAATTACTTACAACCAAACTAGAAATAATTTCCTTGGCAAATATTAGTTTTGTTTTCTCCTATTATTCCTAACCCAACCAAGTTTTGTTTTCTCCTATTATTCCTAACCCAACCAAGAAGAGAAAGAAAAAAAATAGCTTCTTTCTCTTTACTTTCAATTCTTATATTTTCTGTTTTCTTTTCTTCTGAAGAAAAGAAATGATGTTCACTTATCAAAAAAACAAAAAAAAAAAAAAAAAAATGAACTGCTATAATTCAAGCTCACAAAAAATAAAATAATACCAAAAGTCAACATTAAATGTAAAAACACAATTTGCAGAAAATATATACGGGTGAAATAGTATCAGCTACCACCATTAAACTTAAAGGTTTTCAACTGGTATCCATGCAATATGCAAAAAAATAAAATAAAAATATATCGAAAGTAATACCTAAAAATGTACGTCCTACCTACTTATTAGATTTCTTTTCAGGCTCGTTGATTCGGCTGATGTGTCATTCAAACCCCTCAATATTTTTTAAAAATAAATTTCAACGTGGCAGGAAAAAATTAATTTTCAGGATCGGAGTGACACCACTCAATAACAACTATCCAGTCAAGATATTTTGCTGCAGAAAAAATAAATAAATAAATAAACAAAGAGAAAGGGAGATTGATTAGTCAATTAATTCAATCGTGGCAAATTCGATATCACTGAGTGAGAGATGGACTCAGTTGAGTTGACTGTTGTTGACTTGGATTGTGCTCAAGTTACCTCTACGAATAGTGATGAGCAGAGACTGACAGAGAGTGCTTCCTCCAGTGAACTATGCTGGATTGCTGCTAAAAACTTAGGCTAAGGCGTCGTTGAGGACAGCGTTGGTGACGCTGGGAATAGAGAGAGATGAAAGGATCTGGCGCTCAGAAGTTTCGCCGACGAGAAATGGTTGCTGCTAGCATCTGAAAATGCCAGCGGACGTTAGGGGAAAGTGGTTGGTCTTTCGCTCAGTTCGAAGCATCTACACTTATCTCTCTCTCTATAATTCTCTCATCGGTTGGACTTGTAGCATCGAGTTGACTTAGGAATGCACACTCGCGAAGTCCCTTTTTTTGTTTTTTGCCATTAGTTGGAGGATTATTGGTATATTGACTATTTACTCGTTTGTGATTTTACTGTGTGCCTGTGTGTTTCTAGACTTATGATTTTTTTTCTCTGTTTTTATCGAAATTAAAGAGGTTAGGGAAAGGGCTGTTGCCAGGTTTGAACTTGGATGTTGAACTTGAACGGCTCACCTTGGCCCTTAATTTTTTTTTTTTTTTAAACAAATAATATAAAAACACAATTTTAGCCCACCGAAAGACTACAGACACCAAGTAGCCGAAAAGCCAAGCCCACTCACCAGCTCTAAGCGGGCTACCCTTTGAAGGAGTGAATGACACTTCCGAAGGATTAGAGCTGGGCTCAAATGACTTGGTCATCACATGACACAAGAACTTAGAAAGTATTTGGATAGCATTTTAAAAAGTCATAATCTATAAGCTTAACTTGGTTTTAAGAAGTCACTTATTTCAAAAGTTTTTTTAAGCTTAAGTTAGGCTTAAAAAGTCACTTTTTTCAATCAGAGCCAAACACAGTTTCAAAAAGCTATAAGTTTAATCCATAAGCCACTAAAAAATTCACCGTCTAAACACTCTTTTAGTCAATCTATCGACAACTTCCTCTCTCATGGCACTCTCTGGTGTTCTTTTAACCTGTTTGAGGCCCTCTTTTACACCACAATCCGTTGCCCATCCTGGAGCACAGTGCCATAGGGAAGAGGGTCCAAAGGGGACAGTTGCCCCCTTGATTTTTTAAAAAATTTTGGTAGTTATTTATTGTTATGGATAAGCATTACAAAAGAAATCTAACTCCCCTCTTTGTTTTGAACTAGTTACCTACTTGATTTACAACTTCATTTTTTTTTTTCCCTGAAAATCATTCCTCACTTATCCATAAGCACCCTAGTTTTTCTCGTTCGGAATTTCCGAAACTAGAACAATCCTTCAATAAAACTTCGCAACACTATCAAGCCCTAAACAGTTTTGCAAAGATCAATTCAATCCTTCAAAAGCAAAAAAAATCACTTCTGGGCCCAAAGGGCCAAACCGAAGCCAAAATTATTAAAATGCCCCTAGGCATTCTTCTTTGCCGCAAGGGATTTTGAGCAGCTTTTCGAGGTTAGGCGCTCTCCAAAACCAATCACCAACACTGTCTCAGTGATAGAAACACTCACAAACCTTAAATAGTTCATTTTTTACACCAGTTAGCCTGCTGACATAAAATATCCGTTATACCCCTTGGTATCAGGTAGTTTCGATCTCCGAAACCAACACCAAAACCGCTAGAGTGGCGAAAGCACTTACAAACTATCAAACTGTCGGAATGGTGGAAGCACTCATAAACAAGTCAACATGGGCACACCGCGAGCAATGCAGTGTCGAAAGACCGAATATGCCTCTTGGCCGTGGGACATTTACCAAAGACAGGATACCTTTGGAAACTAACTCATCACAACTGTCGGAGTGACAAAAACACTCATAAACCAAGGTCAACACCGTTGCCTGTAAACCCGACACAGTGAAAAATTATTATTTTGTCCTTAAGTACCCCAGCACGTCTTTCGAGAAAGTACCAATTTCTCAAGACAGTAAGACTACCCTTGATAATATCTCTAGACAGTTTGGCATGTTCAATATGCCATTCAAATTAGTCTCGGTTCCATTCTAGAAAGCCCGATCAAAATGATTGTTTTGCCTCTAGGTACTTTAACATGTTTCCCTAGAAGTACAAGTTTACCGAAGCAGGAAGACCATCCCAAACTATCTCTAGGTCGTCAGGCACACCCTAATGTCCAAATAAAGTCCATTCCGATCTCATTCTAGCAAGTTGCAGTTAAAATGACCCTTTTGCCCCTGTATGCCCAAGCACATTTTCAAGACCACATCGGCTTTAGGAATTAAACCAGCCACCATCAGGACAGCCTTAAGTGAGTTCCTAACATTTCTCGGAGAGTCCCTTGACTCTAAACACACTTTAATCAATGAGAGCTTCGAGAAGCATGTCATAGACGCTTCTCCAAAGCCAATTTTTCCTTCACTTCCCAAACTAAGACGTAACGTCAAACGATTAACAAAACGTACGAATTAGGAAATTCTTAGAAGCCTAAGCAATAGGCTTTCCATCAGTACAGTCTGACCGTCAACAACATCACCCAAAGGTCATAATCGAACAACGCAACCTAGGGTATTTTTGAAACTTGGGAAACGAATGACAATTACTTCCCATTTCCCGTTTCTCATGTCAAATCCCAATTCCCTGATATAACATACCGTAAAACGGTAAGCAAAATGTGTAGATTAGAGAATTCCCTGAAGCCTTTCCAAATGCCTTTCCATCGATACTGTTCGATTAAGGTGATTGCTTCTCGAAGGCTACGATCACATGGATCAAAGACGGCCCTTTCAGGAAACCAAGCAAGCATCTCACAGACGCTTCCAAAAACTTATTTTTAGGCATGCTTCCCAAGGCGTTTTCTCCATCAACCAAGACCATTCAAGACTTCCAAGAAATACTAAAGTTTAAAAGAATGTCTTCAATACGTTCGATTTTCTCGGATGGCACGAATCTCGAGGAAAAGTAAACATAAAAGATCCTATTATGGAAGCATAAGCTAGATGCGTCTAAATTTTAATCAGATCGGGACAAAACTTTCCTTGTAGTTCAAGTTTAGAAAGTACAATAATGCCACGTTGCACTCCCCCATTGGCTAAGGCCAAACACATAAAAGAAATGCGTCTGGCCAAATTTTGGCCATATGCATGTCTTTCATGTGTGGGGACTAAAACAAAATGCCTATAAATAGCAAAACACCATCCAGTGTATTTCAGAGATGAAAATTATAAAGAAACTGTGGAGAAATCAAAATAGAGAGCAAGTCTCCAAAACTCAAGATTCTTTGAATATCAAGTCTCTGTTTGAAGCTCCAAGGTCCAAGTAATGGTGGTTGGAAGACTAAGGCATACTTCTAGTTTAAATTCAAGTATCTCCCACTCTCTTTCTCCCTTCTAGCTCACTTAAGCTATTCTCCATTGTAATTCTCATCTTTTTCCTCTTTTTGTTGTATGCTTGAAACAAGAAAGCTTTAAGTCCATGCCTAGGCAAAAGCCTATGAGACCCACAGCATCCGGGGATGTCTTATAGGCTTAGTTGTAGATGGCATAGCCTTGGAGCACTTTGCTATATTGGTGAAGTCAAGCCTTGAATGATAATACCCTTTGTATTATACTTATTGTAATGTTCATGTCATGCATGCTATGATGTTATTTTTATGTTTAAAACCCCTTTTCAAACCTTTATTGATTTCTTCTTCAAAAGTTTTTCAATGTTCATTTCAAAGAGTTTTCCAAAATATCTCTCTAAAATTCCTCCAAATTAGGTTTCCCTAGTGTTCCTAACAAAAACTCAAAGTTTCTATGCCTTAGAATGCCTTGAAAGCCACCTAACCTTTAGGCTGCATTATTTCATTTTACTCTCTTGTGTTTTGTATAAAATGGTTTTCAAAACAACCCTCTCTAGAGTGATTTTCAAAAGTTTTACTCTCTTGTGTTTGTGATTAAAATAGTTTCCAAGATAACCCTCTCTTGAGTGGTTTTGACAAATCAATCATATAAATCACACTCTTATTTGAGTGGTTTTAATGTTTTAAAATAATTTTCAACAACTCTCTCTTAAGTGGTTTTCACAAATCAACCATATGCATCATACCCTCACTTGAGTGATTTTAATGTATTAAAATGGTTTTCAAAACAACCCTCTCTTGAGTATTTTTTTTAAAGTGTTGCTCTCTTGAGTTGATGTTAAAGTAATTTTCAAAACAACCCTCTATAGAGTGGTTTTCAAAGTTTTACTCCATTGGGTTTGTGATTGACATGACTTTTAACACAACCCTTTCTTAAGTGATTTTCACAAATCAACCACATGAATCACATGCTCATTAGAGTGGTTTTAATGTTTCAAAATGATTTTCAAAACAACATTCTCTTGAGTAGTTTTCTAAAATTTTGCTCTCATAAGTTTATGATAAACTGTTTCAAAATGTTACTCTCTTAAGGTTATACAAAAATGGTCCTCAAGACAACTCTCTTGAGTTATTTTTCAAGTTGTTTATAAAACTCATCATTCTCTTGAATTGATTTTTCAAATGGTTTTACAAAACCCACAACTCTCTTGAGCCGATTTTCTAAAAGAGTTCCACATGAAATCATAACTTTCTTACATGAGATAACACTTTTCTAAGTGCTTCTTTAAGTTCTTCACATAAAAATCATGAGTTTTTTACATCAATTATAAGGTTTTCACATGAAATTATAGTTTCTTAAAACACACCATTAAGTTTTGTGCATAAAATGATACTTTCTAAGCCTTTCAAAACCACTAAGTAAAAAATCCTAGTTCAAAACCTTAGTTCAAACTATCCTTCAAACCACTAGGTCCCAAAACCCTAGTTTCTTTCTCCAGGTTTCAAAATCCTAGTTTCTCTCTCTAGGTTCCCAAAACCCTAATTTTTTTCTCTAGGTTCAGAACCTTAGTTTCTCTCTCTAGGTTTCCAAAACCCTAGGTCATCCTAACCGTAGTTAGTTAACCCTAAGTCAATCTAACCCTAGTTAGCAAACTTTGTATAAGTTGTTTAAACCCAAGACCCCTATTGCAATTCCAAGTCTAAATTTCAAAAATCATTCTTATACTTGCTTTCCAAAAACTCCACTCTCTTGAGTATTTAAAGATCATGTTGACAAAAAGTACTTCCTATAACCTTCCCAAATTGTTGTCAAAATCTCTCTTGAACTTGTCTTAACAAAAAATGGCTAGACATTTAGCAATTTCAAAACTACTTTCTAAAATGTTTTCTAAAAACTCACAAGCCCAGGGATGGTCCTCACCTTCTCATGATTAGGGTTCCATAACCTAAATGTTTTCAAAACCTCTTTCAAAAAGAATTTTCAAGAGTCATATTCTTGAGACAATATTAGTCTTCCATGGTTAAGGTTTTCCAAAAAATGTGAGATATCAAAATAGGGTTATGCAACCCTAAAGTTTTCAAAACCCTGAAGAAAGTTTTTAGCCCTTTTTCTAAAAAAACATTTTTCAAAAATCATAAAACTAAGGGTATTTAGTTTGATCAATAACTAATATCTTAAAGGTGATGAAACACTCAAACAAGGCTTTCAAGAGGCATAGAAAATGATTTCAAAAATCTTTCCAAGACAAGTTTTCAAGAGCTTTTCATCCCATTCCAAACTCCATCTTCAAAAACCTTAAACCAATGTTTCAAAAACATTTTCAAACTCCCTTGAGTTCAGTTTAAAACCCTTCAAAACTCCCTCAAGTTGTTTCGAAAACATTCCAAACTCCCTGAAGTTGATTCCAAGAACAAATTTCAAAACTCTCTTGAGTTGGTTTCAAAACATTTCAAAACTCTCTCGCGTTACTTTCAAAATGATTTCAAAAACTCCTTTGAGTTGAGTCTAAAGCTTCCAAAACTCTCGTGAGTTCTATTTCAAAAATATTTCAAAACTCTCTCGAATTCATTTTCAAGTCAAAACTCTCTTGAGTTCAAGTTCAACACTCTTGAAGGCTCTCTCAAGTCCAATTTTTCTAATCGTGCTTTTGCACGGATTACGAACGACATAATTCTCGCCAAATGAGATATGTAAGTAACCTCGATAGATGCGGTCATAACCCTTATTTCAAGTCAAATGTTCTTTTCAAAACTTTTCATTCCATCAAAACTACTTTTCAAAAACTTCCTATTTTTTCAGAAGTCTTTCCAAAATCATTCATCCTTAAAGAAGTGATCAAACCCCCATTTTCAAAATTACATAAGTGAATATAGTGGATATTAGGTAATTAGAGATTTGTGAGTGAATTAAAGGTAAATAGACGTATAGGTATCGAAAGGGTGGGATAGGGTGATGATCTTAGGATATCTTCTTTACAAGTAACCAACCCCCGGACCATAGATCTCTAATGCGAAGACCAACATGGAGTCACATTTCAAAGGGCCTTTAAAACGTTTTCAAAAGGTTGCTAAAAACCTCACATTTCAAAACCTTCCCTAAGAGGCATTTTCAAAACATTTTCAAAAAACTTAAATTTAGTCTTCGGATTACACTTAGTTTTAGATGACCTGGCACATCTTTAACTATGTTAGGTCGCAACTCCAAACTTTTTTTCAAAAGTCCTTATTCAAATCATATTTTCAAAATTAAACTATCATCACAGTTGTCCTTTTATGGAAGGATAAGTTCTAACAGAGAGAGCATCCCATTTTCCCAAGCCAAAAGAGCTCGGTTAAAAATCGGGGTCTGACATTATCTAGAATAGTTTCCTATTAACATAAACTATATAGTTTTCTATTAAATATAAACTCTTGCTCTTAGCCTTATGCAAACAAACTTGTATTCATTGAGAACATATAAAAAGAAACACAATAAAATGAGAATATATAGAACCTTAATGAAGATTGTTTTTGGGATGAAATGACAATAAAAAAAAAAGTTATTGAACTGAGAATAACACAAAACTTGATTTGGAAGCTCCTAGTATTTTTCTTGCTGAAATTATATGACTTCTGATTCCATTATTTTTTCTTTCAAATCTTTTGTATGTAATATACTAGCCATTCATACTGCCAATGGATCCCATATAGTCATGTTTTGAAATCTAAAATTTCACTTCCACATACCTATTTCATACCTACGCTCTCTCAATCTTAGCTTCATTGGTCAATTAAGTCATCTTGGACTTATTGTTATCTTTTCTACTATTGGTTATATTATGTAGGATTCACAAACGAGATAGATTCTTAGGGTAGGCTATAAACAAGGACACTTATTTGAGCTCATTTATCTTTAACTTTCTTGTAAGTCCTCCTCCACAATTTAGTCCATTGCTTTAGCTTCTCTTACACCTTTTTTTGGTCTTTGGCATTCTCGTTTGAGTCATGTTTTTCTAGGTCGATTACGTTTACTAGTCTCTAGATGTCAATTAGGACTTGTTGGCAAAAAAAAGCTTGATTTTTTATCTTATCAATTTGCAAAACAACTTGATTTATCATTCAATAAAAGTCACTCTGTCTTGTTCCCCTGTTGATCTTAATCGTTCTAATGTATGGGAACTTACCCCCCCCCCCCCCCCCCCCCCCCCCCACGATTTACTATGGAAGGGTCAAAGTATGCAATCATTTTTTTTTTTTATGATTTTTTCTCATCTCACTTGGATATATCTTTTTGCAAAATCATTCCAATTGCCCTATATTTATTACATTGCCCATGCAGTTAAAAACTCTATTACCCGTGACATTATCAAAATTTTAAAATTTGATAATGTCCTGGAATACCGAGACACTACCTTCCTTAACTTTCTTTGCCAACACAGTATTGTACCCCATTGTTCATGTCTACGCACATCCCAATAAAATAGTCATGTTGAGCATACGTATTGACATATCCTCAGTATTGTCTATACTCTTCATATTTCCTCTTCTTGTTCTAATCATTTTTTGGGTGAAGCTATTCTCACAAAAGTCTACACCATCAATTGCATCCCTTCTCCCATTGCAGAAAATCAATTTCCTTATGAGTGGTTGTACGATACTTTTCCTGCCTATAGTCTACTTCGAGTATTTTGTTGTACTTGTTTTGTCTTACTCGAATCTAACGGCCATAATAAGTTAGAAATTGGGGCACATTTTTTTATGCTTCTTAGGCTATGGGATTGAATATAAAGACTTATCATTGTTGGGATCTTTATTTCAAATGTCTTCATGTTTGTCACTGTGTCATCTTTTGAGAATATAAAACATATCTCTTGGTTGCACTTTAAACTACCTTCTCTTTGTAGTTTTGTTTTTTTACAGATCCATTTACTCTTTGTTCAATGGTTTTCGGATGACCTTGCTACGGACACTGCAACAAAAAGCATATTTCCTAGCATTTTTTATTCGCCGATGAAAGTGAAATAATTACTTGTAATTCCTTTTCCGGCATTTGTGCCAGCATTTCACTCAAATGTTGCCAATACCTAGTGGTGGGATAGCTTTTTAGCATTTGTAAATGCCTGTAAATTACCACGGCATTTTTGGGCTTCTTGTGGCATTTGTCAAAGGCTGGTAAAAGTACTCAAGCAGGCCAAGTCTCTAATAACAATAGCTCAATACCAGTGAATTAAAAATCCAGTAAAAATTTTGAAATGTTAGCAATTAGGTGCCCAAAAAATGCTGAGAAAAATTAAAAATAAAAAACTCTACAATCCTTTTTAGTTTTTGCAACCTTTGTTTTAATGCCAAAAAAAAAAAGTTCTTGTTTATAACACTTACAAAGGCCTTTGTTGGAAACGCCACTAATACATAAATTTTATTATATAATTATCTTCAAAACGATATTTTCTCACCTACTCTATAGATAATAACAATATCCTCGTTATTTTATATAATCTTGTAGCTAAATTCAACCCACATATAATAGCACTCCAAACAAATTTAGCTAGATCCATCCACACAATAGAAAGACACATAAAAATCCCTAAAACATATGCATACTTTGTAAGGAAAATAACAATCCATAAAACATTGTGAGCATCAACAGAGTAAAATATCTATAAAATTCTCCCCATAGTACACAAAAGTCTATAACAATATTTTCTTAGTACATCATTAGATAAACAAGTAACGTTTTCGCTTACAACATATCTACAGTTTGGAGATGTTTAGTAGGCATAATCAAAAGTTCATGAGGCCTCAATGATCGCGTGACATGCACTTCACAAAAAGTTGGTCCCAATTTTACCCCTTCCACAACTTTTGTAGGGTTTGTGCTAATACCACTACAAGAAATGGGAGCTTTAGTGACAAAATATTTTGTAACTGATATACACAGTTCGTCACTAAAGGCATTTTCAGTGACAAAGATCGTTGGTTTAGACCCGTGGCTAAAAGTGTAATGTGACAAAATTTTGTCTTGTCACTATTTCTTCACTTTTAGTGACGAATATTTTTATCACTAAATTTTTTGGATTAGAAACAAGTTATTGCCGTCACTAAAACCTGAACAATTTCGCCACTGAATACCACTTTTTTTACTAAAAGGTGGAATGTTACAATATTTAGTGACAGCCAAATGTTTGTCACAAAAAATGTTGATCTTATTGAAAATTTTCTGGTCACTATAAAATGTTCCCAATTGCTTTTGTTAATCCCTTATAGAACTTGTTTTTATGAAAATATTAGTGATGATTTTATTTCATCAGCTGAGTTTTTAAGAAAGAATGTCTTCCTACTCTATTTTTTTCCATAAGAGGATCTTTTAATTGAATTATTAACCATAATAAAAACCAAAACAATTCCAAATCATTCATGAAACAAGAAAATTATAATTATAATCTTGTAATTTTTGTACACATCGTTCCTTGATATAAGTACAAGATACACCAAATAATATAAAATGACATTCTTGCTATACAAAGATGTGATTATTACCAAAAACTAGTGCTTCATTCTTCAACTCATGCTTCATCTCTTTGCATATCTTGATTTCCTTTCTTTCTCTTATCTACCTTGAAAACCTAAAAACACATATAGAATGAAGATAAGTGCTTGGGTCATCATCATTCATTAACAATAATTGGGGGCGTTCCAGGAAGGACCAGCTGCGAGAGTATAGGCTCACAATACTCGCAGGTATAGAGCAGCCATTATTTCATTATTATTATGCCTTATAGATCTTACACCAAATTTCTCCTGCATTGTCAGGAAAAAGAAATATAAAAATAAAATCTCAAGAAAACGGTCGAAGATGGTCACACAGGGTATTGTGGATAAACAGAGTGTTTCCTACCAGGAAGAAGTCAGTCTCGTGCATGGCCTCAGAGTATATAACAGTCATCAATGCCATGTAACCTCCAAGCACAATACTGGTAGCAAAATTCTCTTTCAGTTTCCACCTATCAGGCAATGGAGATGGCTTCACCCGATCCTTGGAGATTGTCATTATAGTTCCATCTATATAAATATATATTACTACATTGTGTCAGTACTCATAAACAAAAGAGGTAAAGTGAATTAGAAGTTCAACATGAATAATAAATTGTTCAGAAAACTAAAAGTGAAGCCTTACCGTCATTTAGGATAGGAATAATCAAAACCATGAATGGAGAAAAGTCTTACTCCCATATCAAGGCGATAAACATGAAACCAAACTTTATTATGGGAATAAAACAGTAAGAGATTAGTGAACAGCCACAAAGTCATAATGACTATCACAATGTTTAGAGTACTGCCAAAGATAACTTACCACAGTACGGATCGTGATGGAGACTGCATATGTCTACCAAATGAAATTGCAGAGAAGTCATGGACAGTCCAATCAGAATCTTAAACAGCCTAATTGGAAAAGGAGAAGTAAAGGAATTAACTGTATAATTCTTCATCCTCTGGAAAATAGCTCTACTGGTCAGCACTGCACTGATGATAACACTCAGCCCAGGTTCAATGAGCACAATGTTAGAAGCACCGCTTGCAGCATCAGTAGCATCAGCAACAGCAATTCCAATATTTGCCTTTTCCAATGCAGGGGCATCATTGACACCATCCTGTCATTCCACAGATGTGCTTCCTCTCCTGAAACTTCTTCACGATTTCGTATTTGTGCTCTACAAAATGAAAGTTAAGAACTGAATGCCACAAGAAGCACTTTCTACAATTAAATCAAGATGGCAAAGGTCAGGTTTGTCTTCAGCAAGCACAAACAAAGTAACCTACCTGGAAATACACCAGCAAACCCAATGCGTATTCGACGCATGTCCATGTCCTAAAGGTGTCCGACACGCATACGGGAGCTTCGGCGGAGTGTCCGTGTTTCGTAGGTTGTCATGCTTAACTCAGACTTGTAATCCTAACCTAAAACTGCCCTAACAAACAAAATAAATTGATTGGGTGAAAAATCTAACCAAATCATAAATGACATGGATTCAAGCTAAGCCAAAATCCAATTAGCTCCAAATTTGCCTTATCAGCAAAATTTAAAATTACAAACATGTTATCAATATTTTAACTATTTTCATATCACATGCCAATTTGTGCATAAATAGATTCCAAATTCTACATGGTTCAATTATTTGTTTCCAACAAATATGAAGTTATACTTCCTTCCAATTCAAATTCACAACCTATGAAGCATTACAATTTTGCATTTCAGGAAGCAGAATATTGAAAGAAGCCAACTATCTAAAAACTTATACAGACTTCAACATTTATTTATCCGTTTAATTACTAATGACATGTCCAAACAGAAGAACAAATACACAAATGCATTAAGGCTAAGAACTTATTTTAAGAAAATTTCAGAAAACCAAATTCAGTTTTTTCCCCCAAAACTACACAATTAAAAGCATTTTCCATGACTACACAAAAAATGAAATGATGACAATGTGGTCCAATAACTACGGCAAATTTAGTTCTTTCCAATGTTATAAATGCAAGTTTATATATACCATAAAATACAGAGCAATTTGAGGAGAACTTGGACCGGAAGCATATCAATTTACTGCAGACCACAAAACCAAACCTGATTCATGCCAGATGAATTGGAATACGTTGTAGCATCCAAAATTTCCTGAAGCTGACCAGTTTAGGAAGATCACGGAGGCAGTGATTTCACCGGCTGAATAACTAGCTTATAAATCAACTGTCGTTGCCAAAAATGAAAGATTCAGAGAAAAACCTTTCGGTTGAGAACCTGGGTGAAATATAATCGTCAATAGAGGATATGAACTATGAGCGGGGGGACAAGAACAAATATGAGAAAACAAAAACACTCACAAATTACTTGAAGATTCAGGTTTGAGGAAAACCTTCAAGAAACGAGTGTAGCAGTCAATCGAAAGAGCTTTAACGAGTTTCAATGGAGGCTTGGCAGCAAGTTAGGGCTTCGTAGTAGATATTGTCGAGTAGAGAGAGAGTATAGTAAATCTAGAATAGAGATGAAACCAGGGGAAAAGCATTTATAAATCATCTGATTCGCGCTCGGGCATGATAGGCGAACTCGAAATTCAGCCATTCAATCTCGACGACGACAATGAAGACGAAGACGAAGACGAAGACGAATGACGGCAATCGACGAAGTGAAGAGACAACAATACACCATATCGGAGACAAAATCAAGCTTCTCGTATTGCATCAGCAAATGGAGGTACAATTCGAAGGCCTTCAAGACTTCGGAAGTGAAATTTGAAATTGATGGAGAGAACGTAAACACCGTGCTCTGCACCCTCAAGATCCAGACCAGAGACAGAGAAGACCAGAGACAGAGAAAGAGGGGGGAGAAAGAAATAGAAATACTTTGGAGCATCACACTTTATTTCTCTTTTTGGGTGCTAAGGCCGTGCTCTTCTCGCCACGTCAGCTTTGTGACGAGAGTCCTCTATCTCACTCACGTATTTGAGCACAACCCATAATTTCATCACTATAAATTATATTATTTATCAATTTGCCATCACAATTTCTTTCTTCAGTATAGACTTAATAGAATGAAAAATAACACAACCTTTTCTAGCGATGAAATATTATTTTGTCACTATATTAACTGTCTCAATATTTAGTGACCATATGCTTGCTTCGTGACTAAATATCTACTTTTAGTGACAAAGAATGTTTCCTCACTTTTAAAATTGTCACTAAAAATCATAATTGTTGTAGTGTGCGTATCCTTATGCGATATTTATTTTGGGTATATTGCAACGCAACCAAGAATATCTACATTGTTGTCAACCTACACGTGTGTAATAATTTATTTCACATGTGGATCCTACACATAATAATTCAATTTATAATGTATTATTTTTAAACGTTTACCAGGGTGGAAAACTAGTAATAACCTTAGCACTGAAACCTACTGCCTTGCTTTTTCCATTGTTCTTTGGGTGAGAGACTTAAATTCAGTAACAAATCAATAATAAGGAAGAAAAAAAACCAAATTCAAACAACGTAAATAATAAACTTTTTGAATGTTGAGGAAACATGATCCCATGGTGATATGAAGCTGAAAACACGTTATTAACTGTACTTACATTCACACATTGAGATAATGGGCTATTAGCAAAAGCTAAGAACAGAGAATGCTAGAACAAGTGTCAAGTTAATTAAAACAAGTAAAAAGTTAGAAAATAAGCATACTTTTATACATATGTATTCAAGAAGTCAACAAAATAATAAGTAGAGAAGAGATACACAAAATTAATGAGTTGAAGATCTAGATAATACAACCTAAAAGAGTCATAAATTGCTTGATTTTCTTAGTCAGCATACAAACTACACTAGATAATAGAGCGCGAAATATTAATTTGTAGCATACAAACTACATTGTTTAAGGAAATCAAGCAATCAAGAAACTTTCTAATCGGCATACAAATTACACTGGATAATGTAGCCTAAATGAAGACACAAGGAGACCTATCATGCATAAAATATGAACAATTGATCAGAAGAGAAATAAGCATAATACACCTAACATACTGCAAATCACCCTTGAAGAAATAGATTACAAAAGTTTGTGCTTTCGATAGTGAGTTGAGTTATCGTGAAGTGTGTATGATAGTAATTGTGTTCAACATATGGAAAGTGGTCTATAAGCTCATAGATATCATAAATACTAAGAAAAGTTTGCTATAGCGTTGACTTGATTTCTAGGTTGAAAACGCGTACAAGTAACTACCGAACCTGATCTTGTGCTAAATTTATTGCTCTCATTATCGCCAAAAATTCATCAACATAAGCAAAAGAAAGTCAAGAAATTAGATCAAATAGCAAAGTTTTCATATTTGAGAGATGAATGTTAACCAGTACCTGCTTTAATTCGCACTTGGAAACCTGTGATCCTAGCAAGAAGCAGGGCTTACAAACTGAGTGACTAAGAAAATAGAAGTTACACTACAAGTTGCCACATTGAAAAGCAGATCCAGCTAAAGCACCAAACAGAGACCCCATGCCAAGACTTCAATTAAAATGATAAAAACTTCGATATACATGATAGTGTATTTTAAGGATTATTATGCAGACATGCCAATGAAGCAATAGCCGTCAATACAATATCTATGACAATTTTTTTAAGACATTTTAGGAATAAGATGCTCGCCAAGTAATGTCCTTTATGAGTTATGCAATGACTAGCAAAATTCAATAGAAATGGTGGGATAAGTTTTTGAAAGTGAGAGCAGCTAGCAGAATCACAAATTATTGTCGGCATCAAATTACTTTTTTTATGTTCTTATCTTTTCCTTTAATTGCTGCAGTCAACATATAACATACAACCATGGCATTTGATTGTTCAACCCTAGAGGTTAAGCATGTTAAGGTTAGTCTTTTATACCTTATGAGGCTCAAGGTAAGTCAGTTTATGTAGCCTATAACTCTCAACGAGTATCTTAGCAGCAAGGGTATCTTTCAGATCCAAAGTCTGTTAATGGACAATGGAAGAACCTTAAAGTATATGTGTCTTACACTAAGATTCCTTAAATGAAAAAGATATCCAACTTCTTCAGGAAGATAAAACAGAAAATCATTTTCAAAGACCAATACTTTCAAAGGTAATGCTATACAAACAGAAAATTCATACAAAATTTATTACTAAAATGATATGGTTGATTGAGACTCACTTTAAAACAAAACACTCATCATCATGGCCCTTAATTACAAAAATATAACTGCCACATCTTCCTAGTGAAATTTTTTGTCCAACTTTTTTGGAAGAATAGCATTTTCCTACTTTCAAAAGCTTGATAGTTAAAGACAACCTACTCACGAAAGACTCTTGCAACCATCTTTCATCAAACTGGAAAATAGAGCGGACCCTAGACTTAGCAATGTCCTCCAGAGCATTACTCGCACTATTGGGAATCAATAAACACCTACTCTGTCCATCAAAACCAAAGTCCCATTTTGGAAAAATCTGAAAGAGAAGCAAATCCTCAAATATCAAGATGATGATCTCTCTCGACAAATTTTGGGTTTGACAACTTCTAGGTTTTCCACCAAAATTTTCCAACAACAATTGAACCAAGCTTCTATGTATAAGCTCGGTCAAGTATTCTTCGACATCTTCTTTCAGAGTTTTTTTCCAACCTCTCCTTTCACAAAACCCTCTGCTATCCAGAGTCTTAATAGTCTTACACAGGTACTAGAGTAATCCTCTGGAAACATGCCGAAGTAGAGGTAACAAGATTTCAAATAATAAGGCAGATCATGATAGCCGAGGGAGAGAATTTTTCTGATACCTATGAGACGAGGGTCATTGTGGCACAACCTTCTGTTTAGTTTCCAAAACACAACCTATTGAGGCTAAGCATGTTAAGATTATACCCCCATGCCACCATTATGGAGCTAAGGGTCATATTAGGCCTTGTTGTCCTACTTTGAAAGATAATGTTTTGTGACTCCCAAAAAGACAACCACCACACATGCGCATATTATGTCTAATGCTAAGGCCAAATCTTCTATATTTGCTCCTAGTTGCCATCACTATCGTGTCACATGTCACATTTGACTTTATTGTCATAGGTTGAATCAAGTTTGTCACTCTCTAATAATCAACCTAGGAACTCCTTTAGGAGTTTGCTCAATCAAATTTGTGTCCTTGCTTTGAATAATAGATTGAATAAACTTATGCCTCAAATCAAGGCCAAGCTGGTTTCCTAGCAGATATGGCAAGAAAAACAACCACAATGTCAAGACAAAACTTAAGACACAACCCAAAGCCCGTGAGATTATTGCAAAACCTAAGTATAGGGTTATTTGGGTTAAAAAATCTAAATTAAATATCATGGAAATCCATTGGGACTAATCCTGTTAAAGGATGATTGTTTGCAACATAGCCTAGGTCATGCTTATTTTATGATCCTAATGCTAAATTTAAAAAATACAAAAAGATTTTTATAATTATGTATCTTTGATGAGTCCATGACATCTATACTTAATACATATGATGAAAATAACATAGTGTGTGTCTTTGAACAAACTATTAAGTATCATTAAGGTTTAATTCCTTACTCCAAGTTTTGAGTGATAATTTTTATGATTATTTTGAATTTATGTTATTGACAAATTTCATGACTTTCTTTATTTCCTTGTGATAAACAAGTGTTTATCACAAGCAATCAATGATAGATGATAGAAATCTATTCTAAAGATTAATTCATTCAAGCATTGTGCTAAGAATTGGTTGGATGATCAATTTAGTGTTTAAAAAAAAGATATTTCTGTGGCCACTTGCACCGCTTGGCTGGAGCAAGCATACCTTGCCACCTATTGTCACCTGTGGCTGGAGCAAAAAATGGGACTTGGCACAAAATAGTTTTTGTCGCTACCTGTTGCCACCTTCTCGTGTCGGCAAAGTCACCTGTTGCCACTTGTGGCTCCAGCAACACACTCGAGGTTTCCTTTCTTGGGAAGCATTTTTTTGCATGGTTTTGACTTACCTATACATGGCACAACTTCCCAAGGTCTATAGAAAGAGCAACTTTCATAGAAACAATTGAGAATAATTCTCACATCATTGAAGAGCTTTTATCATTGATTATTAGCATCAATTAACTTCTTAACCATTGAAGAATTGAAGTATCGAAGGAGTTCAAGGACGGTGAATAAGCACAATAATGGTAAATTGTGAGGTTGAGCAAGTTCAAGACAATTAGAAGAATCAAAGAGTTGATGTCGGGGTTTTGGTTGCAAGTGTTTTTGTAACTGTTTGACATTGGTATTAGTCCTTCGTTTTGTTCAGAAGATTCGGCACGTGGTTTTTTACACTATCCTAGGATTTTTCATATTAAATATCATGTGTTACTTATTTGATTGGTTTGCTTTACTTATCTTAACATACATTATGGACCTACTTAGAATCTAATATATATCCTTTAGCAAAGTATAGTCCAACGGGTTTTTCAATTATAAATCTTGTGATTCATTATGCACACTTGATGCGATTGACTTGATAGAAACATCTACGTAATTTTTGTTAGTTTGAATTATTCTTTTGTTTCAAGAGAAAATCACATACTAAATTGTCCAAAAATTATGTTTGTTTGTCTCCTTCATCTTTATCATCATGATTGGGCTATAAAAAAAAAAAAAGAAACATATTTATATATATTGACACCTTCAATTTTTTTTTTTTTTTTTTTTTTTGAGCAGCAAAAGAAGAATGCATTAATAGAGGAGAAAAATACAGGGAAGTATCCAAAGCTGCACTAGCAACAGCTAGGCAAAGAAGGATGCTATCAGCCCATAGCTCTAGAGGGAACAAAGATAGCTAACAAGTGACCAACTTTTACCCTACAAGACATTGAATAAAATAAATAAAATCATAAAAACTAAAGGACTCATTAAACAACTCTGCCTTGGACCAAAGAGCTGTGGTGCTACTTTTATTTTTTTTTTTTTGGTGCTAGAAACGTTTAGGGTGAAGGGAGGTTACCCCAATCGAAGGTCAGGACAAGCCGTAAGCCTCTATAAGAACTTACATTGGACTTACAGATTGCCTACCAATGAAACTACTAGCAGCGAGAATCGAACCTAAGCTCTTCAAGTGAAGTGTCCAATCCTTACCAACTAAACTAACCCCCGTTGGAAGTGTCCTAACCTAGGCTACCCTTTAATTGCAGCTACTTTATTACAAGATATAAATATTTATTTAATGGGGATATATATATCATGAGTAATGCTCTAAAAATAGAATTTTCATACAAAATGACGTGTCTTAATAAGAGCCTTCTATTTCAAAATAAAAAACCTACCATAATAATTTTTAATTACAAAATTATCATTGTCACATAATTCTGGTGCAAGATTCTGTACAAAAATTTTGTAAGAATAACATTTTTCATATATCATACCACTTCCAAAGGTTGCATAAATCGAATACTGCAATTATATTTACAAGGTTACATTAAAAAATAATTTCCCATAAAATGCATGCTAATTCAAATTGGCTTTAATACCTCTTTGTTTTGATTGATAATTGTAAGTGGGATTTTCAAGAAGGCTTGGCCGATCACTCGAACCAATATCAAAGAGCACCAACTTGTTGCAAAAAGACAGAAAAGTTAGAATGGATCGACCCTCTTTGGGCCAATCACACTCCAACGATAAGTTAGCAATCTTAATCGAGAATCAAATAAATCAAGACGGTGTATACGTGAAATCAATTGTTCATACCTTGCTTCTTGGGGTTTAGGTATTTATAGTGTAATTGATGAAATATTAACCCTTGTGACTACTTTAGGGTCATCATGACCTATCTCGTAGACTACATCATTCGTTGCTGATTGATCAGACATGGGTCCAACTTTACCACTGTGCCAGAATCTGGCTGATCGGACGTGAGCGTGGACGTTGCGTGGTGAGCCACTCTTGCATTAAATGTTGATCATCTCCGCATTAAATACTGAGATCAGAGCATTAAATGCTCTGACTAACCTTGCGGGTTAGGCTCGCCGCATTTTGGCTTGGGCCTAGGTCGGCGTGAGGTCAACAATGTGGGTCTGGCTGCATTAATTGTTGACTATTTGGGGCTAACTCGTAACCCAACTTTATTTACTTAATTTTTATTAGGCCTGACCGGGCGGACTAGGCCAGAATTCTTTGACCCACAGTAATAAATTATCATACTCAAAAGCAATTAGACATGCACATATTTAAGTTTCTAACGGAATTTATAATTGGTGATAAATATAAAAAAAATTATGTTGAAGCTAAACTTGAAGAGCCTTGCTTCCAAAATTCAATAGATTTTCCCTTGCCAATAAAACAACAGCAAACTTGAAGGGACCTAAACCAGCCCACAAGCAAAAGCAAAATAAAACAAAGAATGACAGAGGGACCACTGATTGTTACATACTTCCTCTAGGCTCAGAGCTAATGAACAAATGGTGGCAGCTGTGTCACTGCTAATAAAATTTTTAAAAAATAAAAATAAGGGTGCCCACTTAAATCTTTTCTATTTCTTTTCTGTTATTAATTCATCTTTTATATAACTGGACTGTTAGAGGAGCTCTAGGTCTATACTGTAGGGAGTAGAGTCTAGGGTCTAGGCTTTGGACCAACTTATTGGTGTCCCAAGTGAATGCCATTGTTGTTTGGGATTGTGGTCCCTTTACCCGGGCTATTGTGTGGATGTGTGTGTGTTGTGTGTGTTGTGTTGTGTGTTGGGTGTGTGCGTGTTTGTTTCTCTGTCAAAAGTAATGCCATTGTTGCATCAGATATTCTAACAACAAGAACTAAATAAAATTAAGTGAATCTCAAAGCTAGTCCATAGACTCCATACTATAAATATAGGGAACACATATATGTAACAAGCACAAAATCATGTTTAAATAGAACAACTGATTCTCTTCAAGGACTTTTTTCTATAGTAATAGAGATGCACACTTGTGTGTCGACAGAAATGAGAGACAGGTTTCAGGGAGGGGAACAGCTTACGTTTTAGCTCCTTGTGATAGGAATCTAGTCTATGATATTCCCAATGCTGGATTAGAAGAGAGAGAGAGAGAGAGAGAGAGAGAGAGAATCTAAGGACTCCACAAATTAAATTAGATGACAGGCTTGACATTTATCATTTTGGCCCTTCTTTTTTTTATTATTTTATAGAAAGCCAAACCACTTATGGCTAGGAAAACAGCTTGCACATCCTTCTCACCAGGGTCGTTGCATGCTTAGTATTCCCCACTAAGTTGCCTAAATTAAGCTGACTTCTCAATTTTCTTCAACTTAATGCCAACCCAGAGCCAATAGAGTATGTGCACTAAATAATTAAGTGGTGAAGTTAATGTTAGATCTCCACTGATCCCAAAAGCATAAGCTCAAAAGTACGAAGAATTAGAATGCAAATAAGATCAAATGCAAATCGGAACAAATGCAAGGGAGAAAATTTAGTTCAAGACCTCTCCAAACTTGAGCTGTCACACCATGTTATATCACCACTAGTTCCAAAAGCTTAAATTGTTATGAGAGTGACTTAACAATACTCTCCAAACCTGAGCTCTCACTGTGTGATATTACCACTAGTTCCAAAAGCTAAAATTGTTAGGAGAGTGACTTAACAATGCATATTAAACTCTCTAACAGTTAGGTATTGTTGAACCTAATGACATCCACAATGAGTAATTGTTTGGTTGAAAAGAAAATATTGTAAACGATAGAACAGGCCACTGGTGCTAAAACATACACGTGTTCCTAGTTTTTTTTTTTTTCTTTTTTTTTTTTTTTTTTTTTTTTTTTTTTTGCAATTCAAACTTGCACAAAGGAAGAATGCTCAAAGGGCCAAATTTATGTTTAGCAGCCTCTCTTTAATCATGTCACTCTTGTTGAGCATTAAGCCTTTGACTGAATTATGTAATATTGGTCTCCAGCACTTAGCCAAAGAAAGAAAAAAAACAATGTAATAGAAGCCGTCGAATGACAGTACTTTGCCGAGGCTGTCCCAGGTTCAACAAATGATATATACCACAAATGATATTCAACACCCTCTCCACTACATTCCATTTGGAAAGACAGTACTTTGCCGAGGCTGTCCCAGGTTCATTCCATGGCCGGTTATTCCCTGAGGCCTCTCTTCATATTGTTCATTGCTCCTATTCACTTCATTGACTCTCTTAAGGTGCCACAAGAGGTTCTAAACAAAGACTATCCTCCTCCTTGGAACAAACCTAAGATTACAGGGACTGAGTACAAAACAGAGCAGCACGAGAAGAAACGAGCAGGAAAAGATCAGAAAACAGACCTACAACAAGAAGCAGCTTAGCAACCTTTGTAGCAATCAGTCGAGCCTCTCAAACTCTTCTTCAAAGTAAGCAATTTAGTACAGTATGATAAAATGTAATTCGTATAGAGACAGAGGGGACGGGATTACATGCTAATAACCAATTTAAAGCATTAATTGCAACTGAACGGATTTACAACCAAAGATTACAATTGTACAAACATACGTCTTTCCGTCAAAATGCTACCAATTTCAGCTGCAATCACCAGCATACATTTCTCGGCCTTGTCTAATATCAAGTCTCAATCACCAGCACAGTGCATATATATACATCAAATAGTTCAGGCAAATATATACTCATAACAAGAATCGAAGATAAAATAGATACACACATTATCCTAATGTTATGGAAGGGTATCGTACAGTTAATTCCATGTAGAAATGCTTCGATTTGACAAAACATGGAAATGGCGTGATGCTGAATTTCTATCTCAAACTCAATCCAAAACCAAGCCTCTGTTCAAGCGGGGCCAGCTGGAGAGCCCTTTCAATACGAGATTTATCCTTCTTGATGTGGATCAGCTTATCATAAACACACCACGGAAAACTAAGGAAATGATCCCGATTCATTTCTCCCTTATAGCGACCCCAATAACTAGGATGATAGGTAACATAGTACCAAGCAGATGCTTTTGCATACACGTCATCAGTTTCAGCATCCGATGCACTTGCCCTTGGGTTGAACCAGGCCCTAGCTTCCTTCCTCAAGGCCCTCACATGCAATCCGACATCTTCTGCATCTTTTCTCCGGTCAAAAGATCTTGACATTTTCATAATACTACCACTGAGTAGTTCGGCTTCTGTTTTGATCCCATAATAATCCATCAGGTTTCCCAACTTGTAATCATACTCACTTTTGTAATCAAAAGCATCATCTATGTAATCCTCGAAACCATCCACTTCCATATCAGGATCATACGACTTCCTTGCTACTTCCCTTGTGAAGGATCTGATAGAGATTGACTCTGGTGCAAAGTCTTTCACCTCACGGAAAAGCTTTCCAATCACACGTTCTGATCTATACACAGGCTTGTCGGATTTTTCCATAAAATCTGGATATACTTTGGGACGTAAATCAGGTGGTATCACAGCCGGCAGGCCAGTCTTTGGGAAGTCAACTGCAATAGAGGATAGGTTTGCAAGCCTTATGCAAGGATCGCTCATTGCTTTGGAAGGTTCCCTGTCTGCAAAAACCATGTGGGCATTCGAAATAATTCCTAAACTGTCATTGAGTATATAGTTTGTGAAATATTCCTCGACTTCCTGCAGTGCACAAGAAAAACATGTGATGTGTTGAATAAAACAACGAAACATGTTCTAGGGAAGGGGATGGAACATTTGAGCAGGCATTGAATATGACTATCTTGGAGTTATATCAAACATCTCGAGTGACATGGGAACATAAGTCAAGGAATAAATATTCAAGAGTGATTCTGTGTGATGCCACTACTATTATATTGTTGATTAAAAAAATTATTTACTTTTACATTTTACTTTTCTAGGACAGACTTCTTCTGCAATACAAGTTCAGAAGAACTCTTTCAAACTCTCTCTCTCTCTTCCTCAGGTCCCACATTTTCCATTTACCAAACTATTTCAAACTCCTGTACTGGTTAATGTTCAGGAGCACAGTATAAGTCTTGATTTGTTACAAGCATTTTCAGCAAGGTTCCATCCAGTGTACTGCTCAGTGTTCAGGAGCACAGAAATTTAAGCTTATCTAAGCGGCCACACCAGATTCCTCTTCAGTACATCGTAGTTTTGGCAAGAACTAGGGAGAACAAAAGTGATGGATCCTGCTGTTATCCCTTTTTAATTACTAAAGAGGAACAATAACTCTTTTTTCCCATTCTCGGTGCATAAAAAGTTTTACAACTCAAGTAATACCCTCAAATCTGATACAGATTTCAAATGAATTGTAATATTCTAATCAATTATGGAACGGCCTGTGAATCTTACTAGTTTGGCTAGTTTGTGGTGATTGATAAGATTAAGGGTTTAAACAGGTATGTTGACACTTTGCATAGATATTGAGGCAGGTGTCGTCAAAGACAACGTTAAATGATGCAAGCCACCCCAGCTTAAGCTTGTACATTAGTTCCTACTGCTTCATAGTTCATACTAAATGTAGGGCATTAATCTTTGATTTATTTGTCATTTAAATAACTCATTGTGTGATGACAACCGGAATTTTTCCTATTGTCTATATTTAAGAAACTTATGCAACTTGGAGAAAATGAGTCCAAACTTTCCCATTTGTAAACTGACTTATGTATCTACCTTGAGGAGAACTGAAAATTGTAATCTTATGCAAACATATGTTAACCCTCTTTATATATGCTCACACCCACACAGTTTCTTCACAAATAAAATTAAATATGGTGAATTATGTGCAGCATGAAATAATAAATCAAATCTCAAATGCATTTCAACGTGAGGAATATGAAGAAGAATTACAGCACCACTAAATGAATTTTGGGGGGTGAACAATGAACATTACTGCTCATAATAATATTGCGCTATGACAGCAAGAAAGAAAGAGAGAGAACACAACCAGCTAGCAGAGCTACGGAATAATGAAGCCATGCGGAAAAAATGATAGCAGAAAAATAAGGTCCAAAATAAATGTATGAATGAGAGAAAAGTGATACCCACACATACGCACCCTCTTTTTGTTGGTGTTGGTCAATGTATTAACTTTACAAATCAAGAAAACCACTTAAATGTATGAATGAGAGGAAAGTGATACCTCAATCGTAACATCATGATCCAACAGCATATTAGGTGGAGGGGAATAGTCCATGGGTTGCATTTGCCGCGGTGGAATCAGATCAGGGTCCCAACAGACAAAATAAAGGTCTCCATCCAAATCACTCCACGAACATTCATCCTGATGAGGTCTGCTATTAGAGTGAGCTAAAGTTAGTAACAAGTAATAACGTTACAGGAGAAGAAATCAAACCAAGCCCCAATTTTAACACTGCCATTAAGATACATCACAGATAACTACAACTAGTTTTTAACTTCAACTATCAGAAACACCTAGAGCTTGACCATATTCCCCTAAAAACACTACTTGAAGTTTGGTAGATAAAATGTCATTCACGTAATGATGCATACACATTGACAGTTCTGCATGATGCTGCAATTGTAGCTTAAGTGCAAACCTGCGCTTAATCAACTGGCAGCCTCATGATCCTCAAATCACTTGCAATCAATGGACTGATACAAAGACACATGTTTGTCTGCATCAACCAACTTGAAGATGGAAAGGTCATACAATGGACACATTTCATGGAACCTAATCATGTGCGTCTTCTGCATCTCTTCCATTGCCAATTCATTTTTTCACAAGGTCAGCTATTGTAAATTGTATAATATCAATTCTAGTCAAGGTCGTTAGTCTATTATGTATCTTAACACGTTAGCAAACCTGAACTTTTCGGAACGCATCCCTTATAATATGTGACTAAGATAATATGACATGTGACATCACCAATATACAAATGTCCTATGATCATACTTTTAAAATTGAAAACTAGGGACAGTATCATGTAATAAAGATGTAAAAGGATATATGAGGCAAAAGGTGAGCGCATTGGAAAGAATAAGAAGGTACTGCACATGTTACAGTGCAAGCATTTTGCAAGGATGCATCACATACGCACACCTGCACATACACACATACACATATAAATATCATTAAATATATGTACATATAAGGCCAGAAGGACATATTAACTAGGTCATATGAGTTATCTAGTTATAAAAAGAAAAAGAGAAAAAGAAATAGAAGATGAGGAAAAGAGAAGAGGGAGAATTCGGAGAGCTTAGAGTTCTATACTGTTTTTACTATCAAATTTAATAAATAAAACGAACAAAGGAGAATAATAACTTCCAACTAATCTATTGTAACCACCAAATCAACAGTAACAACCAGAACCAAAACCAAATAACTAAATTTGGTAAAATATTACAAATACGGTTTTGAACATTTATGAACTTATATTTTTGCTAGGAACATTATGTTATAGGATTAATGGTTCACCCTCTGAAAATTTAAAGCAAGGCACTTGAATTCTAGAACACTAAGTTTAGAAGAGTCTACAACGAGATTATGACATCGTTTACCTGATTCCTTTCTGTGAAAAAACAACACAATCCACCATATGGTGCAAAGCTGGCACATCAACAGCCCTTAAGACGCGAACATCACCCAGGTGCAAGCAAGGGTTTTTAGCAACAAATACCTTCCAATCAACAATAAGATTACTCTGGTCTGAGCCACTGCCACTATGCATAAGAAGAGAATTATCAGAAAATGGCCCGTGTCCAGCCCCAGAAAATCGCACAAACACCTGCCCATATTCCAAGGTTCTGGTTTAATCTAGACATCCCAACATTAGCCTTCCTCCTGGAACAAATATCCTTGTTTTAGTCCGTAATTCCAGTAACTTTGCAGCCCTGAAAGTTTGCAGCATCATTGAGAGGAAGGGCTCAGCATCAGGCTTGTAGCCACACAAAAGCATTTCTTTGAGAATGCTAATATTCTCTCCGGGAGACATCAAGTCCAATGCCTCCTGTGCCTTTAACGGATCTGTTAAGATGCTATCCAGTTGTTTTACTGCTTCTCTTTGCTTCTTTTCAAAGATATGATCCTCAACCCCAAGGGTAGACAAAAGAGTGATCAACTGGCGATTCAAGAAACAAGGCTGATGTTTGCTCCATGCCAAAACATCTAATTTCGTGTTGTCTGATTCATATTTACACATACTATTTCTTAATGACATTTTCATTGATGATGTGGGATCAAGAGCCACAACTCCTTTGTACCCACCATATCGAACCTGAAAGGCAGATGGAGTTGAACTAAGGCCACATTTCTTGGCCACTCTCCGAGCAAAGTCAGCAGATAATTTCCCAATTCCATCAGAGAAAACGTATTTGACTCCACCCCCTACAACCTCTACATCAGGAATAATTTCAATTTCATGCCTATTAACACTCAAAGTTTCTGTGGAGGAACAGAAAGATTGACCAAGTCTGGCAGCATATTTTGCCACATTTCTTATTCGATGAAAATCAGCCATCCAACTTCTTATATCAGCTGCAGTCAGCCCATCTTTTGAAGCAAACATCCATGCAGGATTATCCCGTAACTGACTCGACGAAAAGGCAAGAAAATCAAACTTCTTGTTACCAATTACAATGCCATCTCTAAGAGTCGACAGTATCCTTTGATATATGTCAGTTCTTCTTTCCTCAGTTGAAGAAGCTATCCGTGAGGATAATTCTGTTGAATAGATATTACCCAATTCCTCATCAACAAAAGAAACCCGACGAAAATTGTCAATGTATTCAGCATAATGGCGTAGTACACGATTAGACATATTAACCTCTAGACCACAGAAATACACTTTGCATGGTGTTATTTGAACCCCGTGTACATACACCAATCCATCATCCAAAGTAAGAAATAGCAGGTGTTCTGGGGACCTTCCTTAAGGTGAGGTATTTTCTGTATTGCTCATTGAGCCACCTTACAGGTTCATAGCAGCATTCCTTTAAATGATATAGTTTCTCTAGGGCATGTTCTACACATGCGATGTCTATTCTCCGGGGATCAACCAACCGAAAAAAGTTGATGTCAAGTGCTGGTCCCGCAAGACACCCTTGCTGAACCAAGACACAAATCTTAAATAATATTTTATATGGCAATTCAACTCCATAAGCAGGACCCACGATGGGTACTAGATCCAAATTGCAAGAAAAAGAGAAACCCCTCTCCAAAATGAATGGGCCATCATTCTCTTTATAATAAGGAAAATATACCCTGAAGTCTAGAAGTGGAACACCATATGAAAGTTCCAGACACAAAGCAGAAGACTGGCCAATACCATGTGATGGAGTGAAATCAGTTGCCCTGACCCATTGATCATAAGGAGTTTCCTTAAAATAGCTGTGAACAGATGTTTCACATTTCTTGTAGATCCGAGGAGCACCAAGCAACTAGCATTCAGATAGGGAAAAAAGTCATCCTTAATTGTAATGTATAAGCAAGAAAACAATTTGAGGTGATCGTCCAATAATAATAATGACAATAACAATAACAATGCTAAGTATATTGCTTTTGATTCCTTACAATAGCAATGGCAAGCATCAAACCAGCCCAAATCCCCAAGGGAAATAAGCCAAGTATATTGCTTTTTCCTCGTCATAGATAGTTGAAATGATATGCACTTAATTTCCTATGTGGACGAAAAAACTGTTAGAAATGGGCATAGTAGTCAAGGAGGGTATGGACTCTCCAAATAACAAGATAGATAGATGAGTGGATTTGCTTCATCTATAGTTCAAGAAATCTTCTTACAAGTTACATCTATGGAAAAATTTTGGGGGGCCAAATTGAAAAAGATTTTAAAAGCTACAGGTCACAACAGAATTTTTTAAAATTGAGTCGGGGTTTTTTTTTTTTTTGTTGGGGGGGAGAGCAGCTGCCCGTTCTGGGCAGGGGCTTCCACCCCTATTTGTTGGCACATCAGACTTCCAAATGTTCTTTGAGGGTGAAGGTTGCCTCACCTATGTTCAAATTATACTAAGAATTTCCTACTATTTTGTTTCCAGCCCATCCAATCCACCACAGTCCTATGCCCTCGACCTGTTAAAAGAGCCAAAAACGCATCCACCATCTCTAATTCTCGATGCTGAAAAAGGTCTAGTAAAAAGAGGTTCCCACTATATCCCAGCATTGGGAATTCTTGAATAAACCGCCACCAAAGCATTCTTATCTACAACAATGTGTTATAGGTCCAAGAATGCTATCAATAAAGGAGTGCCCTTACCCCATATATCTTGCCAAAACTGAATTCTTCAACCATCACCCAGCACAAACTCCTCAGGCTTGGAAAAATCAGACTAATCCTTCCTCGTGCCTTTCCACAAACCGCCCCATAAGGGTCTTGTCATCCCATGATCAACGCAAAATTTGCAATCAAAATGCTAACATCAGCCTTTTCCATCAAACTCGTTAATACTTAATAGACCATTAACATAAGGGGTGTCTCTATGTATTGTCCAGTAAAGTAAGAGGTGTTAAGTTATTTCAGAAACCTAAGGTTATGTCTTATAATTGGGGTTGTAAGCATAATTTTCTTAGAAATTAATGACAAAAATAAAAAACCAAACACTACTACACAACACAAAAGACTAATTACAGACAAATTTCAGAAAACCAGCATGCAGCCACACACCAAGAACAATACCTTTAAAAACATATGAAAAACTCAGCAACAAATGGCAAACTATATCATACATGAATGAACACTCATGAATGAACACAAAGCACTTAATCAGAACCAAACTATTAAGTTCTTGAACACCTAAAAGCTTAAGATGTTAGAAAGAGTGATACCCACAACATAGCCTATCAACGCTATAAGGTACCCACAAAATACTGTTGTTCCATCAGTCTATGCCTATATGACACCGTAAGACAATGAATCGACAAACCTATGTCATCAAGAATTTATCAATCTGAAGCCAATCAACAAACAACATACTAAGTTGTGTTGCTTTTTCTGTTTTTTTGAAAAGTTGTAGCGCATCTTAATTTGCTTGTAGATTGTAATCGTAAAGAACTTCACATAATCAGAAACCGAATCACTACACATTCTAGACACACAAGTTATTCAACCTACGCAATGGATATAACTGTACTCAAAAGAATTTATGTTTATTCAGAAGCAAGAGTATAGAGAAAACCAAACAGTGGAATGTTAATGGTAATAATTTGAGTGGAAAATACCTGAATGAGCAGAAACTTTGCAGTTTGACCATGTGGACAATGAAGCTCAATCTGCCAGCTGTTCTCATAAAATAGCTCAAGCTTGTACTTGGTAGAAAGGCAGGACAGGAAGAAATACAGTTTTCTTAGGCCAAAACCAAACTTAACAGAGACATTTGCCCCTTCCCAGAGCACTGAAAACTTCTCCTTTGAGATCTGACATCCAAAATGCATAGTCACACTTTCCATTTCATGCTCATACACCTTTGGCATTTGTATGATATCAAAGTCCTTTCTGAAAGCTTTCAGATAAGAAGATCCATAATATAACCTTCGATTAGCCGCCAAGGAGATAATATATTCAGCACTATCGGCAGTTGTGAATTGAACTCTTGCGTATTTTCTTGACCGTATATCCTGGGGCTCCCTAACCTCTAAAGCATCTACAGTTCCTCTGCCTGTGTATTGCTCTAATAATTCCTTAACTGTCTCCCCAGGCACAAGACCTGGAAACCCAAACAGATCAATCGTCTTACCCATGAAGTACAATTGACTTTAACTGCAGTTCCATAACAATTCTTATCAGCAATTAAAAATAACAAAAGGGAAAAACAAAAGAACGGAAGGAAAATAAATTAAAAGAAAAGACTTTCCACTATATTATGTAAATTATAACCAAAAAATAAAATAAAACTGGAAGCAAAAAATGAAAACTACAACCTGATGTATTGGGTTAATAAAAGGCTATAACTTGAAAGTGTAGTCCAACGCACAATGTAACAAAAAAAGATGATAAAATACACATGCCCAGAACTGTCTATAGTTTTGGGTCATCTTAGTCTTTAGATGGTTTAAGGGTTCTTATGCAGTCTTCGTTCACGTATAAACTACATTAAACAAGATAAACTTGAGTTCTCCAAGTATCTTTTTCAACTTCATCATCCATCCTCCTTTCCAGTCATACTACGCAATCGAACCCTAAAAGCCACCTCCTCAAGCGAATTGTTCTAAGTAAGAGGCAATATGTTCTTCAAGACATACAATACTAAGACATATCATAATCAAGTAGCACAATAAAACAACACAGAGATACCCTGGATTTTTCATATCACAATAGTCACAATATTGTTCCTTGTATATCATAAATAATGGGATGCAGCTGGGGTAAGGCATCCTGCTATTTTCTTTATGCTGAGGGAAGAGTCATACTACGCAATCAAACCCTAAAAGCCACCTCCTCAAGCGAATTGTTCTAAGTAAGAGGCAATATGTTCTTCAAGACATACAATACTAAGACATATCATAGCCATGTAGCACAATAAAACAACATAGAGATACCTTGGATTTTTCATATCACAATAGTCACAATAGTCACAGTATTCTTCCTTTTATATCATAAGTAATGGGATGCAGCTGGGGTAAGGCATCCTGCTATTTTCTTTGTGCTGAGGGAAGAGGGGAGCCAGCCCTTCTCTACACCCAGAACCCTCAACCAGGCATACAACCAACTTGTCTAATGGGCTGAGCAAAACGTAATTAAAGGAGATGTGGTGATTCAGTTTGATTTTTCTTCTCACTATAGTTCACGAAAAACTAACTCGGAATCACTAAGTAGAGGAACACATAACTTCTTCAACAAACATCTAACAGGAAGATCAAGAGGTAGTAATATTCCAATTATAAATACATATTGATAATGCAGCAATCTTGTAGCGTCTTGTCCCCAGGCTTTTGTTGAGCTCTCCCCCGTTGATCGGTAATCTCCTGCTCTAAACACACTAGTGTGGTGCCTGCCAAAAGCCCTTTGACGTTCAAGATAAATTCATAAGAGTAATGTTGTTAGAGTGTGTAGTTTGTTAGGATTTTTCTTCAAGCGCACCTAAATAAAAGGGTTGTGGTTCTTCTTTGTATGACTGCATGGGAGTGGTTGGAGACGGTCAGAACTGTGACAGGACACTTAATAGGGTTGTCTCTACACTCCATGGTGGCGTATGTCAGAACTGTGTCAGAGGTAAGGCAGTTGCCCCTCATACACTCCATGCCCACGCTTCGAGTGCATGCCAAAGTGTTCGGTGTTAGATGTGGACCCCACAAATGTGGGCCCCATCGATGTGACAGTGGGGCAGACTAGAATGGGGGGTCCCTGAATAATTGGTCTATTCGGGACTAGCGAGAATGTTGCATCACTGGTCTGGTTAGGGCCCAACCAGACAATGCGATGCAGTATGATCTGATCAAGGTCCGACCAGGCATCTATAAGGTCTCTGCTCTGGTCGAGAAAACATCACTACTAAATGCCCCCAATTCATCTGGCCACTTGCTCGGGGCCAGGGGAATTCCACGAGTCAACTCACTAGCGAAATCCGCAGCGTATTTATGGCGAAGCCGGTGCAATGATGGTTCCAACAAGTGCATCTTTTCGTGCACTGCTACGTGGCGGCCGCCGATTGGTAGCAATTGGTTGACGGAACAGGTTGAATCTCAGCCGTTGGTATCTTGTCAGAGCAATTCATCTGGGCCGTTGGTTTCAAAGAGGCGGGAGAGTTTTGTTTGGCGGTTACACCACTTGCCTTCTCATTTGCCTTCGTTAGCTTTTCACAAAAAGAACACAGAGGGATAAGAAGAAAAAAGAAAAACCTTCAATCGATTCAACGCTCAACAAGTTGGTGGATCGATTGCTTCCAGCCATCCCTCGTTAATCGTTCTCCGAACGTTCGATTTGCGGCTCACTGTTGTGGTAAGACTTTCTCTTCGGTTGTATGTATTGGTTGGCAACCCGTTACGTCTGACTTTACGAGAAAAAAAAAAAAATCCCCAACTTCCTAGGGTTTTTTGATAGGCTAGAGTTCGTTAGGTCGATATTCGAAAAAGTAACTTCATTGTTCAAACCTGTATTACATAGGATTGAGAACGAAAGGCGCTTGGGTACTATAGGGAACCCAAAGCATATAAGTTCAAACTCTGAAAAAATAGACTCGAATGAGTTCAGAGTAGCTAGGTGTGTGGCCGGAGAGGAGGCCTATATTGGTAACTCCGGGGCCTCTCTAGAGGTTTTAGAGTCGGGAGAGGCTGGGGCTGCCTACTCCGATGTCAAAAAGGGAGGAGAGTTAGGAGAGCCATTGGGGTGTCCTCCGTTCTAACCAAGGAGAAGGTCAAATATCTGTGGGTCGTGTATCAAATTCCACGTGGTTTGAGGCTCAAGATCCCCCAAAAAGAATGACTGAGCATACTAGGCCAGAGAGAACGAGATCACGGTATATGAGGGTGTGTTGGCAGGTGGCCTTTATATGCCCTTTCCCCAGCCCATTAGGAAGATCCTGCAACAACTTCGCCTTTCGCCCGGGCAAATCCAGTCGAACGGATGGAGGATTCTCCTTAGCTATGCGATCCTCTGGTAGATCATCCATAAAAGGGACATCACGCCGGAGGAATTCTTATTTTGTTACAGACCAGCCGAAAAGGACAGGGCTGGTGGTACTTCTCGGGCAGGTCCAAGGAATACAACTTGGTCGGTGAGCTTTTTTCGTCGAACAAGAACTGGAAGGATCGATTCTTCATTGTCAGCAATAATGGATGAGAGTTTCAACCCTGGGAGACCGACTTCTCTGTTCGGGTCCCCAGGCAATGGGGCTACCCGAGTAAGAAGAATACATTCTCTCTCTACTGAACTCTGTTTCCATTTCTTTTTACTTGGCAAGTGTCGATGCCCTGACCTAGGTCTGCCTTGGGTGTCAGGTCGGTCCAAGCCCAATCTATGTAAGGAGTTGAAGATGGCCGTAAAGAAGGTCCAAGAACATGACGTCCATAGTCAGAAAGACCTAGTCACCGTCGAGAGCCTGTCCAACTACTTACTAGGACCTGAGTCGACTGGAGAGGCTCTAGCTACAAAACATGATAGGAGTGAGTATTAAGTTTTTTACTAAGCCTTCAAACGTTGTCTAACTAACATTTTTTTTACTTGCCGCTGGTTCAGTGCTTGTCGGCAATTCAAACTCCGACACCCGTCCCTGACCTTACAGCCGAAGAGATGAGTTTCAACGTCGCTTTTCTAAAGAAAAGGAAGGCCGCCGAGCCTTTAGACTCGAGCAGGAAGGACCCCCTTCCGACGAAGGCTCCCGAGTTAAAGGCTAAAGAGGTGCCTCAGAATGTTGCGCAGCCTCCTCCTCCCCCCGTACCTGAGCCGAGGAGGAGCTCGATCGCCCCAACTGAACCTCAGGCAAGAGCTAAACCCACTACATCTTCTTTCAAAAACGTTTTTGACAGCGCAAATAAAGCATGAGCGAGGACTAAGAATGTCATTAAAGCTGTCGACCTGCAAAGGATTGACAAGTACCCCAACAGCCGCTTGGTGAAAGATATAAACCACGGCCTCCTCACGATTCAGACTTACTACTCCTCGGTCTTCCTTTAGTTCATTAGTAACTGCATCCTTGGTCTGTTCTAACATTTCGCTTCGTTGCCAGTCTGCTTCCAAGAACATAAAGTTGGGCCACCATCTAACCAGTCTTGAGAGAGCGGTCAAGCAAGAAAAGAAGATAACCGCTTCCCTTGTTGTCGAGCTAAACAACATGAAAGAGAAGATCACTACTGATTGTGCTCTGAAAGAGGAAGCTCAAGTCCTAAAAGAGGAACTGGCCACTGCTCGTGCCGAGAGGGATTCAGCTGTGGCAAATCTGAAAGCTGCGAAGGAAAAATAGAAGTTGAACGCCACTGCTAGTAAGCTCCTGCTGAACTTCTCAGCCAAGTAGGCCAAGAGGCATGACCTGAAGAGGAAAGTAGCCGCTTTCGATGAAGAACTTGTGAAGGCAAGAATCGAAGCGGTAGAAGAATTTCAGGATGGGGATGACTTCCAGGCCTTGTTAGTGCCCACCTTCCTCCAAGGATTTGACCACGCCAAGGTCAAGGCATCCCAAAAGTATCCTGAGCTGGACTTTTCTGGCCTTAACCCACTTGAAGAGGAAGCCCCGCCTGCCCTTGAAAGGGCCAATCAGGATGCTGCTGGCCAGGCTATGGTGAAAGCCACTAAGGAGGCTCAACAGAAGGCCCCAAAGGTGACGGCGTCTGAAGAGGCTCAGCAAAAGGTCTCTGAGAGGAAAAAGGGGAAAGATGCTGAGGGGCAGACCCAGACATGACTGTAATGGAAGCTTCTCTTTTTCTTTCTTTTTTTTTTTTTGAAAAGGGGCTTTCGCCTTTGTACTCCCTTCAATATTTGATGGAAATTACTTTTTCAGCCCAACACTTGTCGAATGCTTTATTTTGATGACTTGTAGAATGTCTGTAGAATTCTTATTGTTTTCACATGGTTGAATGCCGAAGTTGGGTGATGCTGTTGAATGTCTGGCCTACTCGGTCTACGTGTACCGAGCAGACCCCTTATTGCTTTCAAGGCCTACTTGATCTACTTGGCACATGGACCGAGCAAATTTTATGCTATTGCCATGAAGGCCATCTGGCTCTGCTCAGTCACGTGGACTGAGCAGATTCTATGCCACTGCCATGGAGGATATCTAGCTCTGCTCGGTCACGCGGACCGAGCAAATTCTATGCCATTGTCATAAAGGCCATCTAGCTCTGCTCGGCCCACGTTTGTGTTGACTTCATGGGAGTAGACAACTGTTGAATGGTCGCTTTTATTGATAATCCGTCAAGTTACAATTAAAAGCCTTTCAAAAGTAATACTTCCTCAAATGCTCTGCATGCCACGAGTGTGGTAGTTCCTTACCTTCTAGATTCTTCAGTCTGTAGGTCCATTTCCTGGTGCTGCCGATAACCTCATAGGGGCCTTCCCAATTAGGCCCCAGCTTGCCCTCCCTCGGATCTTTTGTAGACTGGTTGACTCTTTTCAAAACAAGATCCCCCGGCGAGAAATTTTTCGGTCGAACTTTGGAGTTGTGGTATTGGCACATCCTCTACTGGTAGGACGTTACCCTCATAGCTGTTTGTAACCTCCGTTCTTCCAACAAATCTAGTTCCACATTCATAGCCTCGTTGTTGGTCTCAGGGTCGTACTGCGTCGTCCTCGGCCTGGGTAAGCCAATCTCCACTACAATAACCGCTTCAGTGCTGAAGGTCTGTGAGAACAACATCTACCCCGTAGACACTTTCTCCATTGTTCTGTAGGCCCAGAGAATGTTAGGGAGTTCTTCTGCCCACAACCCCTTAGCTTTCTCCAGCTTCGTCTATAGGATTTTCAGGAGAGACCTGTTCGTAACTTCCACCTGACTGTTGGCCTAAGGATGCTCATGGGGGAACGCATGATGACTGATTCCTAGGTCGTTGCATAACTGGTTGAATTGTCTGCCTTTGAACTGCTTTCCGTTGTCCATGATGACGATCTTAGAAATTTCGAATCTGCAAACAACATTTTGCCACAAAAAAATTTTCATTTTCTCTTCTGTGATCATTGGTAGTGCCTCTACCTCCACCCACTTGGTGAAATAATTGATAGCCACCACCACGAATTTTCTCTGCCCCTTTCCCAACAGTAACAGTCCCACAATGTCGATTCTCCATTGGGCAAAGGGTTACGGGGTCTAGATAGGTGTCAGCTCTTGAGATGGTAGTCTCGAGATGTTGACGAACAGCTGACACTTGTCGCACTTCATAACGAATTCTTGGGCGTCCTTCTCCACGGTGAGCCAGTAATAGGCTGTTCGCAAGATCTTCTTAGCGAGCAATCAATCACCCGAGTAATTTCCACACACTTCTTCATGAACCTCTCTCATCACGTACTCTGTCTCTTCCTCCGTGGGGCAGCGAAGTAGTGGCAAGGTGTGCCCCCTCTTCTAGAGAATCCCATTTTGTATTAAGTACCTACTCGAGCGGTACTGTATCCGCCGTTCTTCGTTCTTGTCATCGAGTAGGGCTCCGCTTTCCAAGAAACTTCTGATCTGACTCATCCATGAAGTTTCGAGTTCAGTCTGGTTGACTTCTAGACTTTGGATGCTTGGTGAATCAAGAATTTTCATTGGGACGTTTAGGTTTAGCTCGTTGGACGAGGCGATCCTAGCCAGCCGGTTTGCCTCTTCGTTCTGTAGCTGAAGGACATGCTCCAACAAAATCTTTGCAAACCTCCTGGCTAAGTTCTTAGCCATTTGGCAATATTGTTTCATGTTATCCTCTCTAGCCTCATACTCTCCCTGGACTAGCTCCACCACCAATTGAGGGTCACTTCTCATAACTATCTGCTCGGCCCCCATTCGTCGAGCCATTCTGAGTCTGACTATAAGGGCTTCGTATTCGGCAACGTTGTTGGTGGTAGGGAACGTGAAGCGAAGAGCATATTCGATCTTGTAATCGTTAGGAGTGACAAGGACCACGCCAACACCACTAGAATCGTCAGTAAAGGAGCCATCAACGTTCAAGACTCAATGGTTGTCGATAGGGTTGTCGATGGGGTGGTAGTGGGTGGGTGGGTGAATTCTGCAATGAAATCTACAGCAACCTGCCCTATGATTGCCAACCGGGATTGATAGTGAATGTCGAACTAGCTGAGTTCGACCGACCATTTTTCCAAGCCCCCCGACGTCTCTGCCTTATGTAGAATGCTCTTCAAAGGCTGGTCGATGACTACTATGATCGTGTGGACTTGGAAGTAAAGTCCCAAGCGCCAAGCCGCCGTCACCAGTGCGAGGGTCATGAGCTCCATCCACGGGTATCCCTCTTCTGCCCGTGTAATGCCCGACTAGTGTAGTATACAGGCCTCTGAATTCCTCCTTCTCTGACAAGAGTGGAGCTCATTGCTATTGCCGAAACGGCCAAGTAAAAAAACAATTCTTTTCCCGGGACAATTCGGCTAAGCAGTGGGATTGAACTCAAGTATTGTTTGAATTGGTTGAAAGTCACTTCACATTCTTCGGTTCACTCAAATGCCTTGCATAAGATTTTGAAAAAAGACATGCACTTATCAGTGGACCTGGAAATAAACTTGTTCAGAGCCACCACACACCCTGCCAGCCGCTAAACATCCTTCGTCATCCGGAGCGCTTATATGTCAATGATAGCATGTATCTTTTCTAGGTTTGCCTCGATCCCCCGGTGGGAGACCATGAAACCCAAGAACTTCCTGGAGGCTACGCCAAAGGCACACTTGAAGGGGTTGAGCTTCATTCGATACTTACGCAGTATTCGAAACGTCTATTCGAGGTCTTGCCGGTGGCTGGTGACCTTCTTGCTCTTCACTAACATGTCATCCATGTATACTTCCACATTGCACTGAATCTGTGATTTGAACATGAGGTTGACCAACCGTTGGTATTTTGCCCCTGCGTTCTTCAGTCCGAACGGCATCACGTTGTAACAATAAAACCCTCGGTCAGTGATGAAGGCTATATGCACCTGGTCGCGCTCGGCCATCCAAATCTAGTTGTATCCTGAAAAAGTATTCATGAAGGTTAGCATTTCATACCCTACCGTGGAGTCGACGAGGAGGTCAATTGTTGGTAGAGGAAAACTGTCTTTCGGGCAGGCTTTGTTCAGGTTGGTAAAGTCAACACACATTCGCCACTTCCCGTTGGACTTTTTCACCATGACGACATTGGAGAGCTAAGTGGGATATTGCACTTCTCTTATGAATTTCGCTTGAACCAGCTTCTTCAGCCAATGCATTGTTCTTTTCTAGCGCGAAATTCCTTACATTTTGTTTAATCGGTCTGGCCTCGGGATCGATATTTAGGTAATGAGCTGCTACTCATGTGTCAATACCGGACATGTCTTCGTGAGACCAACCGAACACGTTGATATTCTCTCTCAAGAAGCTCTGCAACTCCTGCTTCAACTCCTCTGGTGCGGTAGCCCCAATCTTTACCGTTCTGTTCTACCCTTCAACACCAACGAGAGCATCCTCGAGTTTCTCTGCTTGCTCGCCCTTTCTTACTTCTTCTTCATCCCTTGACTCAAGCTCTTTGATGACCAGGGTTTCTTTGCTAGCCTCCTCTTTCAGGGAAGCTATGTAACATTCTCGGACCTCTTTCTGGTCTCCCCTTGCGCACTCAACCCCAGTCTCAATTGGAAATTTAATCCTGAGGTGGTATATGAACATGACAGCTTTAAACTTGTTCAGCGCTGTTCGTCCAATAATGGCAATGTAAGCAGACGGGCAATCTACCACCAAGAAATGGATCATTTTCATCGCCCGATGTGGTTCCTCCCTTAGAGTCACTGGTAAGACAATGAACCTGAAGGGAATCACCCGATCTCATGTAAAGCTGATCACTGGTAAGACAATAACCGGCTGCAACTTCACCTTGCTGACTTACATCTTCTCAAAGGCCCCCTAGAACAGAATGTCCGCTGAACTCCCACTGTTGATCAGGACTCTCCAGGTTTTGAAGTTAGAGATTACCGAAGAGATGACTAAAGGGTCATCGTGCGGTTGATGCAGCTCAACGGCTTCTCCGTCGGTGAAAGTGATCACGGGGCCTTCGGTTTTGGTCTTCTTGCTGGGCACCCCGACAAACATCACTTCTGCCTCGGTTCGAATATTCCAAATGTGCTTTTTAAGTGCTGAAGAGGACTCCCCTCCTCCCGCAAACCCATCGACTATAACCCTTATTTCTCCGATAGGCTAGTTATTAGTCTTGGTTTGCGTCGGGCTACATCGATCTCCCCACGTTCGGTCTCGGCTAGCTACATATCGGCTGAGTCTAGCTTGCTTGATCAGATCCTCGATCTGTTGCTTCAAGTCAATGCAGCCTTCCGTGTCATACCCGTGGTCGCGATAGAACTAGCAATACCTCTTTCTGTTCCGCATGCTCGAAGACGTCTTCAGATGCTCTAGCTATTTCAAGTCCAGATCGTCCCTTATCTCCATCAAGACATCCTTCAATTTCGTCATGAGAGGTGTGAACGTTCGGTCTAGCCCACAGTAGTGCTTACGCCTCTTCTCCCCGGCTCCGTGTCCGATTACTGGTCCTAGTCATCTTTGTTTCCCTTTCCTCATTTGACCTGTCACCCGATCTCTTCTTATCCGCACGCGACCTGCTCCCTCCGTCACTTTCTAGTATGAGGCTTATAACATCTTCTGTATTCATGTACTTCTGAGCTCGAAGCATCAGCTCGGTTATGTCCTGGGTAACCTCTTCGACAAGGAGAAGAGGAGCTTTTCAATCCTTATGCCGCTCATGAACGCCGTGACAGCCACATTGTCGTCCACTGCTAGAGTTTCCTGATTGAACCTCCCCACGTACTCCCGCAACGTCTCCTCTTTCTTTTGTCTTATCGTCAACAGGTACGCTGCTGGCCTTCTTTGCCTCTGTGCCCCGATGTAGTGGCTCACAAAGAGCTTACTAAGTTCGGTAAAAGTGGAGACGGTTGCTGGCTTGATTTTGTTAAACCAAATTCGTGTCAAGCCTTTCAACGTGATGGGGAAAGCTCTGCACATAATCTCGTCTGGCACTACCTATAAGTGCATGAGTGCCCTGAATGTCTCCAAGTAGTCCACTGGATCTTTGGAGCCGTCCAAGGCGTCCATAGTCGACATTTTGAACTTCAAGGGAAGTGGATAGTCCATCATCTTCTGGGTGAATGGCAAGGCCGTTCTACCAATGAGCGCGTCCACCGTGTTCGGAGCCTTGGCCTCCACAGCAGCCAAGACCCCCGCCATCTGGGCCTACATGACCCTCAATTGTTCGCCCCAAGCATGGGAGCTTTCCGGTTTGTCACCTACTATCTCTGTTCTCGACGGGATTGCATGGTTAGTTTGTGCTTCCTCAATGTGGAGCTCACAGCGTAGGAGTGGGTCCTCAACCAGTCCTTCATTGCCGTTCCCGTTTTCGTTGCCGTTAGGGGGGATGGAAGGCTCTTTGTCAACCTCCTGGTCCTCCCATTCCACCGCCGGTGGGGCAGCTGGTGGTGGGATCCTTCCAAGTGGGGCTGGAGCTCGTTGGAACAACTCTGCGTTTTGGTGGGCCAACTGTTACATGCTGGCCATTATGTCAGCCACAGTCTTCTCCAGGGCGGCAATCTTCTTTGCACTTGAATTTGTCATTGAGTTTTTTTCAAGGTGAATGCTAATCTCAGACCTAGTCAAGGCTATAAAAAATCACTAAAATAGTCATTTTTCACAGACGGCGCCAGCTAATGATGTAGCAATCTCGTAGCGTCTTGCCCCCAGGCCTTCGATGAACTGTCTCCTGTTGATCAGTGATCTCCTACTCTAAACACACCGTTACGGTGCCTGCCAAAGGCACTCTGACGTTCAAGTTAGATTCACGAGAGTAATGTTGCTAGAGTGTGTAGTTAGTTAGGGTTTTTCTTCATGCGTACCTAAATAAGAGGGCTATGGTTCTTCTTTGTATGCCTGCATAGGAGTGATTGGTGACCTCTTCACATGGCGGCCTTTTGTTAGAGGGTCAGAACTGTGACAAGGCACTTGAAAGAGTCGTCTCTACACTCCATGGTGGCTTATGTCAGAACTGTGTCAAGGATAGGGGGATTGCCCCTCGTACACTATATGCCCATGCTCCAAGTGTGCGCCAGAGTGTTCGGTTTCAGATGTGGACCCCACAGATATGGGCCCCACCGATGTGACAATGGGGCCGACCAAAGTAGGGGGTCCCCAAACGGTTGGTCTGCTCGGGACTAGCGGGGATGTTGCATCAGGGATCTAGTCAAGGCCTGACCAAACGATGCGGTGCAGTATAATCTGATCAGGGCCTGAAGTCTCTGCTTTGGTCGGAAAAACATCACTACCACATATGGATCAGCTTCGTGAAAAGTCAAATAACAAAAATTGGAAAAAGAAATTAGAAAACGAAATTAAGAGGACATATATAAACAAATCTAAAGTTCAGTGATTTGAGTTCTCACCGTATCAGATTGGGAAAAGAAAGTAGAAAACAAAGACAAGATGACATATATAAATACATCTAAAGTTCATTGATTTGATTTTTCATCCTCTCAGTATGCGTATTTAATTTACGACGGATTTTCAGTTTGCCTTGAGTAGTTAAGTGCATAATACCAAGTTTAAGTAATGCCAATCAAGACCAATGCTGCATAGTAAAGTGGCTTTCTAGCATTCTATCTATTCAAAATTCTATTCTTTTCAGTTTCCTTTGCAAGGGTTTTCTAAGAAACCAAACTGAGGATTAACGAAATCCGAAGAAATATACTAAAATGGGTTTCACCCACCAACAATGAAGCTTAAAGTCAGCAACTAAAATAGAGTTCACATTCTAAGAATCATGCATTGCATGTTAGAGACAGAATTCTTGAGAGAGTGTCAATTTGATCAAAGTCATACAACGAGAGAGAGAGAGAGAGTTTTACAAGAAGATGCAGATACCTCACCTGCTTCTATAATCACACAAGCAGAACCTGAACAAGCTCGCAGAATGGACCAAATGTATATCAGAGAAGCACCCAATAAAATTGTCTACGATTCTACACAACACATATACCATATCAGACAGAGAGAGAGAGATTCTTTCCTTTGAATAAAATCAAAGGAAATAGACATTCTTCCACAGCAGTGAAAGAAAGTTGAATAGGGATTGACGATCAAAATGACTCTCTCCAGCGAAATAATGGGAAAGAACAATTCCCTGCTACGCAGGACCTTTACATTAAATTGAACTGTGTATATATAGACAAACATATCTGCTGATGTATATAGCTTACGTTGTTATGATGGTATAATCCAATCAAAAGGTAACACACTAGCAGTCCAGCTCCTAGCTAGCGGAGAAATTATTTAGTGCTGCAACCTGTTCCTCCACTCATGGTGAGCCCCCACCTCTTATGTAGATGAACAATGATGACATGGCACTCTTTAGAGTACTGAATAACCTTTTTTTCAAGTGCAAGACATTGAACAGGGTTATCACTGACGGAAGGATCGACAGGTATATTTTCTGGTTCAATGGTTAGGTTCGAGAGTCTATATTTTATAGTTGTTCTATGAGATTAAATTTACATTTTAGCATTTAGAGGACGAAGCGGAATCTACATTTCGGTTTCATGCGGTGGAGTCTCTTGTAAATAATCGTGTGGTGTTAATAGATAATATTTTTTAATAGATGTATAAAGTAGTATATTTGTATAAAAAAATATTATAATTATTGATTTTATTTATTAAATTATCATTATAAATAAATACAAATAAGTAAATTTTACATATATTAAATAATATAGACTCATCACCTTGACTCTAATAAAAATTAGACAAAAAATGCCCATAGCTCGAGCATTATTTGCTTAAACCTAAATTATACTTTTTAATAATAATTATCTAATTATTAAAATACCTCTTATTTTATTTTTATATTTATATGTCATTTCAATGACATGTCAATCCTTAAGCAATTATTATAATAAGAATAGCTCAATTTAGATATAAAATTATACTTTTGTTAACATGTAATAACGTACAAATTAAATAATAATTTTTCATCTATTTTTCTAGTTAATTGCTAATAGGAGGAATTAATTCATACGAATTAATAGTTCACGGAGTCAACTTGTTACGATTTAAACGTTAGAAAGACATAGTAACCCTTAATCATATTAGGAGGCACGTTTGTAATTAACTCTAAAAAACCAAAAGTTCAAACAAACACTCCATATCACCGTAAAATTTTAAAATTTCCCTAAAATTTTAATAGTCAAATAAAAAATCTGACCCAAATTTCAAACAAAAACAATTTCCCTCCAAGCCTTGTACTTTCCTGTTCATTCCCTTAATTTTCTGCAGGAAAAGGGAAAATGAACTCATTTGAATGTGGATTAAAATATTAAAAAAATTAATCTTTATTATCAGACTTCACAAGGAAGAAAATAAACTGACAGCTACAGTGGATAAACTTATTTTGGAAAAACTAGTGTGGTTTTAAACTTATTTAAATAACTTAAAGTATGGTTGTCCATCATGCCTATTTTCTCAAAATTAGATTAAAATTGAATCCCTTAATTGGATAAATAAATTTAACTTACCAAAAATTGAAATAAATAAAAAGCATTATTTACAAACACGCTTATATAGTTATATGAAAACACTGAAAGCAAGAAGCATGGTTTACAACCACGCTTTCTTGTAAGTAAAAAATATATTATATGTGTTGTTGGCAATCATACGTTTAGTGTTAATACTATAATCTTGGTTGTCACCCACCCTTTTAGTGTTAAGTCTATAGGCACAGTTGCAAATATTTTACTCTAACTCCTTAAACCCGCCCCGCCCCGCCCCGGGGCGGTTTAGATTTGGATTGAGGGCTCGTATTCCTTTCCAGCTTCGGTATAGTAATTCTTTCCTCCAAACTTGCCCCTGCTTAATCTCTAAAACCCACCCGGTCCCATCCCGTCTTCTTTATCTTAATTTATTTTTAAGCACATCATGGATAAATAAATAAATAAATTTATAAAAAAAAATTAAAATAATATATTTTAATAAAAATAAATAATATTTATAAATAGAACGGGTTTGGATTTGGGTGAATTTTTACACCTTATTTCTAAACTTGCCCCGCTCTAGATTAATATCACCTCATACTCGTATCAATAGAGATAAGATGTGAACCCGAGATATCAAGTTATTTTACCATTCCTAATCAAGGTTTATATGAATTTTGTAAATAAATTTGAAAGCAGTCTAAATTTTTAAATGAGTTTTCGTAAAATTTTATCAAGTACAGAAGAGACTATGCCGGGGGCACCTTCTTCCACAAGATGGGCAATTATCATCTTGTTATCTTTCTTTTACCATTAGGTGACCACCACAAAATAAAAATAAAAAATAAAAAATGCAGAAACTTAGGGCCTTAAAAAATTGCTTAATAATATTATTATTGAAGAACTTTCCCTTAGAGAATAGAGGATAATCTAGTTATAGTGATGTTCCCACCACTAAAATTGAGGTCATCACCTCATTCAATCCCTCAACGGCCTCGCATATATTTAAAAAATAAAAAATAAAAAATGAACACACAACTTACTCTCGAAGCAATGAATGTTAATTGGATAGTACAGATACCATCATTCTGACACCTAGACTTTAAATGAAAGAGTTCAGCAAAGTACTCTCACAGCTCGATGAAAGGAGTCTACGAAGGTGGACCCTACATCCAAAACTTCCATAAATTTAAGAGAGAAATTTGGCATGACAAAGAATAAGGAAAATTTCACCAATGATGGGTAATGCATTTTTGCAATTAGAAATGATTTTATATTAAAATAAAAGATTTTTATTTAACTATTTCATTTTATATATATAAATAGTAATTGTGCACGTCAAATTGCACTTATAGTCTTGATGGAGATGTGAATTTTAATGCTAAGTTGAAAAAATTTTCCTAAAATTTTTATAAAAAAGCTGACCCAAATTTCAACCAAAAACAATTTCCCTCCAAACCTTGTATTTTTCTATTCCTTCCTTTAATTTTCTGCGGAAAAAGAGAAACTGAACTCATTTGAATGTGGATCAAAATATTAAAAAAATTAATCTTTATTATCAGACTTCAAAAGATACGTCTTCACCAGATATGTCTTCACAAGGAAGAAAATAAACTGACAACTACGGTATATAAACTTATGTAAAAAATTTGTGTGGTTTTAAACTTATTTAAATAACTTAAAGTATTGTTGCCCATCATGCTTATTTTCTCAAAATTAGATCAAAATTGAATCCCTTAATTTGATAAATAAATATAACTTACCAAAAATTTGAAATAAATAAAAGGCATTATTTGCAAACACGCTTATAGGAAAACACTGAAAGCATTGTTTTAAATAAAAAAATATACTATATGTGTTGGTAGCAATCATACGTTTAGTGTTGGTTGTTACCCACCCTTTTGGTGTTAAGCCTATAGGCGCAGTTGCAAACATTTTTATTCTAAAATATAAAACTTGTTAATGTCATAAGCGGTGTTGATAACCATACTTTTGCTGTAAAACTAATAAATGGGTGGTTATGGACGCTTATATCACAAATCTAAAAGTGTGGTTAGCGACCCTCTCTTTTATTAGTAAATTTTAGTTTCATATTTGACTATAAGCATGGTTGCTAGGCACGTCTTTTTCTTGTCTGAATATTTTAAATTTTGTAAATGAAATCCGTTATTCACATTCTTAAAACTTATTTTTTAAAATTTTAGAACGTGAGAATTTATATTAGAGCATAGAGACCAAAATTGTAGTTGGTAACCACACTTTCATTTAAAACATGGTTACCAATCACGGTTAGGGATGGTAACGGAATGGGTTTGGATTGGGGGCCCTGCCCTATTCCCACTCCGGCATAGTAACTCTTTGTTCCAAACTATCCTACCATGTCCCGTGCTGCTTAAATCCTTAAACTCGTCCCGATTCATCCCGCTTTTTTATCTTAATTTTTTTAAGCACATCATGGATAAAAAAATAGATAAATTCACAAAAAAAAAAGAAAAAAATCACAATAATATATTTTAACAAAATATATACTTATAAAAATAAATAATATTTATAAACTGGACGGGTTCGGATTCGAATGAGTTTTTACACTTTGTTTTCAATTTCGTCTCGTTTCTAATTAATATCACCTCATACTCGTACCAATAAGGATAAGGTGAAAACTCGCGATATCGGGCTATTTTATCATTCCTAATCACTGTTTAATGGATTTCATAAATAAGTTTGAAAGCAGTCTAAATTTTCAAATGAATTTTCGTAAAATTTTATAAGTAAAGAAGAGACTATACCGGGGGCACGTTATTCCACAAGATGGCCAATTATCATCTTGTTATCCTTCTTTTAACCTTTAAGAGACCACCACAAAAAAAAATAAATAAAAAAATGCCGAAACTTGGGGCCTTAAAAAATTGCTTAACAATATTATTATTGAAGAACTTTCTCTTAGAGAATAAAGAATAATCTAGTTATAGTGGTGTCCCCACCGAATTGAGGTCGTAGGAGAACCACATTCAATCCCTCTCCATCTCCTTACCCTCCCTTACGGCTTTAGCCCGGCCTCCCATATATTTAAAAACAAAAAACAAACAGAAAAAATGAACAAGATAGTACACATACCATCATTCTCACATCTCGACTTTAAATGAAAGACTCCAGCACAGTCTTCTCGCAGCTCCATGAAAGGTAGGGTCCACGAAGGAGGACCTACATCCAAAGCCTCCATAATTTTAAGCGAGAGAAATTGGACATGACATAGACCAAGGAAAACTGTTCTCCAAAAGTTTACGAACGATGGGAAATGTTATTTTTTTAATTAAAAATTATCATCATAACTGCTTTTATTAAAGTGAAAGGTTTTTATTTAATTATATTATTTTATATATAAATTTAATATACATTTTTGGTGTTATAATATTACCCTAAAGACATTAGTAGTTGAAGTCGTTTACTCAAGTGGTAACACTTGGGTTAAGTTTTTATATCCATCAGTAGACTAAATTTCCTTATTTTTAGTGCGCGGTATTAATGGATGGGTGTGAGTATGGGTGCTGCAGGTTAATACTAGTTTGTGGCCAGTATATGATAGCATATCTACATATCCATTTGCAATACCAAAAAAATATATATATATATATAATCAGAAGGCTTGAAAAGTGATAAAATTATAGCTACAATTTTAATAATTATATTAAGGAAAAGTTTAGTATCAATTTGCAACTAAGAATCAGCCACGACTGATGTTATTCACGTATATAAATAGTAACTGTGCACATCAAATTGTGCTTATCGTCTTGATGGAGATGTGAATTTAGCAATTATGGGTTAAAGTACTCACGATCCAATCCAACTAGTTAGGCCCAATCAAAATAATTGAAACTGGGCTGTGGGACAGCTCAAATTAATGCTAAAAGACGGACTGGCCTAGCTTGCCAATCTACTGCCGATCAGGGCCCTAAATCGTAAAAGGTAAGCCCAAATCGCTAGTGGTCTCAGAGCATTTAATGCGAGTCAATACAAGCACCTCCCCACGCAACGTCGACCTGCATGTTTGATTAGCCAAATTTTTGTGCGACGGTAAGGCATGACTTGCATTCAGTCATTCGGCGGCAAATTATGAAGTCTACTTAGCAGGTCATGATGACTTTCTGATAGACCAAAGGGAAAACACTCTATCGATCACACTATAAATACCGAAGTTCTCAAGATCAAGATATAGACAATAAACTCCTATACACTGCTTTCGTTCATTCGACTCTCAATTAAGCTTGCTAACTTAATCATCAGAGTGTGGTCGGCACAAAAAAGGTCGACCCATTCTAACTTCTCTTTCTTGTAGCAAGTTTGAGCTCATTAGCATTGACTCGAGTGATCGGCCAAACCTTCCCGAAAATTCCACCTACAATTGGCGCCGTCTGTGGGAAGGCTAAGATAATTATGAGTTTAAATGATCAAAGGAGAAGAGGAGAAAACCGTAACGAGCGAGGCGACGAGGCTCCCTCTAGAATGGACCACACCAATTCGGCACATTGCCAATCTACCCTAATGAACCGGCACCGAGGTGGAGTGATAAGGTAAGAAATATGGACCTTTGCTGGGAGCCATCTGGAAGCACAAAACGGATTGCGGAAAACCCAAACTATGTCATGAAGCAAAATTTTCGCAGAAATTGCCATTGGGACCTTGCCTCCTCTCCAGTGGACACGTCCCAAACAACAATACGCTTAGTTCGGCAGAAAGGAAAATTCGGCGGCGCAGGAAATAGATAGCCTACCTCACTTCTCAGGTTCGGGCCATGAGGGAGGTAATCTCCGAAAAAGATAGGCATGACAAGGAAGGTGTTGACTCAAGGTTGATCCTTGTTAACTCAAGGTTAATTCTCATATTGATTTTGATGATAACTAAACCTTATGCTATATTACTAATGAATCTACTTAGTGTGCAGATTAACAAAGTTTATAATTTAGACTTAAAGTTCAATCTTAAGTCTAATGCATGTCAAAGATAATGCACAACAAATTCAAGAGCTATGCAATGAACCAAACAGAGAAGTGATGCCTATCTCTACTTCAAACAAAACTTTCATCAAAGTGTGCATAGATTCAATGAAGATTGATTTACACTCAAGAAATAATGTAGACTTCATCAGAAGGTGCAATGTTCAGTTAAAGACGATTTAATTGTGGAGATGTTGTAAATGCCAAAAGAAGATCTTATCAAGAATGCAAAGATCAGTTGAAGATGAATTGAGTGTTGAAGAAATTGAAAATGCTCAAGAGAAGACTTCATCAAGAATGCAAAGATCAATTCAAGATAATGTGATTGAAATTGCTGAGAAGATGACTCACAATGATTGTCTGATCTCTACCTGGAATTCAAGTTAAGAAATCTTCTACAATGTAAAGAATCAGTAAAGACTAGTTGTATGAAGAGATTTCATCAAGTCTGCAAAAGTCTCACTAAAGTGATCTGTAAAGAAGAAAGAAGAATTGCTATCAAAGAGAAGAACTTGGCAATGAAGCATTGTGAAGCTCTACATAATTGAGGAAGCTTGGCATTGAAGAAGATGTTCTGCAATGAAAAAGAAAGCTTTGCAAATGAAGAAGAAACGATGTACATTGATCAAATGAAGCTTTGACAGTTTAAGAGTCAAGAGAAGATCAATATCCAATGATTGATTCAATCCAAATTGAATAGAAGTTAACTCTGATGAGTTAAAGAGATTTGATTGATCATCATACCCCAAAGAAATACTCCTTGAAGATCTTATATCAGTGTTGAGATGAATTAGATCATTAGAAGTCAGAAAGCAGATTTATGGACAATGAGGGGACTCATGAAAATGAGGAGTCACCTCTTCATTACAGAAGCAAAAGGCTTGAAGACAAAATGAACAATGAGTGGACTCATGAAAATGAAGAGTCGCCTCTTGATCACAGAAGGAAAAAGCCTGAAGACCATATAGACAAAGAGTGGACTCATTGAAATAAATAGTCGCCTCATGAAGACAGACGCCAAGGCTTGAAGATGACATGATCAATGAGCGGACACATGAAGACGAAGAGTCACCTCTTGACAGTATAAGTAAAAGGCTTAAAGATGACATGATCAATGAGCAGACACCTGCAGATAAAGAGTCGCCTCATGACAGCAGAAGCTGAAGATGTGAAGACAGAATGAACAAGGAGTCGCCTCATCGATATGAAGAGTGGACTCATGAAATTAATGAACAACATCTAGTAAATGCAGAAGGAGAAAGTGTCGACTCCACAAACTTGGAGCCGACTCCTTGGATATAACGGCTAGTTTTCCTAACGTTATAACGGACTGGACGTGCATTAATGAAGCCCAACTACCTCTAACGGATGGAATCAATGTAAGGGTTTATATACCAGCCTCCAACTACATTTATAACCAAGAATCAAGAGGGAGAAACACAAGAGACAAGAATAACTGACTGATCAACTTGATATTCCTAAATATTCTTCCTGTTTATTCTTGTGAGCTTTGAATGTAAAATCTACTCTTGGTAGAGAGTGTGTTAATTACTTGTAAACTTTTATACACTTATAATTAAGAGTTTGAGAGTTCTCTTGTGAAAGCAAAACTCTTGTAAGTTTGAGTGGAGCTCGGACAAAATCACTTGGAGATTAAAGAGCTCGGTGAGGAGTTCTTGTATAGCGAGCTGAACACTTTGTCAATCAGTAGCCCATCTTGTAATAGGTGATTACATTGTGGAAGAAGACTTCAAGGAGGTCTTGGGGTGAGGACGTAGACCACGATTTGTGTTTGAACCTCGGTAAATCTGTGTCTCCCTTCTATTGCTCTGTTTTCTTTATTTCTACTGATTACATTGCATCACATATAATTGGATCACTATTACATTACTTAGATTAATTTTAATTAATCTTAATTGTTATAAATCTTCGAAAAACCCAATTCACCCCCCTCTTGGGTTGCCTTTTGGGCCAACAGAAGGGCCCCCAAAACGTGAAAGAATTGCAAAAGCGAGCAGATTGTCGACGAAAAAGGAGCAAGACTCCGCAAAACGATGATTGAATGGAGGCTAGTTGGCAGCACAAAAACTGGGAAAAGTGGTTCAATGAAAAACTAGAGGATAAGAAGCAGCATACTAAAGACCGCACAGCCCATGACCTGATCAAAAAGGCCTTCGATCAGATTGCATCCACACCATTCACAGAGGAGACTAAGTCCTACCAACTTCCTCGAAAGTTCAACCCACCAAAGTTCACTCTGTATGATGGAAAGGCTGACCCAGTTAATCATGTTCGGAATTACAAGCAAATGATGGTGTTTCAGTGTGGTGACCAAACATTGATGTGCCGAATCTTTCCTTCTAGTTTGGGGGACGTAGCCTTACACTGGTTCTACAAGTTACCGTCTAGGTCAGTGTCAAACTAGAGGCAACTTGCCGAGCTTTTTACCGCTCATTTCATAGCTAATAGTATGCAACCTAAGGAGGTCGATTCCTTACTAACCTTACGGAAAGACGAGGGAAAAGGATTGCAACCAAACGCACGACGCTAGTGGGAGGCTTACAACGAGATTGATGAGTGCAACGAGCAACTGGTCGTGACTCAATTCAAATTCAGCCTGCCTAAAAAGCATCATTTGCGGCAATCCTTAATGAAGAAGTCGGCCCTTACTGTACAAGAATTGATGTTAAGAATCAAGCATTACGCCCGGTTAAATGAAGATGTGGCACAGCCGAGTTCAGTGAAGGTCGGCATCTTTTCTGAAAGGACAAACAAGAGGGAAACCAAGAAACCTTGACAAGAAAACAACAACCAGGGCATAAAGGTGAATGACGGGGTCTACACAGCCTTTAAGAATTCCATTTATAAAATCTTGCCCTAGATTCGTGACAAACCCTTTTTCAAATGGCCCCCGAAGTTGGGAGGGGACCCAGCATCCCGAGACCAAACTACTCCTACCACCAGGAGAAGGGGCATAAGATGGAACAACGTCAGCATCTCAAAAACCACTTGGAAGATTTAGCCAAGGTTGACCATCTCGACCAATATATTGATCGGGACAAGACAAAGAGTGAGGCCGAGCAACCACGAACTGAAATTAGCCGAGAGAAAGAGATTGAAGTGAGACTGGTTCGAGTAATCAATGTACTGCATGGTTCGACTGAGTCAGAAACAGTCGACCCACATAGATACCGAGCCAAGATGCAAAAGGTTGTGCACTTAAGAGAAATAATGTAGATACAACCCCCATGTAAGAAGGTTAAAGTCGGCAATGGCCCTACATCTATAACCTTCATTGATGAAGGCTTCGTAAGGGTGCAGACTCCTTACAATGACGCTTTGGTTCTGACATTGAGAATGGCGGACTGTGACGTGAGAAGGTTGCTCATTGACCAAGGAAGTTCGTCCGAAGTCATGTATTATAGCCTGTTTAAAAACTTGGAGCTCAAGGAGTCTGACCTCCAGCCATCACTCAACCCGTTGGTCGGATTCAGCTCAGACCCAGTTTGGCCTTTGGAGAAGGTAACAATTCCTGTGACTACTGGGGGAATTACGCTGTAGACAGAATTCCTGTTAGTCAATGTGCCTTCCCCCTATAATGCGATCATAGGACTAACCTGGTTACACCTCATGAAAGCTATCCCCTCATCCTACCATCATCTGATCAGATTCCTGATCCCTAGTGGAGTGGGAAAAATAAGAGGAGACCAAGTGGTTGCCAAACAGTGTTTTCTGATGGCATACACTACAAAGATAAAAACGGAGAAGATACAAATGATGGAGTTGCACGAAGACACCCCTACTATTAATGATGTAGGGCAGACACCAAAGAATAAGGCTGTGGAAGAACTAAAAAAGATACACATTGATCTATGGGATGATAAGTACTTCGTTATCAGCACCTCCTTGTCCAAAATTGAAGAGAACTCCCTGATCGAGTTACTAACTGATTACCTCGAGGTGTTTGCCTGGACTCCTTACGATATGCCTGGGGTTGATGCCGAGGTTGCTTGCCACAGGCTGAATGTCGACCCAAAATACCGACCTGTGATCCAAAAGGAGAGGAGAGAGGCAACACAATATGTGGACACCGTTATTGAAGAAACTAAAAAACTTTTGGAAGCTGGGGAAATTCAGGAAGTCCACTACCCGAGTTGGCTTTCAAATACTGTGGTGGTGAAGAAGAAGGACGACAAATGAAGGGTTTGTGTCGACTTCACTGATCTGAACAAAGCATGCCCCAAAGACCCTTTCTCCCTCCCCAAGATCGACCAGCTCGTGGATACAACAGCTAGTTTTGGGAGGATGAGCTTCTGGGATGCTTACCGAGGATACCACCAGATTCCCCTCCATCTAGATGATCAAGAGAAGACGGCCTTCATCACTCAAAGAGTATATTTTGCTACAAGGTAATGCCCTTTGGTCTGAAGAATGCTGGGGCTACCTACCAGCTATTGGTCACCAAGATATTCAAATACCATATCAGCAACACTGTGGAGGTCTACATCGACAATATGGTGGTGAAGAGCAAAGTCAGAAACTCCCATTTGGAAGATCTAAAAGGAGTGTTCAGCATCCTGAAGCAATACAAAATGAGGTTAAACACCTCGAAATGCGTCTTCAGAGTCAGCTCGGGGAATTTTTTGGGGTTCTTGGTCATAAATCAGGGTATTGGGGTGGACCCACGACAGATCAACACGATCCAGAGCATTCAGGCCCCGAAGAATCCTAAAGAAGTACAGAAGTTGACTGGAATGGTAGTAGCACTCAACAAGTTTATCAGCCGATCTTCAGATAAGTGCCGACCATTCTTTCAGCTTCTCAAAAAACGTGAACAATTTAAATGGACTCCGGAATGTGACCAAGCCCTCAATGATTTGAAAAAATACTTAACCTAGCCACCCTTACTTTTCACCCCCCTCAAACATGAAGAACTCTTTCTCTACCTTGTAGTGTCGGAGCATGCAATCAACGCTATACTACTCAGGCAACATGATTGGCAACAGTTGCCTGTCTATTATGTTAGCAAAACTCTCTTGGGGGCAAAAAGTAGGTACTTACCACTAGAGAAATTAGCACTCGCATTGGTAGTGGCATCCCGCAAATGGGTGTACTACATCAAAGCTCATATCGTCAACGTCCTCACAGACCATCAGATCAAGCCTCTCCTCAAAAGGGTCGACTTCTCTGGAAGATTGGCATAGTGGGCTGTGAAATTAGGCGAATTTGACGTCAAGTTCTATCCAAGATTGGCAGTAGAAGGGCAGGTGCTTGCAGACTTTATTGCCGAATTCTCTATTGAACTACCACCTGTAAGCACCTCATTTTTACCTGCTCGGCAATCTTCAGTCCGTCCATACTTGAGTTCAAGTCAATACGGACATATTCCAATTTAAATAAGTTTTCCAAACCTAAATTAGTCAATCCATCGCTTCGCGGGCCCGCTGGGCCCAAATAGAGACAAAATGACCAAAATGCCATTGGGGGCATTGTTCGGTCCAATTCCAATGGGCATGTCTTTTCGAAGACTGTAAGTCCCTATTTTAATCTCAAATCTAATTTCAAGTCCAATTCCAATTCCAATTAAATTCGGCATGCCTTTCAAGAAAGTTGATTCCTCAAGTTGGTAAGTCCATCCTATCCAGCACGCCTTTTGAGAAAGTTAATTCCTCAAGGTGGTAAGACCATCTAATTCGGCACATTCTTCAAGAAAAATATTCAAAACGGTAAGTCCCTTCAAACCCGTCGACCGGGACGAGACCCCAAGTCCCCGAGATGGTAGAACGGTCCACCTTTGGTGCCTGTTAGTCTGCCAATGAAAAATGTCAGTTATTCAGCACACCTTTCGAGAAAGTTGATTCATCAGGTGATAAGTCCACCTAGCAGCTTCTAGAGATCAGGCAATCTCCGGAATGATCGCAAACCGTCAGAGTAGCGGAAGTACTCGTAAACATCGCAACTGTTAAAATGGCGGAAACACTCGTAAATAGGTCGATATAGAGAATTGCCAACAAACTCCTATGTCATGAGACCGCTGTCAGAGTGGCAGAAACACTCAAAACCTAGGTCAACACCAGTGCCTGCCAGCCCACTACGGTGAAAAATGACTAAACTGCTCTTAGGGCCATTTTTTGGCATGTTTTTTGAGAAGGTACCTAAGTCCTCAGAACAATAAGTCCACCCTTGCAAGATCATCCCAAAGACGATCCAACATGATTAGGTGCCTTCCAGTCGGTTTTGGGCCAATTCCGAGACCCTCCGGTCAAAATGACCGTTTTGCCCCTAGACATTCGAGCGCCCGGGGAACTACACCGGCTCTGGGTATCAAACCGGTAACCACCCGGGGATGCTTTTGATAGTATCCCCAGGCTTCCAATACCTTTTAAGATCATTCCGAGTCAGTTTCGACAAACTTGATGCAAAATAACCGTTTTGCCCCTGATCGGCTGGTCGCCTTTTCTAACCACACCGGCTCTGGGTATTAAAATGGTAACCTCCTGGGACATTCTAAGTGATGTTTACAAGTCTCTAGTCTTCTTCTGAGACATTCCAAGTCTATTTCGGTAGTTTTCCAGTCCAATTGACCGTTTTGCCTCTAATAGCCCAGTCAACCTTTCCAACACATCCTGTTATTATTTTTCAAGTCTACTACCCCAGGGACACTATTCTAAGGGTTCCTATCCTTTTCTGGCCCTTCGAGCCATTCTCGGGCATTTAAATCATTTCCGGACCATCTAGAGTCACTCCTAGTAAAGCCAAGCAAAAAATTGCATAGTAGTCACTAGTATAAGTGTCCAAATCTTCTGAAAATACGTTACTTGCTGACCTTAAACATTTCCTAAATGGTTAGCGCCACTAATAGTGGTGCCAAGCCAAAAAAAGGCATGGCGCCCGTGTAATCTTTGGCCTGGCGCCACTGCAGCAGGTGCTAGTGCACTCCTCTGTCTATAAATACAAAGCCTTTTCCAACGTAAAAAGAATCCGCAAACTCAGTTTAAAAACCCTCCTTTTCGATATACAGAGCTCAAAGCCTCTCCAACCCCTGCTTTTCTTTAGGTTTTCCAAACCCTAGCCTCTATACACCAAACCCTAGCCTCACATACACTCACATACACCCTTATACACTCATATACTAACCTCAAAGCCTCTATTGAAGACTTTAAGTGCTGCAACTCTGAAACTCCTGAAGATCAAAGCAAGCTCTCGAAGATCGACGTAAAGCAAAGTAAGGACCGAAATAAAGCAAGCAAGCAAAACAAAGCAAATAAAAGAAGATTCAAGGTAGGCTCTCTATTTACGTTTACGCATCTCCCCCCTCTCTCTTCTCTCTCCTAACCCACTTGAGTTTTCTTCTATTTTAATCCCGCATCTTCTACCCCCCCCTTTCTTGCATGCTTGAAATAAGAGACTCTACAATCCATTTGTAGGATTAGGCTATTGAAGGTCATCGTGTCGGGGGCTTTTTTTTAGTCTAACAGAAGACCACGTGGATTCGGCCCCGTGATTATATGGTGAAGCTTTTAACCTTGTAAGTTCATGACCTCAACTTGCATTGTGCATATCATAATCATGCATCCCTCCAGAACTTGTTTTTAAACTTGTTTTCAAAACTTGCATCAAAACTCTTTTCAAAACTTGTATTAAATCTTCTTTTTCAAACTTATTTTTAAAATCACAACCCTAAGGTAATCCTAGCCTTTTCATGGTTGGGGTTGTTTTAGAAAAGTGTTACATTTAAAGTGACTAATATGGTCCATATTTTCAAATCCTTTTTGTTTTCAAAACCACAATCCTAGAACGGTTATAATGTTCTTATGGTTAGAATCGTTTTAAGAAAGTGAGATATTTTTAGAAGTTTGCAAAAGTTCACATTCAAATCCTCTCCAAAATCTCTTTTTAAACTTACTTTCTAAAAATCTCTTTTTCTAAAAACTCTTTCCAAAAATTCCTTTCCAAAAACTCTCTTTTTAAACTTCTTTTCCTAAAATCTCTTTTCCAATAAACTTTCTAAAAAATTTTTCCAATCTCTTTTTCAAAGTTACTTTCTAAAAATTACTTTCTAAAAACTCCCTTCAAAAATCTATTTTTCAAAACTTCTTTTTAAACTCCTTTCCAAAAAGCTCTCTTCTAAATTCACGCCTTAAGTCTCTTTCCCAAAGACTCTCTTCAAAAATTCCTTTCCTAAAAAGCCTTCTTTTCGAAACCTCTCTTTTCAAAAACTCTTTCAAAATTTTACTTTCCATAATCTCCTTTCTAAAACTCTTCTCAAGTTTACTTTCTAAAAAATCTTTGCTAGGATCTTCTTCCAAAAATCTTCCTTTCCAAAAAGTTCTACTTTTCAAAAACTCTTTATCTTGGAGCCCAAGTCAAGCCCTAGCACCAATGAGTAGGAAACCCTAATTTTCTATCCTAAAACCTGATTTTCAATCTTGCCTTAAAACCTAGATTTCTAAAACCTCATTTTTTACATAAAAAACATCAAGTTTCAAAACCTATTTTCTACATCAAATCATAGACTTCCAAATCTAGGATTTCTAAAATTTCACCTTTCAATTCCATGCAAAATCCAATCTTCCTTTTAAGAAACCAAATCCAATCTTCCCTTTAGGAAACCAAATCCAATCTTCTACTTAGAAAACTAGATCCAATCCTCCGTTTTTTAAAACAAAATCAAATCATTTCCTTTTTCGAAACGAAATCCAATATTTTGTTTTAGGAAATAGAAATTAAATCTTTCATAATTCAAATTTTTTCCTAATTCCATACCTTTCCAAATTTCAATTTTTTAAATTCTAAATTTTTAAATTTTTCTTAAACTCAAATCTTTCCTAAACTTCAAGTGTTTCTAAAACTCAAATTTTCAAATCTTTCAATTTCGAACTTTCCAAAATCTTTCCAAAACCGTAAACTTTCTAAATTCCAAATCTTTCCTAATTCTAAATCTTTCTTAAATCCAACTTTTCCTGATCCCAAATCTTTCCAAAAATCAACTCTTTCTTAAGTTAAAGTTTTTTAAATTCAAAACTTTCCAATTTCAAAACCTTTCCTATTTTAAACTTTCTTAAGATGAAACTTTCCTAATTCATAACTTTTCTAAAATGAAACTTTCCTAACTCGAAACTTTCCAAAATGGAATTTTTCTATTTTGAAACTTTCTTAATTTCAAGATTTTTGAAGTTCAATCTTTCTTAAACTCCAACTCTCCATGCTTTCTAAATCAAACTTTTCAATCAAATCCTTCTGAATCTCAAGTCCTTCTTAAATCTTATATTTCCTAAGTCCAGGTTTTCCAAATCTCAATCTTTCCAAAACAAGTCCAAGTTCTTCTTCCTAGTTTTATCTTTCTAAATCAAAGTCTAATCTTTTTAATTCCAAATTGCAATTTCAAATCTTCCATTCTAAGTTCAAATTAAATCTCTTTTTCAAATCAAACTATTTTCAAATCAAATTTTATATCGAACTCTTGTTCGAACTACGACTGACCTAATTCCTCAAAAGAGATACGTAGGCAACCCTCATGGGTGATGTCATAACCTTTTTCAAATCTCTAATTCCATAACTCTTCTTAAATTTCTAATTTCATAACCTATTTTCAAACTTCTAATTTTGTGATCTATTTCAAGTTTCTAACTTCAAAATCTATTTCCAAATCTTCAATTTCAATTTTCAGGACTTTCTTTCCAATTTCAAACTTCAATTCTTCTTTTCAAATCAATTTTCAAAATTAAATCTTTCTTTCAAATCTATTTCAAGAATCGAATCAAGTTCTTTCAAGTCTATTTTCAAAATCAAATCAAATCAAATTTTTGCACTTGCATATCATGCATCATGTCAATTTTTTTTTAAAAATTCTTTTTTTAAAAGTGGATAGTATTGGACATTTATTAATTAAAGACTCTAATAAGTGAACCTAGGGTAAATAGACATGTAGGTACCACAAAGGCGGGGTAGGGTGATGGCTTAGTACATCTTTCATATACGTAACCAACCTCCGAACCTAGAATCACTGTTTTCAAAGACCAAAATGGAGTCATTTTTTTTAAAAAAAGGGCTTACATATTTCCACAGGTTGCCAAACCACCTATTTTCTTTAAAAAAACCCCTCTCTTGAGGAAGTATTTTCAAAGACCTTTTTCTAAAAAAAACCCTAAGTGTGATCTTTGGATTATGCTTAATTTTAGGTGACCTAACTCACCTTAATCAAGCTAGGTGGCGACTCCAAATATTTTTTAAAAATTCCTTTATTCAAAATCGATTTCTATTTCAAATCTAGTCACACTCATTCTTCTAGGAGGATGAGTTCTAACAAGAGAGCACTGTGTTTTTCTCACTTGTTTTTTTTAAGTGCGAAAAATCAGGGCGCGACACCACCTGAGACTGACCAACCACCACCTCCTGCTCAACAGCACGATGACCTCCCCCTGGATCTTTGGGAGAATGCTGATCATTGGAAACTCTACATCGATAAAGCATGTAATGATCGGGGGGCAAGATCAGGCATAGTGCTCATTACACCAGACGGATTGGCCATTGAACAAGCTATCAAGCTCGAGTTCACTGCCTTAAACAACAAATCTGAAAATGAGGCATTGCTTGCAGGACTACGCCGAGCCATTGAACTGAGAATAGCCGAGATTGTCATCTGTTCAGACTCCCTATTAGCTGTTAATCAGATTACGGGAGAATACGCAACAAAAAATGACAGAATGACGCAATACCTAGCCAAAGCTAAGGAGTTGCTGAACAAGTTCGGCAGTTACAAACTCTACCAGATCAGTCGGGACAACAACTCTTATGCCGGTGCTCTAGTAACTTTAGCAACTGCCTTGAAATCGAGGTCAAAAAGAACAATCAATGTAGAGATTTTAGCCAGACCAAGCATATTTCATGAGGAAGAACAAGTTATGGCTATTGAACAGTTAGGACCGTCCTGGATGGACCCAATTATCTCCTATCTTGACAAAGACGAGCTATCGGAGGACAAAAATGAAGCCAGACAGATCAAACACACAGTCCTCAGATACTGGCTACCACCAAGCAAGGTACTCTACAGGAGGTCCTTCACGGGTCCTTACTTGCACTGTGTCCACCCGGACAAAGTGCATGGCGTCTTATTTGAAATTCACTAGAGAATATGTGGAAGTCAGGTCGGTGGCTGATCGGTAGCACACCGAGTTATCTCGAAAGGATACTAGTGGCCCTATATGCAAAAAGACACAGTCTAGTATGTTCTAAAGTGTGAGAATGTCAAAGGTACTCTCCAATCATACATCAGCCTGCTGAGGATCTCGCAACCATAACCAGCCCATGGCCTTTTGCCTAGTGGGGACTAGACATAGTTAGGCCTTTGCCCCGAGCTCTAGGAAATAAGAGGTTCCTCATTGTAGCAACAGATTAATTCAGTAAATGGGTGGAGGCGGAGCCCTTGTCAAACATCATAGAGATTGACGCTAAGAGATTTGCTTAGAAAAACATAGTGACAAAGTTCAGCATACCTCGTGCCCTTATCTCAGATAACGGCACCCAATTTGATGGCAACATGTTCAGGTCGTTCTGTGAAGACTCGGGATCAGAAATTATTATTCAACACTGGCCTACCCATAATGCAATGGGCAAGCCAAAATTTCACACAAGACTATACTCAATGGGATTAAGAAGCAACTGGAGAGGGCTAAAGGGAAATGGGTGGATGAACTACCCAGCGTCTTCCGATCCTATAAAACCACCCTGAGAAGATCTATTGGCCAAACCCCCTTTTCTTTGGCCTACGGGGTCGAAGTAGTTATACCCTTATAGGTAGGGTTACCAATGATTAGATCGGTAGCATTCAATACAGGACTTAACAACTAGACTCTGGCCAAAAATTTGGATTTTGCCGAAGAAAACAGGGAAGCTACCTTGATCAGACTCACTGGATACCAACAACAGTTAAGACATTCCTACAACAAATGGGTTTCGTCCAAGAAACTTTGCTCCAGGGGACTTAGTGTTATGAAAAGTGCTGGGGGCAACTAAGAACCCAGTGAATGGCAAGCTCAGCCCCAACTGGGAAGGTCCCTATCGAGTGGCGACCCAAATCGGCGTTGGTGCGTACCGACTGGAAACTTTTGAAGATGGGAGACAGCTGCCTCGACCTTGGAATGCCAAGAACTTGAAGAAGTTTTACCAAAAGTGTGGGCTCCCATATGATGTAACAACTCAACAAGTGTGTAAAGCTTTATGGGATCAATAGAATATGAAGTTGTTCAAACAAATCTATTTAAAGCACTAAAGGATTAAAAAACCAAGGGTTAAAACTTGGTCCGGTCCAAGTTGGACAGGTCAGCCAATGAAGGTCACAAAAACCAAGTGTTAAAACTTGGTCCTGTCCAAGTTGGACAGGTTGGCCAATGAAGGTCATAAAAACCAAGTGTTAAAACTTGGTCTTGTCCAAGTTGGACAGCTAGGCCAATGAAGGCCACAAAAATCAAGTGTTAAAACTTGATCCTGTCCAAGTTGGACAGGTTGGCCAATGAAGGCCACAAAAGCCAAGTGTTAAAATTTGGACATGTCCAATAAAGGTCACAAACACAAGCTTGGACTATTAATGACAGGCCAAAGAATTATTTACAAAACACAGGTCTGGTTTAAAACTAGCTCCTAAACAACTCAAGCAAATCGGAAGTTTTATAAACTCCAAACAAGTCAAAAAGAGCAAAGCATCAGACGTAAAACTAGTCTTTCATTAATATTAGAAGAGTTGGTTACAAAAGGGAAAACAAATACAAAAGTTGGTTACAAAAAAAGAGATCTAATCGTCGGCCGACTTCTCCCCTAATTGAACTAAAGGCTCCATCGAGTTATCCTCAGCCTCCTCTACAACCTTTGATGATTCGGCAGGAGTCCCTTCACCTTCAACAACTACCTCCAGGGTAAGTTGTCTTCTATGATCAGCATTGGCAATCACTTTCGCCAGATCAACAACGCCTGCCTTAGTTGTTTCGAAGTAGTCGGGGCATAGATGCCTAACATCAGAGGACTTATCTACCTTAGTAAAGATAAGGGCGCCATTCTAGCCCTCTCTAAAGATGCCTTGGCTCAAGTTCGTTATCTGAATGGCTAGGTCTTCGACAACCCTTTTCTCACCCCTTTGCATAATGGGCCTCTTCATCCGACTTCAACCTGGCCAGTTCAGCTTGGAGAGCCTCAACCTTCGACTTGGCCTTATACAGCTCCACAAATTGCATGCCATTTTGTTTCTGAAGGTCGGCTACCTTCTTATCTCTCTTCTCATAGTCTGCCTTCACCATCTTTAGTTCAGTAATCGCTTGCTCGGCCTCCTTCCTGAAAGTGATTTGATCTTTGTTAGCATCGATCCACTCTTTCTTTAAAGCAGCATGCACCTCTATAAGGTGCTCGTGCTTCTCGACAAGTTTTCCAAAGCAGCTCATTGCCTCTAGTGAGTTCAGACAACCCTACACCAAAACAAAGTTTGCATTAAGATAATGTGAGCGAAATCTAGAGCAAATTGAAAGATCATGTCGACTTACCAAGAGAGAGTCATGAAAAGCCCCCATGAAGATGCTAGTATCGCTTGCCGCACCCAACTTGGCAACGTCCTTCTTCTGGAAGATGCTCTTGATAGCGCCGAAAGCAACCTCGGCTTGGTTAATCATCGAATCGGCCGTTGTCATAGGTCGGCCCAAAATATCTGGTGTAACAGTGACCACCTCTCTGACTTCCTCCACTGCAGCTTTGCCAGCACCGACCTTTAGCTTCTTAGAGGCTGGAGGTGGTGTGACAGCCTCAGGTGCCTTTTTCTTTTGTTGTCGGGTCACCGGTTTCTTTTGAATAGGGGCGACCTCCACCACTGGGGCAATCTCTAGAGCGGCGACTGGAGGGTCAACAGAGGTCGTGGCAGTCATCTTTAGTGGCTTGCCCACTGTGGCAAACATCATCTCCCTCAGATTCATTTCGTCCTCCTCATCTGGAGATGGGATGGATTCTTGTGTTCTCGCAGCTAATTTGACTCGGTGGTCTGGGATTGTAAGTGGCACTGAAATCGAGGCCAAATTGTTTGACTTAGAGCTGGCTTCGTGTTCAAATGGTTCTTCAACAACGGGCTCTGATGGAGGAGGAATGGCAACTGTTACTCCTATAGGGGCACGGGCTCTTTCGACAGCAATCCCGACTGGAATTTCCTCGAAGTCTTGCTCTGCGCCTTCCTTAGCCAACCTCGCGAGGACATTTTGTGGGATCCCCGTTTCGACTGTGAACGTCGAGTAGTGGAGAGGATAGTTTAACAAGATGTGGGCGGTCCAAGAGACGTCCCTCAATCTACCGTCCCCACGAAAGTTAAGAGCCTTTTTTAGATCGGCGAAGTTAACAAGCCAGTCACGTGCCGTCGACCACTTCTTCTCTATTGCAAAAAGTCACCGCCAAATTCAAAAACATAGTAAAACCGAATTAGGCACATAAGGCAAAAGATCGACATTAAACCTATCTCAAGGGGAACTCTAGAACATCAGAGTGCCGGTCTGTCACCCTTAAGAAGGTCGCCAAACTCCCAGAGCCCAATCACCCAAACCTTGACATCGTCAAGGCCCTTCCCGAAGGAAGGTAAACACTTTACTAATTCCTTGGCCTGCTCTACAGCCCAAAGATAAACTTTGGAACTACCCTTGACCTTACAGAGTGTGTAACAGTACTCGAGTTCGGCAAGCCCCAGGTTCACACCTAGGCGCCGATTAATCTGGAGCATATAAAAAATGATCCTATATACATTTGATGACAGTTGGGAAGGGGACACCTTCTGTTTGACAACAAACTTATAGAGGAGGGGATGCAAGGGAAAACTAAGGCCCCTTTCTATAATGGCGATAATCGGGAATGGGACTCCCTTCTCAGTTTCGCCCATGCGGTGATCACTGGGATCGACTAACTCTAAGCCGATCTCAAATGGGATCTCATATCTAGCCCTAAAAGCGGCAACAACTGCTGGACCGTCTAACATTTTCTTGAGACGAGATGCCGTCAGGGAACAACCGTTGGAAATGTGAAGAAAAGCAAAGAGAAGCACGAAAGATGTAAGGGCTAAGAAAGACTTACAGCAGAGTGAGTTGAAATTGGCAATAAACACGCTAGACATAGAGATGAAGTAAAACAATATGTCTTACACCAAAAATGGCATCATCCTTTTATATACACGCAAGCCGTCAGTTCGCGCGCAGGAAAATGGCAGTAATCATGTCGCTCCATCGAACCGTCATATCGGCCGTCAATTCGGCAGCATCCCATCATTACAACTTTAAATCCCCATCGTCCGATTAGCTGGGTAACCGAAGAAATGGCCGTATACTTGAAGGAGTGCCATTATGACCTGACGCAGCCCCTGACTGTTTGGAATTCAAAATGACGCAAGGGCTGGGGGGCAATTGTGGGTTAAAGTGCTCACGGCCCAATCAAAATAATTGAAACTGGGCTGCGAGACAACCTAAATTAATGTTAAAAGACGGATTAGCCTAGTGTGCCAACCTACTGCTGACCAGGGCCCTGAACTGCGAAAGGTAAGCCCAAATCGCTAGTGGTATCAGAGCATTTAATACGGAGTTAATCCACATTTAATGCGCAATCGGCTCTCCACGTGACGTCGACTTGCACATCCGATCAGCCGAATTTTTGTGCAACGGTAAGACATGACCTACATTGAGTCAGTCGGCAGCAAATGATAAAGTCTACCCAGCAGGTCATGATGACCTTCTGGTAGACCAAAGAGAAAACACTCCATCGATCACACTATAAATACTGAAGTTCTCAAGATCAAGGTATGGACAATAAACTCTAAGTATACACTACTTTCATTCATTCGACTCTCGATTAAGCTTGTTAATTTGGTTATTGGAGTGTGATCGGCCCAAAAAGGGTCGACCCATTCTAACTTCTCTTTCTTACAACAAGTTTGGGCTCATTAATATTGGTTCGAATGATTGACAAAGCCTACTAAAAAATTTCACCAATAGCAATTCCTTCAACAAAATAGACAAGTTAGTTGTTATTGCAAAAGCCCAATCAAAGCGCTTTCATGCTTATTTAATTCATCACCTGATTTGCAACGATTGCGTCTATTTATGTTTGGCATCAGAAAATTATATTAACAGATTTTGTTTTTTAAGGTTTGATCTAGCCTTCCCATCTAACAATTCAACTCTTTTAAATATTGATGAAGTAGAGAGTTGATCCAAAAACCCTAAATAGTTACCAGAACATTGATTATAATAAGCTACCTTAAATCATTTGTATTTTAGTTTCTATAAGCTATTTTATTTGATTTTCCACGTTTGACTAGTTTTCCGTTTTAGTTTTAGGTAAAAGAAAGGATAAAAATAAACCCATAAAAAGTTTATAGAAATAAAAACTAATTTCTAGTTGAAAAATGTCCATACAAAAAGATAGGCCAAAAATAAGAAACTGGGAAAAAGGTTTATCCAAGCAAAGCCCTCCCCAAAGCATTTTTGGTATTTTCTGCAGGAAAAGAAACACATTTGAATGTTGGATATTCTTCACTAAAGTAAATCTCCATTAACGTGCAGTCTTCACAAGAAGCAAAGTGGAGTAACCACAGTAGCAGAATGTCTCACACGGTAAGGTACTCTGAAGCAGCCTAACAAAAACGAGACCGCTATGCTGGGGCAACTTGTTCTCACTAGGGGCAATTATAACCTTTGTTCTTTTCTTTTGGCTTTTAGAGACCCCCAAAAATTTAAAATATATATTTATATATATAGTGAAATTTTGGGGCTCTTGAAAATTTGCTCAATATTATATACAATTTTTTTTTACTGAAAATCAAGATCGAAATAGATTATTTTATACATTCTTTAGTGAATATTATCCTTCATTACACAATAATTTACGAGAGATCTCATCACACTTATGTCAAAATTAAAACTTAGATCATACCGCGTCTTTTAAGATCTGAAGAGTAATTAGTTTAGTCTTATCAAAATATTATGAAAACTTAAACACAAGCATTCAACTCACTATTAATTATTATATACTATATTCAGCTAAGCTTAATATTAATATTATTAACAAAGAACTTGCTGTCCAAGCAGTGAATGAGGATTGGATAGTACAAATAGCATCTAAGTACCCATACCATCGTTATCACATCTAGAGTTGGGTGAAAGAGTCTGCCAAGTCTCTCACAGCTATATGAAAGGTAGGGTCCATAAAGAAGGACCAACATTAGATCTTCCATGTTTTGAAGAGACAGAAATTTCGTATGATAACGACTAGGCAGCACATGTATACGTGTGACCATTATTACATTTAAGTGGCGGATTGAAGATTTTAGTTGAGGGGAGCCAAAAATATTATTTTTTTGTTAAAGGAAGGATTAAGAAAAAAAATTAAAAACTAAACAAATAACATAACGTGTAATTAATTTTAACCATTAAATATAATTTAAAATTAAATTTGAATGGTGGTATACAAATGTAAAGGAGATATTTTAAAAAATATTTGTATTTTATTATATAGATTTTTAAAATTTTGAGGGGCTTATGCTCCCGTCCGCCCCTGAATAGATAGAAAAAATCATTTATGTTTGAATTAATTTTTGAGCAAACTTATTAATTTCTATTACTTCTAAAAATTGATCATTAGAGTTAACATTTAAAATGTAGGTCTGAAGTTGATTATCAAGCACCATAAACTCAAGGAAAAAATCATTTGGCTAAAACTCAGCAAACCAAAGCAATTTACTCTTATCAAAATTAGAGAATGAATTGCTTAGATAAAGGAATTCCATATACAAAAACAGCTCTGTATTTATCTCATTAAAACATGTCAGTGCAAAATATAAACTGGGTTAAGTTAAAATTTTATTTTATTTTTTTCTTTAAATTTTAAGGGGATAGCCGCCTACCCTCGGCCCTTGGTCGGTCTGTCCTTGGTGATATTACATTCAAATTGTGACAAGTATAAAAAATATTTTACATTTTGAAAATTATAAAATTTGAAAATCTACTATACAATTAGAATAATACTCATAATTTCTTAAAAAATATTGTCTCTCTATACAGGTTATCGAATGAATAAAATTATTATACTACATATGTATAATGACATAATTTAACAGCCACCTTAAATAATTTCTACACATGTAGGGGTCTGTGAATAAAATTATTATACTACATATGTATAATGACATAATTTAACAGCCACCTTAAATAATTTCTACACATGTAGGGGTCTGTAAAGTGATAAATAATATCTGCAGTTCAATTTAATGATTGTATTAATAGTAATTGCACACATCAAATTGCAATTGTAGTCTTCATTGAGATGTAAAGTTTGGCAATTCCTTTAGAAAATAAAGGCAGTTGCTACTTAAAAGCCGCAATCACAGTGCCTTCTTGCTTTTTTTAATGCATCTGATTTGCAACGATTGCATCTATAAGGTCTGTATAAGACTATTAGGTATAAAAAAGGCTAAAATCCAAAGGATGTCATTAAGCAGGTTACTAAGTGCTTGTTTGACTGCGGATAAGGAGAGATATAGAATAAGTTGTTTGCCAACTTCACTCAGACTACATTTGGTCATACTCAGTAAACGAGCTGATAAAAGGATAGTACATAATACATATCAGTTTAACACGATTTTTTTTTAAAAAAAAGTACGGTAATAAAATTACGTATAAAAATATAAGAACGTCAAAAATACAAATATATTATTACTCGAGTATTATATGAACATTAGTTAAAAAATCAGAACAAAAAATACGGTGACATTTATGAATAATTTTTTCCTGTATATGTTAATAGGTAGTATTTTTGTCTTACATATGTTAGTTTTTTAAATCATATTATTAACAAATAGCTAAATTAAGTGATAGATAATAAATTTTACTTTATTATTTCAATACTTGATAAAAGAATTTAATTTATTAATTTTAGTTTTTTAATTTAATATTTTGAGTATTAATAAGAAGTTGTAGAAAAGTAAGTTTAATAATTTAAATACTCCAGACATTAGAAAATATTACATATTCCAAGTACTATTATAATTATATATTGAGTATATAATTAATAATATGCTACAAATATATTAAATTATATCTAATTTTTAATAGAGTTTTTTTCAAAAGTATAATATGCAAAACATTTAATACTTGCACTATAGCTCAACTAAAAAAAATGAGTATTTTTAATTTAAATTTTAGAACTGGATGCAAGAAAAAAAATTTATTTATACATACATATAAATATTATACATAAATAATACGAATATTTACTAACTAGTTTGGTGCAGTAAAAGATAGGATAAATTGTCCTGAATGGATTTCATATTTTATACATATGGGACTAATTTATCTCATGGGGTGGGACACTGTCTCTCGGGATTGAAGCCAAATGGGATAAGAGGAATTATATGAAAATATCCCTTGTACATTAACATTATATTAATCTATATTTCTACCATATATTATTGTAGTTAGTTGTTGTGCCTTTGATTTTCAAATACTTAATCTAATTTTCTTAATTTTTTTGAAAAGTAATACTGTACATAAATCATTTTTTCACATACTCTCTTACTCACCAGACATAATACACGTGGAACCCATATTAATAAATGTATGTGAGACTCATTTATTTGTATCTTGTGGGTAAAAAAGTAAGTAAAAAAATAGTTTATGTGAAACATTTTCCTTTTTTGAATTATTAAATTATTAATATTATTGTCATAGTAGCATTAGTCTAATTATGAAATATAGAAACTCTCAATTTCTATTCAAGATTAGTAAATTTTGACTAAAACTCATGTAAACTCACGTCCGTTTAGAAAGTTACATAAAATTCAAATACATGAGAATTTTTATTTTAAATTTTCTTAAATTGCAGTCTTATAATTTAGAAATTTTTTCCTTAAATTTAAAACTGGAATTTCCTATACAAATCCTATTAATTGCTCTTTTTAGAACGACAAATATAGTAAATCTATACTAGATATATTGCGTTTGGTTATGAGATCACTCTTTCTGTTCTCCTTTTTTTGAAATTTTAAATTATTCAAATTATGTGCATCATGATGCTAATGGATGAAAAATGAAATTTGTAAACTTTTACTTAATTTTTTCAAGTGTGATGAGGTGTCGCAGTATCATTAGTCCATTCAAAAGAATTTGATCAATTAGTGAATTCGTATGTATTTGGTATCCTAATCTTGTCTTAACTTGCACTTTCTTTTTTATTATTTCTTTTAATTACTCCCTTTGTTTCGAACCCGTTAAAGATTTGTTCTATTTTAAGTTATAAAAATATCATAATTCTATATATTTTAAAGGACCATCAACCTTATATATAAGTTCGTTACTATAAAACTCCTACTCTTACGCTAATAAATATACTTTCATATTATTTTCTTTCGTTTCTCGCACATTTTGTGGTATGTTTACTCCGAAAAGTGTAACACACATATACGTAATATCTCACTTCTATTATGTTTGAATTAATTCTAAAAATATAAACTTTCTTTTTAATATGCTCCATTATAAGATAATATTATCGCATATTTCCTGTCTTATCAATATATATACGGTAAACAATCATTTAATTCCTCCAACTTTATCTCAGATTTTAATGTTATCCCTGAACTTTTGAATTATTCTATTTTAATCCTTCAATTTTTAAAAAAAAGTCAATGTGATCTCTCATTTTAAAATAACTTCAAAAAATTAAAAATTAATTATACTTCGACCCTCTCAACTATGACTTAGTTTTACTTTACATGCTAAACTAAAAATCATTACATTTTGCTCCCAAATTATAAGAATTTAAGTTTGTATTAATGGTATTGACAAAAAGTAAATAAATAAATTGAACACTTATAACATTTCTTATCAGACACAATACAAAATTTTTTCTCTTTATTTTAGGAATTAATATAAAACTTTGACCAAATAAATTTCTAATCTTAACTTTTAAGATGGTGAAAATATAATTATTTTTGATTAAATAAAAGTAGAGTAATATTAAGTTATAGTTGAGAGGGTCAAATTATAATTAATTTTTTAATTTTCTAACTTATTTTAAAATGAGATATAACATTGACTTCTTTTTACAAGTTGAAAGATCGAATTAGAATAAATCAAAGTTTAAGAAGTACATTGAAACCTGAGATAAAGTTAAAAGAATTAAATGATTACTTTTATCATGAAAAAATATAATTGGAATCTTACCCGATAAGCTTTTTAGTTGAATTAAAGAAAAAAAAAGAAAAAATATAATTTGACCAACACACTACTAGACTACCAGCATGATTTTCTTTTTTATTTTTTATTGTATAGAGAAAATTTTTTAGTATTGTACGAACTTCATACAAAATGGCCTTGCTGGTAAGTTTCACCATATAACTTTTGCGTGTGCCTATATATATACCCTAAGAATAACCTGCGTCTATGACACTCCTATCTAAATAATTTTTTAATTTATGAAATTATAACTTAGTCAATTAAACAATCAGATTTTTCATTAAATCAGATTATTCAATGCTTTCTAATATTAATTAACATCCTAAAGAGATATCATTAGCCAACTAAACACTGTAGCACAAATTCGCAAGGCTATTACAATTAAGGTATAAAGCTAAAATGTACCCAAAAGTAAACTCAAACCTACGGTAATGCATTAATAAATTCAAAAATCAAAATAATCAAAGCAAGCGTAAAAACAATCCATTCAAGGAATTTTAAAGACAAAATTGGCTAAACCTTAGGTAATATAGAATTATATACAATTAAACCAAAAACTTCACATATCAATCTCCCCATTGTAGCGTTTTCAATCATTTAACGTGGTCAAATAATTGATGAGGACAATGAACTAATTACATAACCTGGAAGTTAAAAAAAAAAAAAAAAAGAGAAATAAACAACTCAAGCTCCCTCTCCCCGTGCCTACGAACTCGACCAAAAAAAAAAACATAAAGTGACCACCGTAAAGAAATGGCTTCCTCTTTTACCATTATATTTAACTCTCTCTCTCTCTCTCTCTCTATTTGTGTTTAAAATTATTTTGTACAAACAGAAAAACTGAAATAATCAAGAAATACAGAGAGTTGCCTGAGGCGACCCCTTTCATCCATGGTTTGGTATTCTAAACTAATAATCAAGTAATCATATGGCTGGCTCCATATTCTAAGGATCAACTGCTTGAAGTTGTTAACCTGTTATGTAGCAAAATACAATTTAAGAGCGTAAGATGATGAAATTTACTGTCATCAAAATTGCAAAATAACCCCTTTTTTTTTTTTTCTTTGTATGAAGTCACCCTATCAAAACTGCTACCAAGTATAGATTTAAATGAAAATAGAGGAGGTATTTGAATAGATAGCTTATACGCTGCAAGTTATAAGCTAATTTTAATAAAAAAATATATAAATATAACTTTATTTGGTAATTTATGATTTATACTAACAACTTTTTAAAAAAGCGTTTGGACAATTGACTTTAAAAAATAACTTATATATAATTATGTTTTCATAAAAAATTATTTTTAAAGATAACTTCTTAAAAATAACTTATAACTTATAAGTAAGTAGCCCAAACACCTATAAGACACTTTTTTAGACTTTTTTTTAAAAAAAATCATAATTAACCATAAGTAACCTTTTTAAATATTTTTTTTATAATCAACTAAACACAATTTAAAAAAATCACAAAATTTAAGTTATAAGCTACAAATAAGTTTGGAGTCCAAATACCTCCAAAATTTATACAAAATTAAGTGCAACACGCAATCAAGGCAATGAAGTTAAACTTGAAACTGCACACCAATGTTACTTGGGGATGAAAATTTTCAGAAAACAAAAGTAGCCAAATGAAATTAAGCATACAACCAAAACAGGCTCCATAAAAACACAAAAATAAAGAGAGAGCATTGATAAATAATGCTTGTAAAAATAAATAGTGCTTGTAAAAGTCCAGAAATCATGAAAGGGTAGTTCTAGAAAGCAAGCCTTTTACCGAAAAATAACTTGTTTGAAGGAAACTTTCATTCTTTGAAGACAATTAAATATAACAAAGATTGAAAAAAATATGGACTGAAATATGGTTTTAAAAGTAAAATCAAAACCCCCTAATTATGAAGATATGTTTCTTCGATGTCCTCATCCCCTCTTCTATTTCTCACTGCAGTATTATGATTGCCAAAATAATAATAATAATAATAATAATAGTAACAAATGAATGAATCTGCTTTGTACATTTAGATGTTTTGAATAAACCCCCGATCTTCAAAAAAAAAAAAAATACAGATTCAACACATGACAAATGGAAAGACTAAATCGAAGCATGAGATAATCAAAAAGCAACCTCTGAGCATAAAGAAACAGCAAACCATGGCCTGATGGCAGAAAAGAACAAAGCTAGGGTCTCGAGTCTCGGCGAGTTTCCCTAACACATGTTTTTTATAAACATAATTCCACAATTGGAGTGTGTTTTAACTTTATGCTAAAATGCAAGTTAATCGCTAATTGAATTAGCGATTTAGTGAAATCGCCAATTGAATTGGCGGTTTTATGAAATCGCTAATTGAATTGGCGATTTCATTAAAACCGCCAATTCAATTGGCGGTTTTTTGACGCACAAAACCCTAGCTCCTTTCTTCTCCCAGTTCCTTCGAATTTTCCCATCTGCCCGCTGTCTCTCTCCCTCATTTATCTTTACGCCTCCGTCTGTGTCTCTCTCTGTCTCTCTCTCGTTCGCCTCTCTCTCATTCTCTCGCTCGTTCACAAGTTCGTACTCCGAGTGTGGGTGAAGCTACTAGAACCACTGGTATGTTTATTTTTTTTGTTTTTATTCAACTTTTATAAGTGAATATGTGCATTATGTATGTATTACTCTTGATTTTATTTTATTATATGTGCAATATGTGCATTATGTATACTAGAACCACTGGTATGTGCATTATTGATTCTACTTTCCTTAAGAAAATTTATTTTATGTTCTCCATAATCATTCATACTATATACATTTTTGTATGTACTCGTTTCTAAAAAAAATTAGTATAGTTTTGAGTGTTTAGTGGGATGTTTATCTTAATTTTTGATTAGCTTTAAATTTATTAGGTATGACAAACACCTAAGATTTTATAATTTCGACAATATTGTCAACATAACTGTTGTTTAAAAAATATAGGGCAAAATGAAACTAACCACTCTTTTACTCTTTCTATGAAAAATATATAGGCACCTCTCTTGCAATTGTTCGATTTGTGTGGAAAATAAAAAAATTAATCAATGAGATATTTACATTAAAAATATTTGATGAATAAAAAAATTAAAATGGCTAATAAAGTTAAATATATTTTAAATTAAAAATTTGTAAGGGAATTCAGGAGAAAAAAATCATTATTTATTGGTCAAACAACAAATGGCTATATCATGTGTTTGCATATATAAATTATAAGTGTTAAGAATTTTTAATTAAATTTAAAATAGGAATAAGCAATTAAGATCATTGGAGGCTGAACGTGGCTTCTTTATTTTCATAATTTCGAATAAACTATGGATGAGAACATTTTTAACTCCGCTACATTGCTACATATAGAACACATAAATAGATATATTCATGTAAATATATGAGTTAAGATCAACTTTTAGTTTGTTAGTACCCTACTTGTCAAACCAATTATTTCCTTTGTAAATATATGTGTGACTTTTTTTTTTTTTCAAACCATTTTGTTTTATGGTAGACACAGGTAAGTAATGACGACAATGGTATTGTTTTATTGGGGGGGAAAAATAGTACGAGATCGAAGAGAAGGGATAGCCTATGATATAGAGGCTAGTGGATGTTATAATGTAGAACTGGGAACCTCACTTGGTGGGTTACGAGACATAATCATTCCTAAGATGGATGAGTTTGGAGAGCATGTAAACATAAAGTTCATATGTAGATACCCTATTAGACGAAATGGAGAAGTATGGATATATAAGAGGTTGTCAGTTAAGGATGACGAGACATTACAAACTGTGTTAAATCTCCCTTCGAGATATCCTGACATGTATTGTGTTGAAATGTACATTGAGAAAGACATATCCACAATGACCACCAGTCACAGTCGTCCTGATTTTAATTGGGGAGATATCCAGTCCTACGGTGAAATCTTGGGAGGGAGAGGTGATGCATCGGATTTGGGGACATTTACTAGAATGCTTACAGTTGGGCATAGTAGTCGAAGCGCAATGGAAGAGGATGCGCCAGGACAACCGATGCCTAACTTGTTCACCCCATACAATGATTACTCACAGGGTCCGAGTAATGTTGAACAATTGCATGACTTTGACAATCCACCCACATATCACCCACAATATGCTTCGGGTCAAGGGGGGTGCGTAGAGACGGGAGGTCCCAGTGCAAGTATGGATCCTGTAGAACGACTTGTGGGCCTTGATGAGATTGGTAGAGGGATAGATGAAGATGAAGATGTAGATATTGTTCAATCCGATCAATCAGAGGAAGATGTTGATGTTTTAATAAGAAATGATGAAAATGACAACTCTGATGACGATGGGCAAGAACAATTGAACCTTCCTGAATTGAATGACAATCCGGTGCCCTTTTTTACGAACCTGGATGGGGTAGATGATTCCGCAGCTGATCGAGACTTATACTATCGCGGTCCAACATGGTCAGATGCTAATCCAGAGTTTGCAAAAGGGATGGTTTTTAGAGATAAGGATGCAGTGATCCGTGCATGTAATTGGTATCATGTGAAGAGGAACAAACATTATTATGTTGTAGAAACAAATAAAAAGGTTTGGAGCACCAGGTGTAGATACGATTGCCCATGGAAATTGCGTGCCTGTTTAAAGAAGAAGCATACTTTGTTTGAAATCACACAATATCCTGGGCCTCATACTTGTTTACATGGGATGGAGAGTTTGGATCACCGCAACCTTAATTCGACATTCATTGCACACATGATTAACACACAAGTTGCGGTAAGTTCTTATAAATTATAACTTAAAAGTAAGATGTTTGGATATTATGCAGTAATGCTCATATGAATATAAAGATTGAATATTTATTTTGTTGTGATGTACAGGAAGACCCTGGATGGAAGATAGCTTCCATAATCGAGAGTGTAAAAACTAGTGCTGGTTTCACAGTCTCATACAAAAAAGCTTGGCTTGGAAGAACAAAGGCCATTGCGATGGTTTTCGGGGATTGGGATGAGTCCTATGAGAAGTTACCAAGGTACATGAGAACGTTGCAGTTCAGGAACCCGGGCACAGCGGTGGTATTGGAAACATGTGACATTGGAAGGTCTGCCGACGTCGCGCTAGACAGAATTTTCTGGGCATTCCGGCCATGCATTGACGGTTTCAACCACTGCCTTCCAGTGATTTGTATCGATGGTACCCACCTTTATGGGAGATATAGAGGAGTGTTGTTGATTGCTGTGGCCAAAACTGTTGCCAACAATGTTTTCCCTCTAGCTTTCGCAGTAGTTGAATCGGAAAACTATCGTGATTGGTCATGGTTTATCTACCATGTCAGGCATCTTATTGTGCCAGGAAAAGAAGGGATCACATTAATTTCTGATCGGCATGCAGCCATATTGAGTGCAGTAAAAGATTATTGGGAAAGTCCACGAGACGGGCAACCAGCTGGAGTCCATCGATATTGCCTGAGGCACTTTAAAAGTAATTACCAAAAAAAGTTCAACAATGCTAAAATTAAGGATCTTATATGGAAAGCTGGAACTGCCCGTCAGGTGCGCAAGTTCGACGAGGCAATGGATGAGATTAAAAATTTACAAATGGAGTCGGCGACAAAAGCATTTCGTGACCTGTGCAATGAGGACCCTAGGAAGTGGACATTGGCGCATGACGGAGGTTATCGTTGGGGAGTTTTAACCACCAACGATTCAGAGTGCTATAATAATGTCTTAAGAGGTGCACGAGACTTGCCCATAACTGCATGTGTTCAGGTTACTTTTTACCGTTTGGTGGCAACTTTCACCGAGAAACGAGTACAAATTCTTCGTGCCGCAGAGAAGGGGTTAAGGTACACATCGAAAGTGCAAAAGAAGATAGAATCTTATCAAGCTCGATCGGCGATGCATCGCGTTAATGTCTTTAATTGGTAATGTTACAAAATTTATACAGTTTTTTTAATTCACACCGTTTATTTATAGATTTCTACAAGTCTACATCTCTATTACAACTATGAAGTGAGTATATTCCAAATGCAGGGCTCAGGGTTCCGCTGAGGTTATTACAAACCCAGTAGGCACGAAAGGGAATAACAGACATCCGGTGACCTTGAATCCTCCCTCGTGTGACTGCGGAAAATGGGTCATTTACCATTATCCTTGTTCGCACATGCTGGCAGTTTGCGCAAAAACAGGAAGACAACCATGGGGCTTAATTGCTCCTCAATATAATCTTGACGTTTTTGCTCACGTGTATGAATCAAGTTTCCAACCGATGGTGCACGAGCATTATTGGGTTTCCTATGATGGTCCTAAGCTCATTCCAGATCCGACCCGTCGACGAGAAGCTACGCCAGGGCGTCCAAAAAACAAACGAATCCAGAATGAGATGGATGTCTCTAGGAGACGACAATTCAATAATTGCGGTATTTGTAAACAACAAGGCCATGATAGGCGTAAATGTCCAAACCGGACCGCCTGATTTATGTATTGCAAGAACAATTAGCTACCTAGCGAAGAACAATTTGTATTTCTATTTAAGATAATGGTTGGTTGTCATTAAGCGTATATTTGAACTTAATTGCATTTGAACTTATCGTATTAATTGTAAGGCTTATTTGTATTTCATTGATAGTTTTTTTAGGATTTTGTCACATCGTTCACATGCATAGATGTGATATTCGTAGGTCTCTGAGGTTTTGATCCTATCATTGACAGCTTTTATGCAGAAATCCAATGACTTTTGCAGACCCTTACATCATTTATTTTATTATTGTTTTAACCCCATATGTTACGTGTCAATTACAGGTGTTATGGATACAGCTATAGCTCTTCCTGGGCCTATCGATCGTACTGTGCTGACGTTACAGAGCCATCATCGATCGAGTTGGATATGGGACCATGGGGTATGCGTATTTATAATATGTTTTATATTTATGCATATATTTTGTGGGATTTCATGTGTATACTAATGCCCTTCCAATTAATGATGTAGGGTACAGATCCTCTTAAATGCAGACGTGCCGCCAGTCATTTATACGATGTGATACACCCACGTATTTTGCAGTATGTACTACGTGCTGGGTTTCATGGTGTTTACCGAGTAGGGATGATCCGGTTAGACCATCATTTGATCACGGCATTCATAGAGCGTTGGCGACAGGAGACCCATACCTTCCATCTGACTATCGGGGAGGCTACTATTACTTTGCAGGATGTTTCTATACTATTAGGACTACCTGTCGATGGCCATCCTATCATCCGACGGGAGGTTCGGAGTACTGTGCAGGAGTGGCAGGACTTGTGTGTCCAGTTGTTAGGTGTGGCCCCACCCCCAGAGCAGTTAGATAGGGGGCGTGTTCGGCTTACATGGCTCCGTGACACTTTCCAGGCCCTTCCAGCTGGAGCTGATGATGTTACTGTACAGCGGCACGCACGTGCATACATACTTCGCCTGATTGGGGGGGTGCTGATGTCAGATTTATCCCAGACTCTTGTCAGACTGTCATACCTTCCATTTCTGGAGGACTTAGACGCGGCAGGGAGATATATAGTTGGGGCAGTGCCACCTTAGCTATGCTGTATAGGTCGATGTGCCGGGCGACGAAGCCAGACGGGAAGCAGATAGCAGGAGCACTACTTTTGTTGCAGGTTCAATAACTTTGCACTTTATCCAGTATGCCGTAATGTTTTATTTTTTTTTTCATTTACTATTTGTGTTAACATTGAACTTTATTCAGATATGGGTTTGGGAGAGATTCCCGCGCATGTGCCCTAGTCGTAGAGATCAGCCTACTGATGCTCAGCAGCCCTTGGATATAGATGGGGTACAGTTACCCGGTGGCCCGTGGGGAGCTAGGTATGTACCTAGTAGTTATTTATGTTTACCTTTATATCTTCAGTCATTAAACATAGTTTTCATATTATGTACACAAATCTGTCAGATGGAGATCGAGATATCATACAGATACAGTGTCGACCCATGTTGTCCGTGTATATCGCGACCAGTTGGACCGCTTGAGGCCGGACGAGGTATGAATACTCCTTAGCTATATTTATGTTTTAGTTTTTTGGTTCATATATTTTCAATTAGTAATGGGTACCACATTTTTATATGTTTGTAGTTCACATGGAGGCCATATGATGCTATCATCGATTCACTTCCAGATTATTGTCGAGCTGGGAGCGATATCTGGATGACTCGATCCCCATTATTGTGCTTTGAGGTCGTAGAGTGGCATCTACCTGATCGTGTATGCCGACAGTTTGGTTTTAGACAGGTCATTCCACAGGCTCATAACACATCTCCTGACTTACATGGTTTAGATGGGCGTGGGAGACATAACACCGATTGGATGGAGTATCATATACAGTACATACAGCGATGGCAGCAGCGCCGCGATCATCTTGTAGTTGGGGTTCCTATTGTTGGAGACATGCGATATGACGATCCATATATGCAGTGGTATCGTCGTATCACACGCCCATTAGTGGGCAATCCAGCTCACCGCCCAGATCGAGGCTACCTGGAGGTTGGGTCTACGGTAGAGATTGCGGTTAGTAGTTTTTTACGTAATACAGTTTTTCAAAGTAAATATGAATTGGTAAAGGGACATAAAAATTATGCTTCATTTTGCAGACCCGTCATTTCACGACCGTGCATCATCTTATAGATCGTGCTATATATGGGTTTGGGACTGAGCCGGCACTAGAAGACATGTATAGGGCTCGTGACTTGTGTACCAAGTCACTAGACATATTACGTGAGCAGCAGCGCATATCGCAGGCCCAGCCATCAGTTTCGCAGGCCCAGCCCTCAGTTGGCCAGCCATCAGTTTCGCAGGCCCAGCCCTCAGTTGCCCAGCCCTCAGTTTCGCAGGCACAGCACTCAGTTGGCCAGCCAGCCTCTATCCAGACACCTACATCACATGTCACACCGAGTATGCCAGTATATACATATCATAGTGACCCTCGATATGTACCCTCATCATCATATGCGACCAGTTGCGAGGTGAGACCTCGTCGCACTGCACCCCACCACGACGTTTCTCCTGTTTTTTATGACCAGCGATCTAGTTCCTCCCCCGTCGGAGATGATATGGGATTTCATGCACTTTTCGATCCATTATTACCTGAAGGGTACCGTATAGAGACGCCTTTCATGGACACCCAGGGTCACGGTCCATCTACTGTGCCATCCGAGACTACACATCCCATACCACCATCACAGGTAGATGGGTCATCTCAGCTCACTCAGGTTAGCATGGGGCCTCCTATTGATACAGTCGACGTAGGCCCTACCATTGACCCACATCAGCATATACCTCCTGAGGGCGTTTCACAGATCACCCAGGCAGAGCCATCTCAGTCGAGACTACGGAGTATCACACGGGTCTTTACCCGTAAGTCGAGACGAGAGAGGAGGCCACCCCCATGTGGTACAGGTGGTCATGTATAGTACTTGATGGTATGGGTTTTGTATTAGGTACATTTTCAGGAAGTTGTCGAACATTTGTTGATGTAATCGAATATTATGGTTATTTCTGGTATCCCCCGTGTTTATGGATGTATCAAATTTTGTAGTTCATACGTTTTTGTATCAATTTTTGTATAAGCGTGGATTAGCTTCACGTGAAGGCATGTCCTGAACCCTTCACGTGAAGGCTGCACGAGATGATGCGTCATTTCAATATAAAGTGTGCATTAGCTTCACGTAAAGGCATGTCCTGAACTCTTCACGTGAAGGCTGCACGAGGTGATGCGTCATTTCAATATAAAGCGTGCACTAGCTTCACGTGAAAGCATGTCCTGAACCCTTCACGTGAAGGTTGCACAAAAGTTTAGTTTCGCATCCCAATAAATTCCCGTGAACCATTTACTCATGCATTGTATTGTATTACCTATATATACGTCATGCCATTACAAAAAAAAGTGTTAAACCATACACACTTCATAACATGCCGAAGCGAAAAGGATTATTTGGAGCATCGTGTAGTCATTCGGCTCGAAGCGGCGACACAAATGAAAACCAATCCTCACCCATCCATATGGTGCATACATACACACGGACCCAGTCGGTAACAAATGGTATGGCCGAAAGCGTTGTTTTTTCTTAACAAACCAATCCTAATGCACGATACGATGGGTCCGGTCAGCCACATCTTCATTGGTGTTGCGTCCTTAGCTCCACCCTACGGGGTGACTGACTCCCAATGCATAAGGTCGCCGTGGGAAGACTTGTTCGATAAACGATGTGAACAAGAGATGTATTGCCGATGGCATGGCCTTCGTGTCCCAAAGGCCCGTTCAGCTAAGTTGTTCAATAGACGATCAGGTAACGGCAAGGTCATAAAAGCACTTGAACGCGAGATTGATCAAATGCAACGAAGGTTGGATAGATATCATTTTACACAGCAAGCAAAGGAACATTGTGGTGATCCAACACAACGAATATTAGAAATCGTTGAAGATCCATTGCTAGTTTCTGATTCAGAACTTTCAGACTTCTCAGAAGAAGAAGGTGACGATGACTTTCAAAACTATCTACCAAGTAGTCTTAGCGTTGCTGGCAAACCGCTATGTTGTTATGAACATGGTCCATAAAGCCTGGTGTACTTTTTATTTCAGTATAATGTAAAATTAGTTATTATGTTTTCATATAATATATATATATAAGCTTGGATCATATTTGGCATTTCGGAACTGATGAACATGGTCCGTTTTGGAAGTTATGCAAAGTTTCGGAATTCCGGAACTTATGTTTTCGGAGTTATGCCAACTCGGCCATTAGGGTACTGAAATGGCGAGAAAGGCTCCGGGGAGTGCGAAACTTGACGAGAGGCACTGGTGTGACACGAGTGACGTGTGGGAGTTGACGGCACGTTAATCGGGTTCCCGGTTTGGAAGTTATGCAAAGTTTCGGAATTCCGAAACTTATGTTTTCGGAGTTTTGCCAACTCGGCCATTGGGGTACCAAAATGGCGAGAAAGGCTCCGGAGAGCGCAAAACTTGACAAGAGGCACCGGTGTGACACGAGTGACGTGTGGGAGTTGACGGCACGTCAATCGGGTTCCCGGTTTGGAAGTTATGCAAAGTTTCGGAATTCCGGAACTTATGTTTTTAGAGTTTTGCCAACTCGGCCATTGGGGGGTACCGAAATGGCGAGGAAGGCTCCGGGGAGCGCGAAACTTGACGAGAGGCACCGGTGTGGCACGAGTGACTTGTGGGAGTTGACGACACGTTAATCGGGTTCCCGGTTTGGAAGTTATGCAAAGTTTCGGAATTCCAGAACTTATGTTTTCGGAGTTTTGCCAACTCGGCCATTGGGGTACCGAAATGGCGAGGAAGGCTCCGGGGAGCGCGAAACTTGACGAGAGGCACCGGTGTGGCACGAGTGACGTGTGGGAGTTGACGGCACGTTAATCGGGTTCCCGGTTTGGAAGTTATGCAAAGTTTCGGAATTCCAGAACTTATGTTTTCGAAGTTTTGCCAACTCGGCCATTGGGGTACCGAAATGGCGAGGAAGGCTCCGGGGAGCGCGAAACTTGACGAGAGGCACCGGTGTGGCACGAGTGACGTGTGGGAGTTGACGGCATGTCAATCGGGTTCCCGGTTTGGAAGTTATGCAAAGTTTCGGAATTCCAGAACTTATGTTTTCGGAGTTTTGCCAACTCGGCCATTGGGGTACCGAAATGGCGAGGAAGGCTCCGGGGAGCGCGAAACTTGATGAGAGGCACCGGTGTGGCACGAGTGACGTGTGGGAGTTGACGGCACGTTAATCGGGTTCCCGGTTTGGAAGTTATGCAAAGTTTCGGAATTCCGGAACTTATGTTTTCGGAGTTTTGCTAACTCGGCCATTGGGGTACCAAAATGGCGAGAAAGGCTCCGGAGAGCGCGAAACTTGACGAGAGGCACCGGTGTGACACGAGTGACGTGTGGGAGTTGACGGCACGTCAATCGGGTTCCCAGTTTGGAAGTTATGGGTTTCGAATTGCTTAGGGGAATTGCTGATATGATTACTGATATGAATAGAATAAAACCGCCAATTGGATTGGCGGTTTTAAGAAATCGCCAATTGAATTGGCGATTTCATTAAAACCGCCAATTCAATTGGCGTTTAACTTGCTTTTGGGCATTACCTTAAAACACGCCTTACCTGTGGAATTAAGATTGTAAAACACCTTAGTCAGAGAAACTGGCCTCGAGTCTCGACCAACGTGATGAAGGTCCACAGACCGAGTAAGCAAACCACGACAGATAGGTGAAGGGTGAGTAGTCGATTTCGGGCCAAACAACGTCAAAGATTCTTGAAGCCACCATCGTCTCCGTCCATCTCGCAAGGATCGATGCCTAGCACTGCGTTGAGAGAACAGGGGTTAGAAAGAAAAAAACAGCACAAAACACAATCATCTTAGTCCAAATCACAAAGCTACTAGCTGTTGTGAAGATGGTGCAACGGGTCTGCAGAGAGAAGTGCGCATATGTGTTTCTAGAGAGAGAAAATGGAGGAGGAGGTTAGTGGTTATCGGGAAAGTCTCCGATTTGTTTCTAACATGGTGGGTTAAGAAACAGTTGAAACATGAGATAGAGAGGGGAGAGGCTTGGAAGGTCTCCGATTTGTTCTTTTCTCTCTCTCTCTCTCTGTTTGGCATTTACTGTGACAAGACCCAGATTGACATCTGATGAGAGAAGATATATACACGTACAGAGCCTTGCAGTGACCAACGTCTCTTTTTTCAGAGTTGTGAATCACTGCTATCGTTTTAGACGGAAGATTGAAGGGGGTAAGAGGAGTTAGAAACAATCTCACCCGTTCATTAGAGGAAAAAATAAGTCTCCACCGATGGATTAAAATGTATCTCACAACACATTTCAAAAAACGGAGCTGCTTTATTATATAGATATATATTTTTTCATTCCCATGTTGTTGCACCACTATTCAACATTCACATATGCTTCTTTTTATTATCTCCCTTCGTTTGAAGAAATATCTTCTTACCACAAGAACTTTACACAATATTGTGCTGCAAATGCACTTTAATACTTAACTTCTGTATATTTTTCTGCTCATACTTATTTTCTGTGAGTTTTTCATAATAGTGTATTGATGTGTTGATTTTCACTTTATTTTCTAATTTTTGAAAAAGGGATTTGTACAAATAAGAGCTTAATAAAAGTTGTTATGGCTTAAAGTTATTGATATGCTTCTTTTCATAATTTGCATGTTGTTATGTAATGGTTATTTTTAAGTCATTATTTTATATTTTCACTGTGGCTCATGGTATATTTCTTTTCATAGATTTGTATGTTTCTTCCCAGTGATAATTCAATAATTTCATAATTTATATTGTATTCAACCATAATTTCACAAGCATTATGAATGATATATGATTCAAGGCTTCAAGAAAAAGCTTCGACAAGACTTTATATTTCACACATTCTCTTCTTTTTTTTTTTTATTTACATTTTTAGATAAACTAAGTGGCATATTAACTTTTATTGCAAGAATCCTCTAATGCTTGGAAAAAATTAATATTTTTAATATATATACATATTTTAAACATTCATTATCATTTTAATGCCAGAGATTTTAGCATATGTTATATACATTATATCAATATATTATATGCTAAATTAATATTAATATATTAATATAGTATATTACTTTAATAAGTAATATATGTTAATATATAATAAAATTATGTTAATATTACCATTATTTAATAAAATTTATGCCAATTTTACCGTTATACACTAATATTACAATTATATTAATAAAATTTATTTATTAACGTTTTTTAAATTTATAATTTAATATTATTACACTATATTAATATTATCATGTTATTTATAATATTAATCATATTATATTATTATCATACTATATTGATTTTAGTTTTTTTACTTATTTAGGAACTATGGCCAAAGAATGCCATATGATGACCCAAAGGTAAATTTGTCAATGGGTGTGCTTATTTTTATTCTAACCAACTTATTTCGTGTCCTAGCACATACAGAATACATATTTAACCAATTTATCTTGTGTCCTGACTCCTACCAACATATGACGAGTTACACACAATCCCAAAATACCATTTCCAGGGATGCCTTATCCCAGGAGATTATCCCACCTTTGTCCATTCCTCCAATCAAACATGGCCCAATTGGATTGTGGGAAATGATCTCCAAATCTCCCTTTAGATTGTGTGATGCAATTTCTTATTGGTCGGCTTATGGGAACAACTTAGAGAACTATATAATATTCGGCTTTGTATGGATAGGACTAGAGATATATTAGAGTTGGCTAATAGAAAAATCATTTGGCTTGAAAATTGCTATATGTAAACTAACAATATAGATGTAAGTGAATTGGTCTCCCATGCATTTATTAATGTGAACGCCCATTACCTTATGTCTAGAATAGTGAGAATGGATTGAGAAATGATTGTATGAAGACTTAGGACCGTTTGTTAGAGCTTAAATTTAGTTTTTTATTTTTTATTTTTTATTTTTGCTTATAAGCAACAAAGTTAAAAAAAAATTTAGTTTTTTTTTTTGCTTTTAAAAGCTAAGATAAATAAAACAAATTGAAAATTAAAAATTAAAAAAATTTAGTTTTTGTACTTATATGCCAAAAAGTTAGGCCGAAAAAACTTGAAAAAACCTGTACCAAATGGAGCTTAGAGAAAATCACATTTGAACTTAAAAGCTTTTTAACTTTTCACAATTCACATACGTAGATTGCTTGGATTTTAAGGGAACAATTTCATGCCATGTCTGCTTGGGCTTTAACATTGTTGCTATATTTTTTCCCTCTTCCAAAGCTACCAAATTATTACTTCCAACTTTAAGTTTAATCCCACTGATTACAAACTTTGTTATAAACCACTATAGGTATTGTTAATTGTAGTTATCAGAAACTACACTCTGCCAAGCTACCGTAAATACGTTAAAAGTTTTTAAATCCGATCGACAGAAGTTGACAGTATAGAAATTCAGTAGTCTCCAATCTAAGTTAGTTGAGTTGAAAGTAGATCGAGATTTTAGCACACTGGAAATGAATTCTGAAAAACAGAGCACCATTAGTAGCTAATATTTCTTGGTGAAGATCCAAGGCAGTGATTACAACAATGCCCTACTTGTTTAGAAATGGTTGTTTACAATCTCAACCTGAGAGGGAAGACTCCAAACTTGTTTTAGGTGATGAATGCAATCGGAATTTCCCCAAAGTGTTGGAGTAATTTTTAATTATTTTTTGAGTCTTAAATACCTTATGACACATTGAATCATTAGCTATTAAAGAAAATATGTAAAACCCTTTTTAACTTCTTGAAAATAGGATAAATTATAAAAGATAGTGCACACAATAAATCATGTTTATAAATCCAACAAACTCTACCAAAAAAAAAAAACATTTTAAATCCCAATATATGTGATTCTAGAAAGAAAGAAAAAAAGTGTGTGCATCTTATGGATACAGCTCTGATTTTGGCTATTGTTAGGCTGCATCTGTTACACCTATGAGTGTATATTGGGCAAACCGGGCTTACACAAAAAAATTTTTTTAATTAAGCCCAAAATCAAATCTTAAGTCTATCTAATTAAAAAAAATTACATTATCAAGTCTCTTCAAACCCGCTGATTTAAACATAAATTTTGTTTTATATATAATTTTTCCCTCTAAATAATATTGAATAATATAAAATTTAATTTCATATACATATATATAATATTAAAATATAAAAATATATTATATTATATATATTTCAAGTCAGGCCTAAAAAAAATTTCAAACCTGCCTAATAAACTAATAGGGCCTAAAAAAAATTTTAAACTCCATAATTTATGAATGGATTTCAACGGATAGACTCTCGGACCGATGATCACTCCTAGTTATACCTCAAAACCGTGTCATCACTACTGTTACCGTACAGCAACCGCTACCGTTCACCGAACCAAACGTTGTCCAAAATGGAAACAATTAGCTGCCTTGGCCGAGGCTAAAGCCAAGCTTGTAACCGACTATAAAAAGTCACTTGTAACAAATATTTGCGAGTCTCAGGCAACAGAAAATTTTCCATATGGAGGAGACTGTTGTGAGGGACAGCATTGCAGCAACCCATCCTGATTTAAGCTCTTCAAAATAAGGCTAATAATCCATATGAATTCTCTATAAGCGACCGCCATGTACCAAGTTAACCCCATCTTAAACCTCCTATGTAATATTTCTAAGCCATTCATAACGAATAAGAGCTCAAAATACACCACTTCGAGCTGTAGAATTCCAGAAAAGAAGAAAAAAAAAAAAAACCATACATATTTCCTATAACAGGGCACCTATTTCAGCTCCAATCACCAACAAACCTTTCTCGGCCTTGTTTAATATCAAGTCCCAATCATCAGCACAGTGCATTTGCATCAAATGGTTCAGGCAAATATACAACCATAATAAAAATCAAAGATACAATAGATGGACACGTGATCCTAACGTTATGGAGGGGTGTCGTACAGCTTAGCCATGTTGAAATGCTTCAAATTTTACAAAAGATGGCACTGGCGAGATGCTGAATTTCTATCTGAAGTTCAATCCAACACTGAACCTCCGTTCAAGTGACTGGAGAGCCCTTCTAGTATTAGATTTATCCTTCTTGATGTGGATCAGCTTATCATAAACACACCATGGAAAACTAAGGAAATGATCCCGATTCATTTCACCATTATAGCGACCCCAATAACTATGATGATAAGTAACATAGTACCAAGCAGATGCTTTTGCATATACATCCTCAGTTTCAGCATCCGATGCACTTGCCCTTGTGTTGAACCAGGTCCTAGCTTCCTTCCTCAGGGACCTCACAGCCAATCCAACATCTTCTGCATCTTTTCTCCGGTCGAAAGATTTTGACATTTTCATAATACTACCACTGAGTAGTTCAGCTTCTGTTTTGATCCCATAATAATCCATCAGGTTTCCCAACTTGTAATCATACTCACTTTTGTAATCGAAAGCATCATCTATGTAATCCTCGAAGCCATCCACTTCCATATCAGGATCATACGACTTCCTTGCTACTTCCCTCGTGAAGGATTTGATAGAGATTGACTCTGGTGCAAAGTCCTTCACCTCACGGAAAAGCTTTCCAATTACACGTTCTGATCTATACTGAGGCTTGTCAGGCTTTTCCATAAAATCTGGATATTCTTTGACACGTAAATCAGGTGGAATCTCAGCTGGCACACCAGTCTTTGGGAAGTCAACTGCAATCGAGAATAGCTTTGCAAGCTTTATACAAGGATCGCTCATTGCTTTGTAAGGTTCACTATCTGCAAAAACTGTGTGGGCATTCGCAATAATTCCTAAACTATCATTGACTATATAGTTTGTGAAATACTCCTCGACTTCCTGCAATTACAAGGAAAAAAAAATGTGGTGTGTTGAATAAAACAAAGAAACATGTTCTTCGAAATGGGATGGAACATTTGAGCAAGCATTGAACATGAATAAATCAAACATCTCAAGTTCAAGGAACATAAGTCAAGCACTAAATATTCAAGAGTGATTCTGTGCAAGCCTAACAACTTAGTATATTATTGGTTTATTTTTACTTATTTACTTTGTCATTTTACTATTCTTAGTAGCTTAGTTTAGGAATTTTATTGGGTCATGTGTGACCATAAGCAGTTTGCCTTGGTTTTACTAATTAAAGTTTAAAGTTCTTATTTCGAGTCAAAGTCCTGATAGAAGTAGCCGATGACCAGTAGCCTCTAAATAACAACTGTGTAAACCTTTCAATTCAATAGGAATTAGTTCATAGTTTTTAAAAAGAGCTATTTAAGCCATTATGCAAGGCAACCCAAACCCTGTGTGAGCTGACAAGTTGGGTGTGATTTTTCTTTGATTTTTCAAACCCAAAAGCTTACTTCCATAGCCCTAACCTTTTTCCCAACCCTCCAATCATCGACCCATACAACTTCAAAGAGAAGCAAGCTCGGGTACCTTTCACCCATTGCTTGGAGCCTGGAGGGATAGACTCAACACTGACCAGCTAATATGGCAGTAATACCCAGACAAACAAAAACAGAATGGTGTTTACAGTTGATGCAGTCACTGAATATGGTTCTTTTCACCTTGCCCCCTTAGTACTCGTACAATATTGTTCTTCCTCCAATACCCTAAAGTTGCTACCCAGGAATTTTAGCAATGCCTTCTGAAATTTCAGCAACAAGTCATATTCAAAGGAAAGGCAGTACAAACATTTTGCATCACGTAAGACCACCAAAACAATCAATTGTAGGCAGCACTAAAGACTTTCAAAGTACTGCCCTAAAACAGCAAGAAACTATGTGAGATGGCAATATTACTTCAACAAAACTGTTTGGAAAACTGATGGCACAAAGTTACCCAAAATGCGAAATTACAGTTTTATACTTTCTAACCACATTCTATGCTGACTTTTAACATGTTGAGTTATTGACAACCTTCTTGTCATTCAGATTGTAATCTTCCCCTTGATTGGTAGTAGTAGTCGTACTTGTAAGCTTTATCTGTGATATGACGGAAGAAAGAATGGCACTGCTGTATCATTGTAAAGAATGCAAACAAAGAAGGATTTATCGAGACAAGGAATGATGAGAACAGGACAGCTTCAAACTTCTAGGCCTGGCTCCTCTATATAGCATGGAACAGCTAAAATACACACACAGCAACAGTAAATCTTAGTATGTTTTGTCTTCTCATTGAACAATGGATAGTTACTAATACCCATTGTCCCGAATTACGACAAACCATCTTCCAGACAAATTGCCATTGAATTCTGTCTCACGTGTCCATCTTATATGCAGAATGAGTTACAGCCCAGCACTCAGCCTCCCCAGTATATCTTAATTTTCCAAGTTACTAGACAGTCCCCACAAATGTAAATACTAGAAAAGAGCTTCTATCTGAGTAATCACAAGCCCAAACAACATTAAACATGATACACTATCCTGCAAAACCAACTAAATGCTAAAGCCATGTTACAGTGCCTCAAGGTGTAGTTGTCAAGAAGTCTGCATAAATTGGCCAATTATGCAACTGCACATATGATATCATGTCACCTCAAACAAACATATGACCTTCCCTGCAAGTGTCCTAATCTCAGGGCTATCAAGGAGTAGAATCTAAGTCACCTAATCTGTCTGCCTAGGGCGACGGATCGCGCACTAGTGGGGATTTTAAAAATCGGAGCGGATTCGTAATCAATCTGCATCTATGTTACCTAGATTTGGGTACAGGTATCAATCACAGGTATGTATCTAGAGGTCAAATTCACCTCTCCCTCGAGTTATAAGATACAGGGACTCAGCTAAAAAAAGTGTCCAAAAATTGGACACGAGTACAAGGATATAGCAAAAAAAGGTCCCAAAAGTGCCCAAAAAGGTGTCTCAATCGTCTTCCCCACATGGGCTCCATTTTTTCTCTCACAAAAGTCACTGGGGCATTAGTTGTCGTATATATGTAGCAGCATATACAGCGGTGTATACAACATATGAGTTTTGACAGTCAAAGGAGGTAGTCAATGGACTCTGTGATGACGCTCGACCAAGACAGCCGTATCCGAGAGGAAGAGAGCAGCGTCCGACACGGATCCTATACCCACACCCATGTCATGTCGTGTCGACACGGGTGCTCGGCTCCAAAATGAAGAGTCCAGATAACACAGATCCGCACACTCACTTTTCTGAATTCACACACTCATTTTAACCAATTTAGAGTTGACAAGTGTATGTTTTACAACCACTTTACGTTGAGCCACCCACACTGGATTTATTTTCGAAGACACTACCAGATTCAAAGCATGCATTACTACGAATTTATGTTGGGCCGCCCACATTGTATCCTTTTCCCAAGACTTATATGCCGTGTCTTTTCCCAAGGCACATGGCTACAATGACAAACAAAATTCTAAATGCTTTTGGTGTGATTTGAAATAGGGACCAAGAAGACATAACCACTATCGAGTGAGGAAACAACTGCTAGGTCACATTGATTGTTTGTCTAGCCTGGTCAACTAAATATAAATATTTAAATACATAGCCCACAAATTATATAGTACACACATTTACAAAAAATAAAAAATATATAATATAATTAAAGCATATTATTTAAAAAGTATCTAATAACATAAATTTTAATTATATTAAATATAAAATAATATAATATATATGCTCTCAAGGCGCTCTCAATTGTACGAATGTTGAAAATTGATGCTCTCCCGCTCGTGCTCCCGCACATGCTCGCGCTCCCGCACCTGCTCGCGCTCCCGCATCACGAACTTGTGACTTAGTAGAACATCTTCATTGGATATCTCAATTTGCAGGAGTCTCAATAGGTTAACACAAAATACACCTCTCTCAGAAAACAAATCTTGTACAGATTTCCAATGCAAAAAAGAAGCCCTCTAAAACCTGGCAACTTTAATACCTAGAAAACACTGGTACTTAAATCTTGTAATATGAATCTATACTCTGATCATTGAGGTCCTTAAGACCCTACACCATCTCAATTTTCAATAGACTACTAGAATCCTAATACCATTTGATCTTTATTGTTATATGACTTTCTTAAATGCTTAATCATTGATAAAAATTCGAAATCAAAGAAATTTCCCAACTGTTGACCAGAAGTTTGGTGATATTCCCTTTGACTTAGATACTGCAGTGTCTGGTTCTAGCAAATTAGAAAGGATAAAGCTTTAAATCCCTTTTCATACAATGTTCCCGACAATCTTCCTTCATTGCATTCTTCTTGTTAACCAAAGTATGGTGACCTTTGTTTTTTAAGTGTAAAACGAGATGGCTTATCATAAACAAGGAACAGAAGCCCATCTGCCCCAAATGGAAATGCCAACTCCTCTATCCAGAGCAGACATTTCCATGTAGGACATTCAAAAGGGAAGGAGATCTTATCAAAGCATCCCTCAACTCTCGTGACATGGTACAAGCTAGGGAGTAAATCCATTTTTTAATATGTAGCAAGACCTTTAAATTAAAATACTGATTGGATCATATTTCTTGCACGCAGTTATATTTATACTTACAGACTTCAATTTTATCCCAAAGAAACTTGGCTTAGTAATTTTGTATTTCAAAATCAGCAAGAATATTAACTTTCAATATTGGACCTCTTCAAACACAATCAATAGAGCTTCAAATATACAATCAAAATTCAAACTGAAATCACAAATCTTCCTAAGACTGAGGTTTTGTGCCACACAAAAAAAACAAAAACGGAAGCTATTACCTAGTGTGTCAGCAAATTCAGGTTGCTTTAACAGCTAGACTGGACACAAACTTGTCTTTGTCATTATTCCACAAGTGGTCACCCTCAAACTTGAACTTGCATTCCCACGCTTGAAAACCCCCTCATTTAGCATTGCACCAAGCAACGTCCCCAACACGCATTTTCAGCGAGAAACATGGATCCTCTGGTCTGTGAATTCCACAGAACTGGACTGCTACAACCTCTAGATTAACATATCTTTGTTTAATCCTATGTTACATGGACTCTTTTGCAATATAGGAAGTACCTGTTTCAACACTTGGACTCCAGCGCTTGGGTAAGGATATATGTCTGACATTTATCGTTGGATATTCACCCAACAAAAAGTTTTTACTAATTTGAGTTTCTCATACAAATATGCAACAATAAAAATTAAAGTATATTAAGAAATATAAATATTTTTCTGTGTCCCCATGTCCTTGGACATGAAAATTAGCTAAATCTGACACTTAAGACACACACATACACCAGACACCAATACCCGAATCCGTGTAACATGGAAATCTTTTTATTAAATGAACCTAATTGTTTACACAATCCATCCAGGTTTCTTTTTCCTTGTTTTTTTTTCCGGTCACATCACTTATCTCCTCAATCCAGAAAAGTATTAAGCTACTGGTTCACCTGAATATCTTGAAGTAGCCCCAATGGGACTTAATACTGCACGGCAGTTAAACTTCTGCACAAGTATTAGGCTTCAACAGATATACTTAGTCTAAATTTTAGATAAATTCCAAAGTTGTCTAGTTTGGTGGATGACGTAGCCGTTCATGGTTGTATTGCTACTGAACCAATAATACTGCACACAGAACATTTTCTCTGCTATTTTGAACATGTGCCTTGCAAAAAAGTTGGATTTGATAATATAAAATTACCAAAGGATTAATGATGTCATCTAATAGATATGCTGAAAAAAAAACCAAAATAGAAATGGTTGGATGATTTAAAATATCTGGCTTAAATTCTCCATATTTAGCCATTTAAAGTTTTTCTAGATAATCATTCATAATCATCGGTTTACATGCTCCCAATCATCTTACCATCAAGACAACAAGAATAAGGAAAAATGTACACCTCAGTGTTAATGAACTACTTAAATAAACGCAGGTGATAGTTCTAACAAGGCCATGTACAGGAAATTCATGAGCTCAATTAGAAAAGTATATCTTGAAGCCAACAAATATAACAGCTCATGCCACCCTGTCCACAACTACCACCCTCATAGCTAGAACACCAAAACTAAAAAAAAAAATTAAACTACACTACAATCCATAATCATACCATAACGTTAGCCTTGATTAATTGCAAGCAATTTCAGCTAGGTCCATCCAGTGGCACTCCTATAAAACTATACGGGTTAATGTTCAAGTACATCTGAGAAGCCACGCCAGATTCCTCTTCAGCACATTGTAGTTTCAGCAACAACTACAGATTATGGATCCACCTGTTGCCCATTCTTTAATTACTATAGAAGAACAACTCAGCTTTCCCGTTCTTAGTGCATATTAAGTTTAACAACTCAAGTAATAACCTTAAAAATCTCACATAGATTTGAAATGAATTGTAATATTTCAATCAATAATGAAATCCTAACGATCTTACTGGTTTAGCTAGTTTGCGATGGTTGATCAGATTAAGGGTTTATACATGAATGTTAAAACTTGGATATACACTGAAGCAGGTGTTGTCAAAGACAACATTACATGAAACAAGCCAACCCAGTAAATTAAGTTCCCATTATTACTCTTTGGTAGTGCATACTAAATGTATTCATTTAAATAACACATCTTATGCTGACAACTATCGGAGTTATTCCAATTGCCTAGGTTTAAGAAATCTTAGCAACTGGAAGAAATGACTCCAAACTGTCTATTTGTAAACTGTTTTATGACTTGTGTATCTACCTCAAGGAAAAATGTAAATTGTCATCTTATCCAAACATATGGGAATAACATTTATGCATGCTTAAACACACATGCGCATGTACAAAAGTAAACACCACCATCTCAACAGTCACCTTAAATCTTCTTCAATGAATAAGAAAAGCAAGATCATAAAGGCCAGAACACACAAAGTTTCTTCACAAAAAAATTAATTATGGTGAATTATGTACAACAAAAAATAATGAATCAAATCTCAAATGCATTTTTAAGTCAGGAATTACGAAGAACACTTACACTTAAAACAATGCCCATTAAATTTTGAGGTGAACATGATAGTTCTTGATAATATTGTGTTATGACAGCAAGAAAGAAAGAGAGAACACAAACCATGTGTAGAGCTAGGATAAAAATATGTTCCAAAAGTGCATCAACAAATGGTACTGTCCAAGCACCCTATTTTTGTTTGTGTTCTTCACTGTATTTACAAATCAAGAAAACCCCTTCAACATACAAATATGTGGAAAGTAATACCTCAATTGTAACGTCATGATCCAACAGCATAGTTGGTGCGGGGGTATAATCCATGGGTTGGATTTGCCGTGGTGGAATCAGATCAGCGTCCCAACAGACAAAATAAATGTCTCCATCCAAATCACTCCCCGAACATTCATTTGGATGAGGTCTGTTATTAAATTCATCTAAAGTTAACAAAGAAGAAAGCTATCTACACCTTTCTGATTAGCTGTCACTAAGAAACATCACTGATGACAACAACTAGTTTATGACTTCTACTATCAGAAGCACCTAGAGCTCAACAACCAGAGTAAAACTAAACTAAATTTGGTATAAATATTAAAAATCTGGATTAAACATTTATGAACTTGTGTTTTTGCTGGGAACAATATGTTATATTTTGCTGTGTGAGTTATAGTTCACCCTCAGACAACTTAAAGCAAGACACTGGAATTCTAGGACCTAAGTTTTAGAAGAATCTACAAGGAGCTTATGACGTCATTTACCTCATTCCTCTCTGTGGAAAAACAACACAATCCACCATATGGTGCAAAGCTGGCACATTAACAGCCCTTAAGACACGAACATCACCCGGGTGCAAGCAAGGGTTTTTAGCAACAAATACCTTTCCCTCAACAATAAGATTACGCTGGTCTGAGCCACTGCCACTAAGCATAAGAAGGGAACTATCACCGAATGGCCTATGTCCAGCCCCAGAAAATTGAACAAATACCTGACCATATTCCAAGGTTCCAGTTTCATCTAGACATCCCATCATTGACCTTCCTCTTGGAATAAATATCCTTGTTTTAGTCCGCAATTCCAGCAACTTTGCTGCCCTAAATGTTTGCAGCATCATTGAGAGGAATGGTTCAGCATCAGGCTTATAGCCACACATTAGCATTTCCTTGAGAATATTAGTATTCTCTCCTGGAGACATCAATTCCAATGCCTCCTGTGCCCTTAATGGATCTGTTAAGATGGTATCTAGTTGTTCTACTGCTTCTCTTTGCTTCTTTTCAAAGATATGATCCTTAACCCCAAGGGTAGACAAAAGAGTGATTAATTGGCGATTCAAGAAACAAGGCTGATATTTACTCCATGCTAAAACGTCTAATTTTGTGTTGTCTGATTTATATTTAGACATACTCATTCTTAATGACATTTTCTTTGATGATGTGAGATCAACAGCCACAACTCCTTTGTACCCACCATATCGAATCTGAAAGGCAGATGGAGTTGAACTTTTAAGGCGACATTTCTTGGCCACTCTCCGAGCAAAGTCAGCAGATATTTTCCCAATTCCATCAGAGAAAATATATTTAATTCCACCTCTTACAGCCTCTACATCCGGAATGATTTCAATTTCATGCCTAGCAACACTCAAAGTTTCGGTGGAGGAACTGAAAGATTGACCAAGTCTGGCAGCATATTTTGCCACATTTCTTATCTGATGAAAATCACCCATCCACTTCCTTATATCAGCAGCAGTATGCCCATCTCTTGAAGCAAACATCCATGCAGAATTATCCCGTAACTGACTTGATGAAAAAGCAAGAAAATCAAATTTTTTATTACCAATAACAATGCCATCTCTAAGAGTCAACAATATCCTTCTGTAAATGCCAGTTCTTCTTTCCTCATTTGAAGAAGCTATCCGTGGAGATAAATCTGTTGAATACATCTTATCCGATTCCTCATCAACAAAAGAAACCCTTAGAAAATTATCAATATATTCAGGATAATGGCGCAATACACGATTAGACATATTAACCTCTGGACCACAGAAATACACTTTGCATGGGGTTATTTGGACCCTGTGTACATACACCAATCCATCATCCAAAGTAATAGCAGGTGGCCTAGGAAGTTTTTTCAAGGTGAGGTATTGTCTGTATTGCTCATTGAGCCACCTTACAGGTTCATAGCAGCATTCCTTTAAATGATATAGTTTCTCAAGGGCATGTTCTACACATGTGATGTCTACTCTCCGGGGATCAACTAACCGAAAGAAGTTGATGTCAAGTGTTGGTCCAGCAAGACAGCCTTGCTGAACCAAGATACAGATCTTAAATAATATTTTATATGGCAATTCAAGTCCATGAGGAGGACCCACAATGGGCACTAGATCCAGATTGCACGAAAAAGTGAAACCACTCTCCAAAATGAAGGGGCCTTCATTTTCTTTATAATAAGGAAAATATTCACTGAAATTTAGAAGTGGAACACCATATGGAAGCTCCAAACACAAAGCAGATGATTGGCCAATGCCTTGCGATGGAGTGAAATCAGTTGCCCTGACCCATTGGTCATCAGGAGTTTCCTTAAAATAGCTGTGAACAGATTCTTCATATTTCTTGTAGATCCGAGGAGCACCAAGCAACTAGCACTCAAACAGGGAAACAAATCAGCCTTAGTTGCAATAATGATAACAATAACAAGGCTAAGTATATTGCTTTTACTCCTTATACAATAGCAATGCAAGCATCAACCCAGCTCAAATTTTCAAGGAAAAGAAGCCAGATATATTGCTTTTTATTCTGTACACATAGTTGAAATGATATGGCATTACTTTTGACTATGGATTAAAAAAAGTGTTAGAATCGTGTATAGTTGTCAAAGGAGGGGATGGACTCACCAAATCTACAAGATATGTATACTTCAAGAAATCTTCTCACATCTACAGAAAACTAAAACTGAAGTACCAACTTGGAAAAGTTGAAGATTTACAAAATGTATAATTACTTTGACTATCTAGCCAATTTGGCTAGAGATTGGGCCACCACTAGGACTTAAAATCCTAGCACTAGACTCACAACACACACTGGGTCTAAGTACCAACTTGGGAAAGTTAAAGATTTACAAGCTAGAGTTACATCCTCAAGTCAATGTGGTTGGCCAATACAGCAGGATGTTCCTCAAAACCCTCAAGCCTTCCAACCCCAACCGGCCCCACAAGCTTTTCAAGGGCCACCACAACCTTTCCAACCCTAATCGGCACCATAATCTTTCCAACTAACACAGTACCAACCTCTTCATAGACACACTGTAGAAGACAATGTTAATCAATTATCTAATGAATTGAGAGGGGTTACCAATAGGATAGATAGAGCATAGCAGAAAATAGACCAAAACAATAGCTTGTTGCAGAATATTGAAAAAATGCTAATGGCCCAACAGGCATATGAGAGATTTCCAGCCCAAACCCAACTAACCTCGGCAAAACCTGCAAACTTTGTAGAGACAAACCATGAATAGGTTCAAGCCATCACAATCATTAGGCATGGAAAAATCATAAATAAAATCATCCCTCCTAGGAAAGATAGCATGAAGAGTAGTGATGAGAACATATAGTTAGGGGTAGAGCAAAAGAGAGAGACAAGAGTGAAAAAGAGAGAGCCCAACTAGGGTATGGATGAGAACACTATTGAGCCTCTCACTGAATGAAACATGCCGCGTTTCCATATAGATTGACCAAACCTAAGAACGAGTTGTTGAACTTTGAAATTTATGAGATATTCAAACAGGTTAAGGTCAATATTCTTATCTTAGATGCTATCAAATAGATTCCCTCTTATGCCAAATTCTTAAAGGAATTGTGTACTATCAAGAGGAATGTGCATGTGAAAGAGACAACTATGATGAATGAGAGCCAGAGTGTCTATTTGCAATGCAAAACTGCACCAAAATATAAGAACCCCGATTGTCCTACTATTTTGTGCACAATAAGGGACCATAGGATCAATCGTGTTCTTTTGGACTTAGGATCTAGTGTTAATCTTCTTCTTATTCAGTTTATAGAGAACTTGGTCTGGGAGAGTTGACCCCTACACGTGTGACGTTAGAGTTGGCCAATCGATCTGTTAAAGTCCTGAGAGGCATTATTGAAGATGTTTTCATTCAAGCAGACAATGTCTACTATCCCGTGAACTTCATTGTATTAGATACCCAACTTATCAAGGCCATTAATGCTAAGAGGCATATTCCTGTTATTTTAGGACGACTATTCCTAACCACCGCTAATACTATCATCTATTGTAGGAATGGGTTGTTAAAACTATCTTTCGAAACATGACCTTGGAGATGAATATCTTTACGGTGTGTAAACAAATGAGAGATTGTAAGGAAATAAGGGAGACAAACTTTATTGAGTCTATTGTCAAAGAGCATGTTGAGCATGAATTCTTTGATGATCCTAATGAGAGGGCTTTTGTTCTGAGTGAGCCTAATGACCAATTAGAGAAGCTACATATTCCTACTGTGGCTGCTTCTTCTGATTTGTCTTCCTTCCATTTGAGTCCACATTCATCTATGTTTTATTTATAACATTCTCGTCTTGGGCACATTTCTAGTTCTCATTTAAAGTACTTAATTTCAACTGGTATTTTGGGAGATTTAGCTAGTCATGATATATCTGATTATAGTGAATAGAAACTTGCTAAATTCACCACTTTGCCCTTTAATAAAAGTTCCACTTCTTCTTCTAGTCCTTTTGATCATGTGCATCCTGATGTATGGGGACCTACCCCAATTGTTTCTAAAGGGGAGTCTCGTTATTGTATTTCCTTTATTGATGATTATACTCTTTATTGTTGGATTTATCTCATGAAACATCGATCTAGTTTTTTTCTTAATTTTTGCTGAATTTTCAAGCCATGATTCACACAATATTCTTCTATTGTTAAATGTTTTCGATGTAGTTTGGGTGGGAAATATAAAAAATTTGACTTTCTTTCCGTGTTAAAATCTGATGGAACCATTCAATAGTCCTCGTGTACTAACACTCCCGAACAGAATGGTGTCGTTAAGCAAAAGCACAGACACATCATGGAGACTGCTTGCTCTTTGCTTCTCTCTTCCTCCGTCCCTAGTTCTTTTTGAGGTGAGGCAATTCTCACTGTTGTTCATCTTATTAATCGCATTCCTTCTATTGTTACTTCTGGTGTTTCTCCTTTTAAACAATTAAAAGGGACATAACCTGATTACTTTTCGTTGTGGGTTTTCAAATATACTTGCTTTGTTCTTTGCCCTCACGCCAACCGAATCAAGTTATCTACTCTTTCTGCTATGTATGTGTTTCTAGGTAATGGTGAGGGGCAAAAAGGTTATCGTTGCTATGATCCTATCACCAAACGTCTATATGTATCTTGATATGTGGTCTTCCTAGAGCATATTCCATTCTTTTCCGTTCCTTCTGTTTCTGCAACTTTTAGTAAATCTGAGCTTATTTATATTAGTCTTTTTCCTGATGATATTCCTAGTGATTCTTGTGTTAGGGATTTGCACATATCGAATATCCCCTCGTTGTCTTCGTCTTCCTCATCTTTAGATGCCTCTCCTATTATTCATATTTACTCTCTTAGGAACAAGGTTGATTTTTCTCACGGTACCTCTCCTTTATCCTCTTCGGCTATATCTCTATTGGCTTCTGATAATACCGATCCTCTATCCACTCGTTATCCTAAGCGTATTCATAAGTGTCCAAATAGCCTTGGTTTCTCTAACTCTGTTATTTTTTGTTTTCTGTTCTTTTTCATCGTCTATTCATTCTCTATCTAAACCAACCTCTTATAAGGAGGCTGCTCTTGATCCTCCTTGGCAACAACCTATGAATGAGCTTTCTACATTACATAAAACTGAGACCTAAATCCTTACACCTTTACCTCTTGGTAAGTGTGATGTTGGTTGTCGATGGATATACAAGATTAAAACCAAGGCTGATGGATCTTTAGAGAGGTATAAAGCCTGACTAATTGCCAAAAGTTTTGCTCAAGAATATGGCATTGATTATGAGGAAACTTTTGCACTTGTTGCTAAAATGACTACAGTTTGCACTTTGATTATTGTCGTTGTTGTCCATTATTGGACCCTCTCATAGATGCATGTCAAGAATGCTTTCCTGAATGATGATTTAGCGGAAGAAGTTTTTATAATTCCTCCTCCAGGTCTATCTCATATTTCAGGTGAGGTTTTTAGACTCAAAAAGTTCTTTATGGTCTCAAACAAGCTCCTTGACCATGGTTTGAGAAATTCTCCACTGTAATCTGACTTAGGGTTTTCTCCAGTGATTATGATTATGCTCTTTTTCTTCGTTCTACTTCTGTTAGCCAAATTGTTCTTCTCTTATACGTTCATGATATGATTATTACTGAGGATGATTCGAAAGGTATTTCTGTCTTGAAGTCATAGTTATAGCAGCAGTTAGAGATGAAAGATCTTGGTGGTCTTCGCTATTTTTTAGACATTGAGGTGGCTTTATCTCCTAAGGGCTACCTTCTATCTCAGTTCAAGTTTGCGGCTGATGTTATCCAAGGGCCCCCTTGTCAAATTCTCGTACTGTTAAGACTCCACTTAAACTTAATGTGTATGATACATCTACTATTGGTGTTCCTTTGACTGATCCCACCTTATATTGAGTTCTTGTTGATAGTCTCGTTTATCACATTGTTACATGTCCTATCATTACCTATGCAGCTCATATTATGAGCCAATTTGTCTCTTCTCCAATGACAGTCCACTGGGCTGCTGTTCTTCGTATTTTGCGCTATCTTCGGGGTACTTTACATCAAAGTTTGTTGTTCTCTTCCACTTCTTCCTTGAAACTTCGAGCTTTTTCTAATGTTGATTGAGTAGATAATGCCATGAATCGTAAATCCACCACTGATTATTGTGTCTTCCTAGGTGATTCTCTTATTTCCTAGAAGTGTAAAAAGCAGACCGTTGTTACTCATTCTTCTGCTCATGTCGAGTATCGTGCTATGGCTACTTCTACCACTAAACTTGTTTGGTTGCGATCATTGCTTGCTGATTTAGGAGTTTCTTTTTCTACTCCTTCTATGTATTGTGACAACAGGAGTGCTATTCAATTGATCATAATTCTGTTTTCATACGCACACCAAACACATTGAAATTGACTGTCATTTTGTTCGTTACCACCTTCAGTCTAGGACTGTCTCTTTGCCCTTTATTTCCTCCCCTATGCAGTTGGTTGTTTCTTCACGAAGGCCCATACCATTCGACGTTTTCACTTCCTTCTTAACAAACTCTTACTGCTTCCTACTATTGCATCATGAATTTACGGGGAAATGTTAAGATATATTATTTTTTTATTATTTCTCTTGTATTATTTTCCTCGATTCATTAAGGGTAGAATAGTCCTTTTTTTATTTTAGGGTTTTGTCTTGCTTTTCATATTACGTTGGCTGTATTCTTATTTCAGTAATTGAATACACAACAACCGTATGTTCTCTTTTCTCTCTTTTCTTTTCTTCTATTGTTCGATCAAGATTAACAAAGGAGATTCGAGCTTAAATTTTACTGCCACCTAGGGTCTTCTAGACAAGCCTAGTATTATCACTAACAGCACATAGGTCATTTCAGCCCTATCATTGATAAAGCTATAATGGCTTGATTCGCTTGAAGGTGTTGGCTTAACAAGGAGAAGGGGACCACTAAGGCAAGATTGCAACCCTCTTTAGACAAGGGTGACATTGACAACTTAATCCAGCCAGATATGGAGGAAAGTTCTCCAAATCTTTGGACAGTTATTTCCACAGTGCCATTGTGCAAACCATAGTCCCCAGTGACCTACAAGTTCAGATAAGGCTAGGCGTATGAGGTCTACCGTCTAAGGCCACCAAGTCCAAAAGCCTTGCAACTGACAATTTCCACAACCATGTAATTGATTGGGCATGTAGCCAAACCTTTCTAATAAAAGTCCTAACATATGCCAAAACAACCATACAATACCTATTAGGCCTCATCCAAAAGGGCCAGTCCAGTAAGCCACAAGCTTAGCCTTGCACTAATATTCTCAAAAGTCCTTTCTTCCAAGATAGTCTAAATATCCCTAAACAACTCCAACATTTTATCTTAATTGATTCCGAATGCTTCCAGTGGGAAAACATAGTTTCTTCTTAATAAGAAAACTGTGTGTGTGTAGTAAATAGGAAATCAGGGAATCATGGCATTTATGGTGTAAATTGTTATGCTTTATTTAGGGGATTTTTATAGTTATGACAATCCCTTAATTGTGGGGATTTAGGTAGGATAGTTTCCTATTTTAGTTAAGTCTTCCTAAGTGTATACATTCATAAACTGTACAGGATATTACACAATTGAATGAGAATAATCTTTTCTCCAATTTTTCACATGGTATCAGAGCCTCAAGCTCTCTGGGAATTACCCTTTTTTTTCCGCTTGCTGGCCTTTATTGCCGACGATTCTTGATTACATTTGCAGCCTTAATTGCTATTTTCTAATTCTATTATTCTCTTACAATCTTAATTGCTGTTTTCTTTCTCTAAATTTCTCTCTTTCTCTTTTCAGCTATTCTTGACCTAAACAGAGCTCTTTCTTGATCTTCCCATCATCTCTAATCTCCAACAGCCATGGTAGAAATCATAGACAGCACAAACACCTCCGAGACGCAGAATGCGGAAGCAAATTCTGCTCCATCTTTAGGAGATTTACAGAACCTGCAGGCAGCATATAGATTGAATGGAAAGAATTATCTGAAATGGTCGCAGGTGGTTTGAACGTTCTTAAAAGGGAAAGGCAAGTTGAGTCACTTGCTTGTTACGGGACCTAAAGCAGGAGATCTCAAATTTGATGCTTGGGATGAGGCAGACTCTATGGTGACGTCCTGGCTATGGAACTCAATGCTACTGAAGATCAGCGACACATGTATGTTCCTAACCACAACAAAGGAGATATAGGATGCGGTTAGAAAGACGTATTCCAAGGTTCGTGATGTTGCTCAGATTTATGAGATCAAGATCAAAATTTCAGCCACGAGGCAAGGAGAACGTACCGTCACCGAATATGCCAATCTCTTGAAGAATCTATGGCAAGAAATGGACCATTATCAATGCATTAAACTGAAAAGCAGTGATGATGCAGCCATGGTGAAAAGACTCGTAGAGAAAGACAGGATTTATGATTTTCTTGCAGGTCTGAATATGGAGTTTGATCCAATCAGACTAAAAGTTCTTGAAAAATATGATTTACCCTCATTAAATGAGACTATTGCAATAATCCAAGCAGAAGAAGGACGGAGAGGAGTAATGGTGGAACCACAAGCTGCTAAGGCATCAGCTATGGTCTTAAAAGAGGCAAGTTTTAAAAATCCCAGCCCTAACCAACCAACTATGAGCATGAATGAGGAACCAAACCTGTCTAAAACCACAAATAGGGATGCCTTATGGTGTACATACTGTAAAAAGCCTTGCCACATGAGAGAGCGCTGCTGGAAGCTTCGTGGAAAGCCGCAATTGTCCAACAAAAATTAGACCATGAAGAATGGACAGCAAAGGGGGCAGGCTCATATTACTTGCACACAGCCCGAAGAAGAGGACATGCCACAAGAGCAAAGTGAATTCAACAAAAGTGAGATGGAGAAGCTGAGAAATTTGTTGGAGTCCTTGTAAAAGCCTAATACTACAGGTGCTTGTCCTTAGCACTCTCAGGTAAGTATCCTTCCCCTTGCGTCCTTAGTGTCTCAAGCATAACTTCTTTTCGGATTCCTGGGTCATTGATTCAGGAGCCACAAACCATATGACCTATTCATCACACAAATTCATCTCTTATCATCCATGTCCTAGCAATAAGAAAATAGCCACAGCCGATGGTACATTAATAACAATTGCTGGCCGAGAAAGTGTTTTAATAAACCAGACTTTGAAACTTGACAATGTTCTTCATATTCCAAAACTGTCCACTAGCCGCTTGTCCATACATAGGCTCACAAAAGATTTGAATTGTAGTGTGACTTTCTTTCCCTCACATTGTGTATTTTAGGACCAGGGAACGAGGAAGATGATTGGATGTGCTAGTGAGGAAGATGGACTTTACTATCTTGAAGAATCAAGTGGGCAAAGTAAAACTAAGAATAATTTATCTTTATCATTGCTTTCTGAGTTTTCACTTTCAAATAAAGACAAGATTTGGCTTTATCATCTTTGTCTAGGACATCCTTCATTTGGCATTCTTAAAGTTATGTTTCCATTGTTATTTAAAGGGATTAATGAGAAATTTCTTCATTGTGATATTTGTGAACTTGCAAAGCACAATCGTGCTTCTTTTCCTATAAGCAATAAAATAACATATGTTCCTTTTCACTCATCTATAGTGATATCTGGGGGCCTCCTACTATTCCTAATATCTCTGGGGCTCGCTGGTTTGTTTCATTCATTGATGGTTGTACTCGTGTGTCATGGATTTTTCTTCTGAAAAATAAGTTTGATGTGAGTTCAATGTTTCCTACTTTCCACAGTATGGTAAAAAATCAATTTGGGGTTGAGATAAAAAAAATTCAAATTTGACAATGCTAAGGATTTCTTTAATCAAGTTCGATCACCATGTTTCTAGAAAGAGGGAATAATCCATGAGTCATCTTATGTCAACACCCCACAACAAAAAGGGGTGGCCAAAAGGAAAAATAGCCACTACCCGAGCCTTCCTATTTCAAAAACACATCCCAAAAAATTATTGGGGGAAAGGTGTCCTACCTGCTGCTCATTTCATAAACAGGTTGCCCTCTCGAGTCCTTGGTTTCAAAAGTCCCACGCGAGTCCTGGGGCCAAACATTTTCCCAACTTCAATACCACAAATAATCTTGTTCCAAAAATTTTTGGTTATGTCCTTTGTCAATATCCACTCTCATAACAAGGGAAATTAGATCCACAAGCACTTAAGTGTGTTTTCGTAGGATACTCATCTACTCAAAAAGGATACAAGTGTTATCATCCTCCAATTCGAAAATTCTATGTGTCAGCAGATGTAACATTTGTTGAAAGGGAAAGCTATTTTACACAACCTTATCTTCAAGTGAAGACAGTATTTATGGAAGATAAGGACAAGGCCTTATTTTTACTAGAACTCGATTCTCACTCTTCTCCTTCCCCTATTCTTTCTTCTCCTTCTCCAATCCCTCAAAATTCTAACACTCCAAACTCCATCTCAGTCCCTGTTTCTATTGAACCCGAGCCATTTTGTACTCCTAAATCACAAACTTTGGCAAAAGATAATCATGTTCAAAGTTCTACTCATCCACTGCTAATTTATTCAAGAAAGAAGGAACCAATCATTCAACTTACGCAAATCCAAGATTCTAAACCAGCCCCTGGTAATGAGGTAACTACTCTATCTGTATTTCCTTAAGAAACTATTTCTAACTCCCCTGTTGCTAGTGACAATAGCTCCCCATTGCTATTCGGAAAGGCACAAGAAAATGCACCCAATATCCACTATATCTAGTCCCACTTTGTGTCATATGAGAAGCTATCACATAGTCACAGAACTTTTCTTACACATCTGAACACTATAACCATTCCCCAAACTGTGCTTGAGGCCTTAGGTCATAAGGAATGGAGAGATACTATGAGAGTTGAAATGGAAGCTCTTAAGAAAAATAAAACTTGGGAATTAGTGGAACCGCCCAAGAGAAATAGTCCAGTAGGATGTAAATGGGTTTTCACTGTTAAGCACAAGGTAGATGGATCTCCTGAGAGATATAAGACTAGGTTGGTAGCCAAGGGATATACTCAAACTTATAGAGTTGATTATCCAGAAACCTTTGCCCCAGTTACAAAAATGAACACTGAGAATACTGTTATCTTTGGCTGCTAATCTTGGGTGGAGTTTGCAGCAATTTGATGTCAAAGAACGCCTTCCTATATGGTGACCTTGATGAAGAAATCTACATGGAAATTTCTCCAGGATTTGGTTCAAATCTAGAAGGAAAAAAGATGTGCAGACTAAAGAAAACTTTATATGGTCTAAAACAGTCACCTCGGGCTTGGTTTGGGCGATTTGCTAAAGTTATGTTAGCAATGGGATATAAACAAAGCTAAGGAGACCACACTCTGTTTGTTAAGCACTTAGTGTCAGGGGGACTAACTGCCTTGTTGGTATATGTGGGTGATATTATAGTAACTGGAAATGATATGGAAGGAAGAGAGGCCTTGAGGAGGTGTTTGATCAAAGAGTTTGAAATAAAAGAGCTTGGTAGGCTAAAATACTTTCTTGGTATTGAAATTGCTCACTCACGACATGAAATCTTTATTTCACAGCAGAAATATGTGATAGATTTGCTGAAGGAAACAGGAAAGCTGGGGTGCAAACCTGTTGAGACTCGTATAGAATCCAATCACAGACTCGGAAAAGCACCTGAGGATGCCACAGTTGAGAAAAGTGCCTATCAAAGATTGGTAGGAAGACTAATCTACCTGTCACACACTAGACCTGACATTGCCTATTTAGTTAGTGTTGTAAGTCAATTTATGCCTAACCCCAAGGAAGTGCATCTTCAAGCCGTAAACAGAATCTTGCAGTACCTGAAGGGAACTCCGGGGAAAAGAATTCTATTCAAGAAAGGAGAAAAATTAACTTTTGAAGCCTACACAGATGCTGACTATGCAGGGTCCCCAATTGACCGAAGATCAACATCAGGTCACTGTACCTTTCTTGGCGATAACCTTGTGACGTGGAGAAGTAAAAAACAAGCTGTTGTAGTAAGGTCTAGTGCAGAGGCTAAATTTAGAGCAATAGCTTTAGGGATTTGCAAACTATTGTGGCTCAAGATCATTCTAGAAGATTTAAAGATAAAATGGGAGACACCAATCAGACTCTATTGCGACAAGAAGTCAGCCATCAACATTGCACATAATCCTGTACAACATGACCGCACCAAACATGTGGAAGTTGATAGGCACTTCAAAAAGAAAAAGCTAGACAGTGGTCTGATTTGTACTCCTTTCATTTCTACTGAAGGACAACTTGCGAATGTGCTGACCAAGGGACTAACTAGTGTGATATTCCAAAAGATGATTAGCAAGCTTGGAATGGATAACATCCATTCACCAGCGTGAAGGGTAGTGTGGGAAAACACAGTTTCTTCTTAATAAGGAAACTGTGTGTGCATAGTAAATAGGAAATCAGGGAATCGTTGCATTTATGGTGCAAATTGTTATGCATTATTTAGGGGATTTTTGTAGTTATGACAATCCCTTAATTGTGGGGATTTAAGTTAGGATAGTTTCCTATTTTATTTAGTCTCCCTAAGTGTATAAATTCAGAAACTGTACAGCATATTACACAATTGAATGAGAATAATCTTTTCTCCAATTCTTCACACTTCCCAAGAGTCCAGGATGGTGATTATCATCTATTGGTCAGTCAAGACTATAAAGCAGCCCACAAATATTGTTGTTCCATCATCAATGCCAATTACGACACCCTGAAGCAATAAATCAACCAAGCTATTTCATCACGAATTTATCAATCTAAGGCTAATCACTTCCAAAAAATAGCCCAAGCATGCTAAGTTTTGTTGCATTTTTTTTCGAATAAGTTGTAATGCATCTTAATTTGCTTGTAGATAGGCAAATCATAAATAATTTCACATAATCAGAAGCCAAATCACTACACTATCTAGACACACAAGTTAGTCAACCTATGTAATGGATACAAGCTGAAAAGAAATTCCGTTATTCAGAAGCTAGAGAACAGAGAAAAGCAAATGGAAAGGTAATTGTAAGAATATTAGAGGATCAAACCTGAATGAGCAGAAACTTCGCAGTTTGACCACGTGGACAACGAAGCTCAATCTGCCAGATGTTCTCATAAATTAGCTCAAGCTTGTACTCAACAGAAAGGCAGGACAAGAAGAAATACAGTTTTCTTAGGGCAAACCCAAATTTCACAGAGACATTTGCCCTTTTCCAGAGCACTGAAAACTTATCCTTTGAGATCTGACATCCAAAATACAGAGTAATTCTTTGCATGTCATGCGCATATGCCTTTGGCTTTTGTACGATATCAAAGTCCTTTGCATAAGCCTTCAAATAAGAAGATCCATAATATAACCGTTGATTAGCCAAGGAGATAATATAATCAGCACTTCTGGCAGTTGTGAATTGAATTCTGGCATATGCTCTTGACCCTTTCTTTTTGGGCTCCCTAACCTCTAAAGCATATACAGTTCCTCTGCCTGTGTATTGCTCTAAGAATTCCTTAACTGTTTCCGCAGGAACAAGGCAGGGAAACCCAGACAAATGAATTGTCTTACCCATCCAGTCCAAATCACTTTAACTGCAGCCTCATTATTACAATACTTAATCAGCAATTGCAAATAAGAAAAGGAAAAAAAGAAAAAGAAAAAGAAAAAGAACAGAAGGAAAAGAAACTAAAAGAAACGAGTATCCACAATATTACATACCATGTGAGAATAGAAAAGACAATTAAAACTGGAAGCAAAAGGCAAAAACAAATAATTGGCTGATTGTGAGACATACCAGTTGATGTATTTAACTTGAAAGTATAGTCCAATGCACAATGTGACAGAAAAAGCAATATCTTATGCAAAGAATTGTCTATAGGGTTCTTGTGCAGCCTCCATACTCAAATGTATAAAATACATTAATCAACAATAACAAGATAAGCTTGGTTTCTCCAGTATCTTTTTCAACATCTTTGTCTCCTCCTTTTTTTCCTTTTTTCCCAGTCATACTACGCAATCACCCTAAAAGCTATCTCCTCAAGCGAATTGTACTACGTTAGAAGCAATAACTTGATGTTCCTCAAGACATACAATGCCATGACATATCATCAACAAGATGTAGTAAGGGAAAATAACACACAGGTACCCTTAACTTTTCATATCCAGTAATCACAAGATTCTTCTTTTTATATCATAAGTTCATGGTGGCACACAACAGGGATACAGCATCCTGCTATTTTCTTTGTGCTTGGGGAAGAGAGGAGGCAGCCCTTCTGTATACCCTCAACAAATAGATCCCGATGAAAAAAGGATTCAATATAAAGTTTCTAGTATGACCACCTACAGACTTTTGCAGCAGGCTAGCAATTATGAGATTCTATTCATTGTAAAAACTCAAATGAATAGAAAATGATAATCATGAGAAATCGGAAGTAACGAAATCTCAGGATGAACATATATATCTAACAACAGAAAGCTTACGTCGCAAGAACCAAGCAAGTTTTAAGACTTTAATAGCAATTACTGGAACTTACAATATATTCCCAATCATTACACCAAAAGTTAAGCATTTGTGCTATAGATTAATATGCCAGTGGTTGCAGTGACCTTTTTTTAATCATGTTTCGTGTAGAAACATATATAATTTCCCATGTCATCAGCCCAGCTTCCTTTTATATATTTCTTTTCCTATATTTTCTAGATAGAACTGTTTATGTCAATTATGGTTCCATGATGAAGACAAACATTCAAAATAATGATTGGGACTCCTCAAGAGGAATCAACGCACGCCTCAAAGTTCAGTTACAACTTTTCATCTCATTACGAAAGCAAACATGTTAAAGTTTTATATTGATAGCTAATGCACCTATTAAATGTTGGCTCTGTCAAATGGTCCATCAGCCTCAAACCTCAAAGGTATGTGTCTATAAACACTAAAAAGTGAAATATATGCTCGATGTGTAAAAGTGTACGTCATAGCCTTGATGCATATTGCATATCTGTATTTTCTTTCCTGACAAGTTAACTATTCTATTGTAAAGCACCAAAAAAAGGTGGTTATGACTCATAGAACAGCTATAGAACCTTACAACCTTGTGGTGAATACCCATAGAAGTAAGCCTGAGCCAGCTCAGTGCTTAGTTGTTCTATATGCATAAATTAATATAACACATTAAATAAACTACACTTTGTTAAATGAAGCTAAAAGGGTAAGGAGCAAATTCAATCTCTATGAGAATACTCCATTTCCAACAACTAAATGTTCTACAGAGCAAACTTGTTATAAAATCAACCCAATACAACCTTCCATGCCAAAAGTGAGAATGGCCTCTTTAGGTGTTCGTGTCAAATAGCCACTTGTAAAATACACTCTCACATGTGTCAATCCTGTTATTTTTTAATCTTTTTAAATTTGAATGCACTTCGGAGTTCAGACACATGTTGAACACGTGTCCATGGACTAGACACATGGGAAACTTATTAGATCTTGGCACAAGCTTGAAGAAAGTAAATGGGGCCAAGGATCACAATGAAAACCAAAAACAAATATGGTCTTGTCCGTATTAATCCCTCCTTTAGGCTTTTTGATATTTGAAACCCCGAAACCTTACAAGCTCCATTTGTTTATGAATACTTGAGACTTCTAAAATTAAGATAGTAGGGCCTTTATTTTGATTTTGTTCCAACATATAACTATAGAAAATGAAGTAGTTGTCACTATTTTCATAAAATAAATACAAATTTATTTGTTATGCAAAAAAGAATAATTTGTTTTGTTTTTCTCACATTTATATGAATATATAAGTAAATATATTTATTTATTATCGCATTTCTACCGTTCTTGTATCCTGATTTTTTTAAAATTTCTACATATTCGTGTAATGTTGTACCTATGTGTCATGTCCAATTTATGAACTACTATTTTTTGATTTGTGTATATACAACAATTGCCATCCACGCCTTTCGATTTTCGACACTTCACTTCTAAGCAAGAGTTTTATTATTCATGTTTATAACCAAAAAGGATTTTTCTTTTTCTCTTTTTTCCTTTGTTAGTCTGGAGGTGACAATGGGCCACTGGAGATGGCCCATTCCCTATCCATAACCTCTACCCCGAGCCCCAACCATAATGATGGCAGAATTTTATCTTACATCTCTTGTGTACAACTACCAAGACACCTAACCATTTAAGCTCGCATTTATCATTATATCTTTCATACATTTTTTTCCACTGCCGTTTGTGCCACACTTTTGTGTGTTATACTTATCACTCATAAATACTTTGTAACAACAATGCAGTTTGTTGGTTTTTCTATTGTACCATTGATCTGTTATTAGGTCCTTTACATCAAATTCACTTAACTTCTCCAACCTTTAAAATCAATGTGATTATCAATAATCACAAAGGTCAAAAAACCAGTGAATCCTAATCTCTATCAATTTGAGACTAGAAAGAAACAAGCATGGAAAAATACTAAATGCGACCATGCTCAACCACGCTCACTATCATTACTAGGAGACAGAAAAGAAAATAAAATAAACAAAAACATCCATATTAAATAGTCCATACGAGTTAAACTACACAATTAAAAATTCCTCAGAAGATCGTTCTTCGTACATTAACATCTCACAACTTTATATGGAATACATGGAATAATGTCAATAACGTCTAGTTTTCTAATATCAGCCATGTGAAGGATTGTCTAGTGAACTATTCAAACACGAACAGATTCAATGCACAAGGGGCATTAGGTCTTATTGCTTGATTGAGTACATATGATATAGATTGAGCATCAACAGAGAGCCTAGTAGTTCTATAACAAATAGGAGATTGTAATATATATAATGGAAAAATGAAAGCATTCTGATGTTTTCTGAAAACTAAGCAAACAATGGATTGCATCTAACCAAAAGCTAATCATTAATACATAAAATTGGTAATGACAAGGGATATGACAAATAATGAGAATAACTGTAGTGTGCGAGCAATTTTGGAATAACATTTGTTTTTGATAGGTAGCAATTTTGGAATAACATGCCAAATGCATGCTACAAAATAAGAAAGGGACTAAACCTTGGAAGACAATGGCTGGCAAGAGAATTAATTTTTGTACAATGCATGTAAAAGACGACCTCATAACCTATAAGAAGCATGACAGGGGGTCACAAGAAATGCAACCGATTTGTCTAGTGGGCTCAGCAAAATGTAATTAAGGGTGAGGGGTTGAACTATGAATACACAATGGGGGGTCATGGCCCCACTGAGTTTTTGAAATCCCCTTTACTAGCCCTCTATTTCGTTAGTGTTCCTACAGTGTATAATAGGATGGTTCCTCCACTATTTCACATATTACATAATAATGTCAATTCCATTGATTAGATTGTATACAATGTAAATGTCAGTTGTTGCTTTTTTGTTATAAAAATCATTGAGGAAGACTTTTTATGTATGTAAATTATGTTAACCAATAAAATGCCTTACGAAGATATCAATTATTCAGTAAGATGCTAATTATATGGCTCAAAAACTACATTAAATAATTGAAGAAGCAATAAGAAATGACTGCTATAGACTTATTGATCTTCCTTCTTATAAGAGATTTTTCTCATAACGCTTGTGTAAGAAAGTATCTTCAGTAGTAATGTAAAGAAAGCTAACTCAATTTTTTTTTCCTTGCTGCACTTACCTTGGCCCCGCTAAACAAAATTCTGGTTCTGCCCCAGCAGGGGATGTGGTGATCGCAGTTTGATTTTTTTCTTCTCACTTTAGTTGACCAAAAACTAACTCAAAATCGAAGTACAGGGACACATATAATTTCATATAAACCGAAAGCAAAAATTAATAGTTCGCAATGTTCCAATTATAGAAATGCATATGGATCAGTTTGTGAAAATTCAAAAAACAAAAACTGGGAAAAGAAAGTTAAAAACAAAATTAAGAGGACAAAAATGAACACATCTAAAGTTCATTTATTTGAAATTTCATCATATCAGTAGGCACAAATAATTTATACAGACATTTTCTGTTTGCCTTGCGTAGCGAAGTACACAACAAGAAGTTTGATTAATGCAAATCCAGAGCAATGCTGCATGATTTTGTCTTTTTCTGTTTCTTTCTTGGGTTGTCTAAGAAACCAAACGTAGCATCAACGAAAATCAGAGTAAATACACTACAACGGGTTTCACCTACAAACAATGAAGCTTAAAGCAGCAAAATCAGCGACTAAAAAAGAGTTCACATTCCGAGTACCATGGATGACACGTTAGAGACAGAATTCTTGAGAGATGGAGACAATTTGATCAAAGTAAATACAAGTAGAGAGAGAGAGAGAGAGGGAGTCTTACAGGCAGATGCAGAGACCTCAAATGCTTCTATTATCACACAAGCAGAACCTGAACAACCTCACGGAATAGACCAAATATATACTAGAGAAAAGCCCCATGTACTATATCTATACATACTATATACACACGTATTCTATATCAGACGGAGTGACATTTCCACAGTAGTGAGAGAAAGTTGACTAGGGATTGACGATCGAAGTGACTCTCTCTCTCTCTCCGTCTCCTTTCCTCTCAAAATGTGGGCCGAAAATATTGAAAAACAATATAGATTCCCTGCTCTGCGGGACCTTTTTATTAAAACTTTTGAAACTTAACGCGTTTGGAAGTTGTGGAAGGAAAACGAAAGGAAATAAATGGAAGTAAGAAAGAAAATGGTAGAAAAGTAATTATATTTTTTTATTTTGTATTTTTTAAAGAAAGTAAAAATAAAGTGGAGCAAAAATAAATTTTTTTGCACAAATTTAAGAAAAAAATAAAATAAAAATAACTTTTTAATTATTTTTTTTTCTTTTGTTTTCTCTTTGAAATTAAATATGTAAAAGTTATTTCGTTTTTTTTTGAACTACACTGAAAATAACTACTTTTTCCATAATCTCTCCCTAATTTTTCATTTGTTTCTCATTGCCTTCCATAAGTTTGAAATGCAATGAATATTTGTTAATAATAATTTTTTATTTTAAAATAAAATATTCATTATAATAGTTCTTTATTACAAAAATATCATGATTACTTTTAATGACTTTGTTACACATTCTATAAAATAATAGTATTTTCGTATAATCATACTAAGATAACACCCATATTTAATGAAATCTCAATTTGACGCTGTGATAATTTGTAATCTTACAATTGCCCTCAAATCACCAAAAGCCACAACTTGCACCCACATTTACTATATATATATATATATATATATCCATGTTTCAGTCAAATCATCCAATCAAATACAGCAATCTAGCGTGGGTCATGAACTGGGTTAAAAAAACAAAAAAGGAGAATTGAATTTGTCATATTTAAGTCTCTGATTGAGTGTTTAAAATTAAACCTCCTTTACTGGACTTTAGTTTTTTGAGCCAAATGTGCATGTCACACTACCTATCCATCGCTTACAACTATCTATACTTTTTTATATTCTATAAACACACCACCTCACATGGTGATACCTTTAGCCTTTAATTTAGCCATCGCAGGGTTGGGCATAGAAAGGTTTGCTTCTTACCTTAACTCTAGTGAAAAAAATTCATTCTCCATCCCTCATATGACATATCATATCCTTTATCGTAATTCTCTTTTTCAGTTAAGAGTACTTTAAATTCATCCTTGTCATGCCTAAGTCAATTGGGTTAAGGTTGAAGGCAGGTCGGTCCAAATTTAGGTAAAACCTAATCTCTCTATATAAGAGGACTAAGGAGTTGATACATGAGAGAGAAAAGGAAAAAATTTCAGGAATAATAAAAAAAATTGTATTGCCTCTGTACATACTAAGGAATAATTGCATATTATCATATAACATGAGTATTCTAATCATTTTACTACATAATTAGGTTGGGGTTAGTTTTTTTTTTTTTTTTTTTTTTTTTGTGGTGGGAGAGGCTAACCGAGTGTTTGCACACACCTCAACCAATCTCAAGACTTAATTAGTTCATCTGTCTCACACAAATGAGATTACTTAAACTTTACCCCTAAACTGGTTTTGAATTTTCATATTTTCTTCATTCGTAACTTATTTCTTAAACTCTCAAACTCTTTCTAGTAAGATTAGCCATGGCGAAGACTTGTTTTTTCAGCTCAAATTATCATCCTAACCTTTATGTGAAACTTTGTCACATGTGCACCATACCTAAACTAACCATGGTGGCAGTAATTATTTTTTAGACAATTTTATTTGCTTTTAATAACTATCTATATATGATGGTACCGTATGTCATGCAAGACTGTCCATGTTATAAAGAAGAAATAACTTTTCTTCTTTTTTTTCTTTCTTTTTTTTAAAGAGATAAATACATAATTGTATATGCAAATAGATATAAAAAAATCATAAATACTCCCACTAGTTTTAAAATTTTTTAGTTAATTGGGTATGCCCTGCCTCAATTTCTAATATAATTAATATATGTAAAGCGATTTGGATAATATTATATGGTCGTTGATGCTTTAGCTTTATTGAAGTTTCTTTGCCTCTTTCCAAAGGTTCCGTACAGTTAGATGCTGAGATGAAACTACTGCAGTCGAGCACCAGCGTCTTCCTCTTATAGTCTTATGGCCTTTCTTTTTATTTTAATTTTTTTCTATTTTTTGTTTTATTTCTTTTTTGTTATTATTCGGCGTAAATAAAAATATGAGTGAGTAGGCCAGGAAAAATAGAGACTAATAAACTTAATAACTTTTTGTGGTCAGGTTTAGAAAATTTTTATAAAACTCTTAGTCCTTGGTCTTTATAACCTATCTTTAATTTAATTTAAAAATAAATCAATCGAAGTGCACAAAAAAATTATTAGAAGAACGAGTTAAAAAGCTGTGCGTTTTGAGTTTGGAGAGATTTTTGTTTTTTTTTTAAATTCCCTAGTCTTAACCTTGACCGCCAGCCTTAACAAATTTTTTTTTTATAGCAAAATGACCATAAGGGGATGGGGGCCACCTTATTCCCAACAAGGATAATTATCACTTTACTTCTTTCTTTTTTTGACTTTTAGTGATAAAAAAATAAAAAATAAAAAATAAAAATTGGGGTTATATCGTATGTCATACAAGACTATCTATGTTATAAAGAAGAAATAACTTTTCTTTTTTTTTAAAGAGATAAATACATAAATGTATATTCAAATAGATATAAAAAAATCATAAATACTCCCACGAGTTTTTAAACTTTTTGGTTAATGGGTATCCCCTGCCTCAATTTCTAATATAATATATGTAAAGCGATTTAGATAATATTATATGGTAGTTGATGCTTTAAATTTCTTTGCCTCTTTCCAAAAGTTCCGTACAGTTTGATGCTGAGATGAAACTATTGCGGTTCACAAAAAGCGTCTTCCTTTTATGGCCTTTATTTTTCTTTTTATTTCTTGTTTTGTTTCTTTCTTATTGTTATTTGGTATAAATGAAATTATGAGTGAGTAGGCCTGGTAAAATAGGAATTAGCAAACTTGATGAGTGAGTAGGCCTGGGAGAATAAAGACTAGTAAACTAAATAACCTTTTGAAGTCAGGTTTAAAAATATTTATCATTTATAAAACTCTTAGTCTTCAATTTTTATAGTCTGTCTTTGATTTAATTTAAAAAAAATTAATCAAAGTGCAGAACAGATTATCATAAGAATAAGTTAAAAACTTGCGCCTTTTGAATTCTAAACTTTGAGAACCTCTTAAAACTAAGTTTGGAGAGATTTATGTTTTTTTTTAATCCCCCTAGTCTTAACCTTGACAGGCAGTCTTAACAAAATTTTTTTTTTATAGCACAATGACCATGAGGGGATGGGGGCCACCTTATTCCCAACAAGGGTAATTATCATTTTGTTCTTCACTTTTTGGCTTTTAGTGATAAAAAAATAAAAAATAAAAATTGGGGTTATACAAAAGAACTTACTCGACAAGGAATGAATGGCGATTGGATAGTACAAATAGCACCTAGGTACCCACTTATTATCAAGAAGAAAGAGTCCAGGCTAGCAAGTCCTTTCGCATCTACATCGAAGGGTAGGGTCATGATGGGGGACCCACATCGAAGCTTCGATGATTTGAAAAGATAGAGATTTTTGTATCAAAGAAAAAACAGCAAAGTAATTAAAAGAATAAAAATATGACTCGGTATCACTTATTTTATCTAAACTTTAAAATATAATATATTTGATTTATTGAATTATTAATTCATATTAATTAATATTTTTTTATTAATAATAAATTTAAAACATAAATAAAAAATTATCATATAACTTGTATATATTTATAAAAGTATAATTTTGTATTTAAATTGATATTATTTTATTATAATAATTATTTAATAACTTAAATATATTTTAAAACGGCACTTAGATATGAGGGCAATCAAAAATGTATTATAATCATTAAATAATTATTACAAAAAAAAAGTCAATTTAAGTATAAAACTATATATTTGTGAATATGTACAAATCACATATTAATTTTCTATCCACTCTTCTAACAAATTACTAACAGAAGGTGTGGATTGATACAAATTAATCATATAATTACTCTAAAAAAAGAGGAATTAGACTTATTTTTTTTTTGAGAACTGCAAAATTTCTCATGACTCGACTATAGTACATACATATAATACCAAAAAATTCTGATCTGATTAATAGAGAGTAATCTACGTGATTAGAATCATACTTTCGAAATCTCTCTGATTTGATCCCTGTCACGCTCTGATTTTTTAGCAAGTTCTTTCGGTTCGAAAAAAATACGGAACTCTGTCACTAGAACTCATTCTCCTAGAAGGACTTAAACTTTAAATAAGTTCGATAAAGGGCTTTCTAGAAAAATAGGAGTCGCCACATAATTTGATTAAGATGAGTTAGAGCACCTAAAACTAAGTATAATCCAAATATTAAACTTAAGGTTTTTGAAAAACTCCCTTAAGAGAGGGTTTTTTTAAGAAAATAAGTTGTTTGGCAACCTTTGAAAGTTTTAAGCTCTTTTTGAAAATAACTTTATGTTGGTATTTCAAAAATAGAAATCTATAGTCTGGGGGTTGGTTACGTGTAGGGAAGATATCCTAAGATTATCATCCTACCTCGCCCTTTTGGTACCTACATGTCTAATCACCCTTTGTTCACTCACCAGAATAACATGTTACTAATCGTCCACTTAATATCCACTTTAGAGTTTTGAAAACGGGGTTTAGTCATCACTTTTTGAATAAATGATGCATGATACAAGTCTTGAGAAAAATGTTTGAGTACACGAAAGCTTTGAAGGATTTTGAAATAAGGATCTTGAATTGATAGAGAGTTTTGAAAAAGGACTTGAGTTGAAATAAGAGTTATGACCACACCATTTTAGGTTGCTTACGTATCTCATTTGGTGAGAATCAGGTCATTCGTAGTTCGGGCAAGAGACTGATGGAAAATAGGCACATTAGGGCCTTTGGAATGTTTAAAGACGCTTTGAGGTCTTTGGAATGGTTTGAAAATACTTTGTGGTCTTTGAAAAAAAAGAGGACTTGGGAGTTTAGAAAAATGCCTTTGAAATAGGACTTGGGACGTTTGAACTGTTTTTGAAATTGGATTCGAAAACGACTTTGAATGTTTTTGGCTTTGAATCAGGAGAGTTTTGAAGTGATTTTGAAACAACTCAAGAGCGGTTTAGAAAAGTTTTGGAGTCTTTGTTTTGAAAACTTTGATGTAGAGTTTCGGATTGGAAACACTCTTGTGAACTTGTCTTCGAAAAAGTTTTTTGAAAACACCTAGGGCTTTGGAACTCCAATATGGACAACCTTGAAGGTTATACTTAATATATCACTTTCCCTTGAGATCTCTAACTATAAAGGGTTGAGGATGCTTTAGGGTTGTGAATTCTTGAAAACATTTTGAAAATGGTTTTGAAAAAAATGTTAAAGTATCTAGCCATTTTAATTGAGACAAGTGTAAGAGAACTTTTTGGAGACATTTTTAAAGATAGAGCGTGGAGCATTTGAAAATGTTATGGAGTTGATTTTGAAATCTCGAGAGAGTAGGAGGTTTTTGGAAAATAGGTTATGAGAATAATTTTGAATTGAAAGATTATTTGAAAAGGGGTCATTGTGTTGGAATCTTGAAACATACTAGCTTTGGTTGGGTCGGCCTAAGGTTAACTAACTCGAGTTGGGCTAACTTAGGGTTAAGGTGACCTAGGGTTAACTAACTTAGGTTGGATTGACCTAGGGTTAACTAACTAGAGTTAGGTTAACTTAGGGTTAAGGTGATCTAGGGTTAACTAACTTGAGTTAGGTTAACATAGGGTTGGACAACTAGGGTCAAGTTAACCTAGGGTTGGATTAAACTAGAGTTAACTAACTTTGGTTGGATTGACCTAGGGTTAACTAACTAGAGTTAGGTTAACCTATGGTTAAGGTGACCTAGGGTTAACTAACTTGGGTTAGATTAACCTAGGATTGGACAACTAGGGTCAAGTTAACCTAGGGTTGGAAGATGGTTTTGAAATGTGGTTTTATGCATTTTTTGAAAAGGGGTTTTGAAAAGCAAACCATGTTGTGCAAAGTACTCTTGTGAACAAACCTTTTGAAGATCATTTCCATGAAAATTAACTCTAGTCAAGTATATGGTTTATATGGTTAATGTTTGAAAACCATTCCGAAGAAGGTTTCCCTTAGGACCATTATAACCTTTATCTTGAAAAGAGTAGGGACTTTGAAAATCAACAGAACAATGACAACTTTTGAAAAACCATTTTTAATACAAAAAAGAAAAGAATGAATTGTTAAAAATCATGTTTAATAAGAACGATTTGAAAACCATCTTTAAAGGAAATCATTCTAACAAGATAGGATCCCTATGACCAATGTAAAAGGAGACCACTTAAGAAATGGTTCCATGGGGCCATTCTAACCACTAAACTTAAGAAAATAGAAATCTTAGAAATCAAAAAATTTCAAGTTGGAATGCAAGGATGCAAAAATGTGACTTAGGGGTTAATGGGGAGCTTTTCTAAAGTATGATTACTTAGGGTCTCATCCTAAATTTTAAGGAACCAACTCTTAGAACCAATTTGAAAATATCATTAGAATAAAAAGCTTGAAAATGACATGGAAATGGGAATAGTACAAGTTTTGAAAAACATGGTTATAAACATGAAAATAAATCCAAGCACATAAAAACATTGTAAGCGCCCCATTTTTGACCTCTCGGCGGTCTCCACTTTGTCCAGACTTGTGTTCAAATCATTGTGGGCACATTCCAATCCAAATTAACTTTCTACGTCTAATCCTGTCAATTCATCGTTTTGCGAGCTCCACCGGACCCAAATGGAGGCAAAATGACCAAAATGCCCCTGGGGGCATCGCCCTTTCTAATTCCAAATCAAGCACGTCTTTCCGAAGACGGTAAGTCCCCTTTCCAATTCCAAATCAGGCACGTCTTTTCGAAGACGATAAGTCCCCTTTCTAATTCCAAATCAGGCACGTCTTTTCGAAGACGGCAAGTCCCCTTTCCAATTCCAAATCAGGCACGTCTTTTTGAAGACGGTAAGTCCCCTTTCCAATTACAAATCAGGCCCGTCTTTCCAAAGACGGTAAGTCCCTTTTCCAATTCCAAATTAGGCGCGTCTTCCTGAAGACGGTAAGTCTCCTTTCCAAGTCCAATTCCAATTCCAATTCTAATCCCTCTCTCGAGACAGTTAATTCCTCGAGACGGTCTGGTATGTTTTTCGAAGAAAATCTCTTTGAAATGATAAGTCCCTTTAAACCTGTCGACCGGGACGAAACCCCAAGTCCCCTAGATGGTAGAACGGTCCACCTTTGGCGCCTGCTAGCCCGCCAATGCAGAAATGTCCGTTTAGGCACGCCTTTCAAGAAAATTAATTCTCAGGTGCTAAGTCCCTTTAGTAGCTTCCCGAGATCAGGCAGTCTCGGGAATGATCGCGAACCGTTAGAGTAGCAGAAATACTCGCAAACATCGCAACCGTCAGAGTAGCGAAAATACTCGCAAACAAGTCGATATAGGGAATTGCAAACAAACCCTTGTATCACCCGACCACTGTTAGAGTGGCGAAAACACTCAAAACTCAGGTCAATACTGGTGCCTGGTAGCCCACTTCGGTGAAAAATGACCAAACTGCCCCTAGGGCCCTTTTTCGGCACATTTCTGGAGAAAACATTTGAATCCTCAAAACGGTAAGTCCAACCTTCCAAGATTGTCTTAAAGGCAATCCGGCATGATTAGGTGCCTTCTAATCAGTTTCGGGCCAATTTCGAGACTTTTCGGTCAAGATGACCATTTTGCCCCTAGGCATTCGAATGCCTCGGGAACCACACCAGCCCTGAGTATCAAACCGGTAACCTCCTGAGAATGCTTTCTATAGTATTCTCAATCTTTCTTTACCTTTCCGGATCATTCAGAGTCAGTTTCGGCAAACTCGGTGCAAAATGATCGTTTTGCCCCTGCAGGGCCGTTCACCTTTTCCAACCACACCGGCTCTGGGTATTGTAAGCACCCCATTTTTGACCGCTCGGCAGTCTACACTTCGTCCAGACTTGTTTTCAAGTCATTATGGACATAGTCCAATCGAAACCAATCCTCTAGTTCAAATTCCGTCTTTCCATCGCTTCGCGGGCCTGTCAGGCCCGAATAGAGCCCAAATGACCAAAATGCCCTTAGGGGCATTGTCCTTTCTTATTTCAATTCCAATCCCTCTCTCGAGACAGTTTATTCCTCGAGACGGTCTGAGTAGCAAAACTACTCACAAAACCGTCAGAGTGGCGGAAACACTCACAAAACCGTCGGAGTGGCGGAAACACTCACACAACCGTCAGAGTGGCGGAAACACTCAAAACCCAGGCACGTCTCTTCGGAGACGATAAGACCCCTTTTCAATCCCTCTCTCGAGACAGTTTATTTCTCGAGACGGTCCGAGTAGCAAAACTACTCACACAACCGTTAGAGTAGCGGAAATACTCCACCGTTAGAGTAGCGGAAATACTTATAGACCCGTTAGAGTAGCGGAAATACTCACAGAGTCGTCCAAGTAGCGGAAATACTCAACCGTTCGAGTAGCGGAAATACTCAACCGTTAGAGTAGCGGAAATACTCACGGAACCGTCCGAGTAGTGGAAATACTCAACAGAACCGTTAGAGTAGCGGAAATACTCAACAGAACCGTTAGAGTAGCGGAAGTACTCACAGAACCGTTAGAGTAGCGGAAGTACTCTCAAATCGTCAACCCCGTCCGAGTAGCGGAAATACTCACACCGTTAGAGTGGCGGAAACACTCAAAACCCAGGTCAACACCAGTGTCTGTTATCTCACTTTGGTGAAAAATGACCAAACTACCCTTAGGACCTTTTCCGAGACTTTCCGGTCAAGATGACCATTTTGCCTCTAGGCATCTGAACGCCTCGGGAACCACACCGGCTCTGGGTAACAAACCGGTAATGACCCGAGAATACTTTTTATAGTATTCTCAATCTTCCTTTACCTTTCCGGACCATTCCGAGTCAGTTTCGGCAAACCCGGTACAAAATGACCGTTTTGCCCCTGGTGGGCCGGTCTCCATTTCCGACCACACCGGCTCTGGGTACTAAACCGGTAACCTCCCGAGAATACTTTTTATAGTATTCTCAATTTTCCTTTACCTTTTCGGACCGTTCCGAGTCAGTTCCGGCAAACCCGGTACAAAATGACCGTTTTGCCCCTGGTGGGCCGGTCTCCATTTCCGACCACACCGGCTCTAGGTATCAAACCGGTAATGACCCGGGAACACTTTTTATAGTATTCCCAATCTTCCTTTACCTTTCCGGACCATTCCGAGTCAGTTCCGGCAAACCCGGTGCAAAATGACCGTTTTGCCCCTGGTGGGCCGGTCTCCTTTTCTGATCACACCGGCTCTGGGAATCAAACCGGAAACCTCTGGGAACATTCTAAATAATGTTTCCAGATCCCAAGTCTTCTTCTGGGACAGTCTGAGTCTGTCCCGACAGTTTTCTGGTCCGGTTGACCGTTTTGCCCCTAAAGGCCCAGTCGACCTCTCCGACACATCTTACCCTCACTTTTCAAGTCAAATACCTCCAGGACACTATTTTAAGTGTTCCTGCTCCTTTCCGGCCTTCCGGGTCACTCCCGGACTTTCCGGAGTCACTCCTAGTGAAGCCAGGCCAAAGTTTACATGGTAGTCACTAGTACAGGCGCCCAAATCTAGTCAAAGATACGTTGCTTGCCGACCTTAATTGTTTCCTAAATGGCTGGCGCCACTAGCAGTGGCGCCAAGCCAAAAAATGGCCTGGCGCCACTACTAGTGGCGCCAGTGTAAATTTTGCCCTAGTGCCACTGCAACAGGCGCCAGGCTTGTCTTCCCTCTATAAATACAGAGCCTCGTTCAACGTGAAAGGGGTCTGCAAACTTAACCTAAGAATCTCATATTTCGATACACAGAGCTCGAGCACCTCCAAAACCCTAGCCTCCCTAGGTTTTTCCAAACCCTAGCCACTATACACAAACCCTAGCCTCCTGTACACTCATACACTCCTCTATACACTCATACCCTAACCTTCAACCATCCTGGGAAGACTTGAAGAGCTGCCATCTAAAGCTTGAAGACAACCCTTGAAGACTGAAGAAGAAGACCAAGACGAAGACCGAAGACCGAAGACTGCACGGCGCGCAAAATAAACAAGAAACAAGGTAGGCTCCCTATTTAAATTTCCGCATTCCCCCTCTCTCTTCTCTCTCCAACCCACTTGGGTTTTCTCTATTTTAATCCCCCATCTCTTTCCCCCCCTTTCTTTGCATGCTTGAAACAAGGGGATTCCCGGTTCATGTGTAGGATTGGACTATTGGAGAGTCACCGTGTCGGGGGCTTTTTTATAGTCTAACCAAAGACCACCTGGGTCCGGCCCCCTTGATTATGTGGTGAAGCCTTAGCCTTGTATGTTCACGACCCCAAATTGCATTGTGCATATCATAGTCTTGCATCTTCCAAATTCGTTTTCAAAAAGTTGTTTTCAAAAATCGTTTTCAAACTTGTTTTCAAAATTGCATCAAAAGCTCTTTTTCAAAAACATGTTTTCAAAACCACAATTCTAGGGTGATTCTAGCCTTTCCATGGCTAGGGTTGCTTTAGGAAAGTGCTATATTAAAAGTGGCCTTTTGGTCTATATTTTCAAACCTTGTTTTCAAAACCACTTTCTTAAAGTGGTTCTAGCCTTCTTATGGTTAGAATTGATTTAGGAAAGTGAGATGTTTTTACACCTTCTAAAAACTCTTTCTTCAAAAATCTCTTCCTAAAAATCTCTTTTTCAACATACTTTCCTAAAACTCTCCTCTTCAAAATTGATTTCAAAAACTCCCTTTCAAAATCTCTCTTTTTCAACTCCTTTCCAAAATCCTCTCCTCAAAATTCACCTTCTAAAAACATTCCCTAGATCCACCTTCCCAAAAACGCTCCCTAAAAATCTTTCCAAAAACTTTCTTTTTTTCCAAAATCTCCCTTCCATAAATTTCCCCTCTAGGATCTTCCTCCCAAAATCTACGTTTCCAAAAACACACCTTCCAAAACTCCTTCTCTTTAAAATCTTTTCCAAAAACTCTCTTTCTAAATTCACTTTCCAAAAACTCCTCCCTAGGATTCCTTTCTAGAAAAACCTTCGTTTCTAAAAACACACTTTCCAAAAACTCTTTCCTTAGAGCCCCAAAATCAAGCCCTAGAACCCACAATTAGAAAACCCTAATTTTCTTTCCAAAAACACAATTTTCAAACTTTGCCCTAAACCTAGGTTTCCAAAATCTTTTGTTTTCTACATCAAAACTATACATGTTTCCAAAACCTATTTTCTATGTCGAAACTACAATTTTTCAAAACTAGGGTTTCTAAAATTTTCCTCTCCAAATTCTTGTCAAATCCTATCTTCTCTTTAAGAAACCAAATCCAATCTCCCCGTTTAGGAAACTAGATCCCGTCCTCCGTTTTAGGAAACAAAATCCAACCTTTCTCTTTTAGAAACCAAATCCAATCCCTTCCTAATCCAAATCTTTCCTAATTCCAATCCTTCCTAATCTTCCACTTTCCTAAATCTTAAGTTTCCAAAACTTGAACATAAAAATCTTTCCTAAATTTTAAAAACTCAACTTTCAAATCTTTCCTAATTCAACCCTTTCCTAATTCTACCCTCTTTTCAAATCTTAACTTCTTAAACCTAAGTTTTCAAACCTTTCCTAAACTCAAGCCTTTCCTAATTTCAAGACTTTCTAAAATTTAAACCTAAAAACTTTCTAAATCCTAAATTTTCTAAATTTCAAATCTTTCTAAAATTCTAAGCTTCCTAAATTTGAAACTTTCTTAAGTTAAATCTTTCTAAACCCAAATCTTTCCAAATTCTAAACTTTCCAAAACTTCAAAATCTTTTCAAATCTAAAACTTTTCTAAATTCAAAACTTTCTTAATTCAAGACTTTCTTAAGTTGAAAACTTTCTTAATTCAAACATTTCCTAAACTGAAAACTTTCCTTTTTCAAACCTTTCCCAAAACGAAACTTTCGTATTTTCAAAACTTCCTTGTTTTCAAAACTTTCCAAAATCAAAACTTCCCTTTTTCGAACATTTCTAAATTCAAAATTTTCTTAATTCAAAACTTTCCTAATTTCAAAACTTTCTTAATTTCGAAACTCTCCTAATTTGAAAACTTTCCTAATTCAAAGCTTTCCTAACTCGAAAACTTTCCAAAAATGAAACTTTCCTAATTCGAAACTTTCCTAAATCGAACATTCCCTAATTCAAACATTTCTTAAATCCAACCTTTCCTAATCTCCTAAACCTTCCAAGTCAAGTCAAACCTTTCCTAAGTCTCTTTCCTAAGTCTAGGTTTCTTAAAACCTTCATCTCTCTAAAAACAAGTCTAAATCTTTCTTCCAAAATCAATCTTCTCAAATCCAAGTCCAATCTTCTCAATTCCAATTTCCAATCTCCTTTTCTAATCTCAATTCAATCTCTTTCTTCCAATCCAATCCAATCTCTCTCTTCAAATCAATCTATTTTCAATCGGACTCTTGTCCGAATTACGACTGACCTGATTCCCCCAAAGGGATAAGTAGGCCACCTTCATAGGTGCGGTCACAATACTTTTCAAACTTTCAATTCCACCCTCATGGGTGTGGTTTTCAAAATCTTCTCAAATCTCAAATTTCAATTTCAAAATTTCTATTTTCAAATTCCTATTTTCAAGTTTTCAAGCTTTTCAATTTCAATTCTATTTCTTCAAATCTCTTTCAAATCAAATCCAACTTCTTTTCAAATCTATCTTTTCATTCTCTTATCTTGCACTTGCATATCATGCATCATAGTTTTCAAACATTGTTTTTCAAAGTGAATAGGGTTGTCCAGTAGTTAATTAAAGGCTCTCATAGGTGAATCTAGGGTAGATTGACATGTAAGTACTGAAAGGGCGGGGTAGGGTGATAGCTTAGTGCGTCTTCCCTACACGTAACCAACCTCCGAACCTAGATCACTGATTTCAAAGACCAAAAGGAGTCATTTTTCTAAAAAGGGCTAAATATTTTCCAAAGGTTGCCAAACAACCTGTTTTCTTTAAAACCCTCTCTTGAGGAGATATTTTCGAAATTGTTTTCCAAAAACCCTAAGTGTAGTCTTCGGATTACTCTTAGTTTTAGGTGACCTAACTCACCTTAATCAAGTTAGGTGGCGACTCCGAATCTTTTTCAAAAGCCCTTTATTCAAACCTAGTCGCACTCATTCTTCTAGGAGGGTGAGTTCTAACGAGAGAGTACAACATTTTTCCCGCTTGGGTGAGTATTCCTCGGGCGCGAAAAATCTGGGCGCGACAGCTGGCGACTCCACTGGGGACACTTAGAGGGTTAGGCCGTATTCATGTCTCTTTACCCTTCACCCATGTAGAGTCTTCAATTAACTTGGTTCAATCCTATTCACTTGAAATCTTCAAGACCAAATTTTCAAAATTGTTTTCAAAAAACATGCATTTATACATATTATCTTGTATTATGTTTGTCATCCACATACTGGCACTTGCATCTTTGTTTTGTAGGTGCACCTTATGTTTAAATGTTATTAACTGCTTTGCATGAATGTGATGTACAGGATGAATGGGAGTTGTTGGGCTCTTTCCTCCACTTTTAAAAATCACACACACACTGCATGTGCACTTGCATTCTGCATATTTGCATACCCTGATATGTCCTTTCTAGTTAGAAAGGGGGAACGGTATATTGGTTGTGGGCAAGATGTTGTGTCAGTTTCTTCGCCTACGGCCTCTTGATGGTTCCCTCGCTCGGATCACCAACCGATCATGGCACCACCTCGGGGAGTGGGCCTAGGTTTGAAGATCTGGGGACCGAGCCTTATTAGGACGCATTAGTCAACCCTCAACCTCATACTCATATAGACACCATGCATAGCCGAACCTCTGTCGGATTTAGGACACGGGCACCGTTTTCAAAATCACAGAGGAAAGGGCGACTGCTCTTACTTTCATTTATACCTGCTGTTATAATGCTTGTGTTTATACTGTTATAATGCCTGTCTAACTGTTCATGCATGCATGTTTACTTTAGCTTGTACTTTCTCTCCTTATACTTTTTGCATATTCATGTTCATGCATTCAATATCCCATGTCCAGACAAGAGTTCCAAGTAACTCAAGTCACTGCATTCTCATGCATATGATCAACCCATTGAGAGTGACACCAACGTCACTCTCCCTTGCATTAAACCTACCCAAACCCTAAGGGTTCCCGCGTAACCCTAAGGACTCATTGCATGCATCTCGATTCATTCCATAAGAGGGGCCCCAATCCCTTTATGCTCACGGAGATAGGGTTGCCAAGAAGACAAGGGGCAATCAGTCAACAAGGTCTCTCAGCGACCTCCTCGACATCAAATCCAACGAAGGCGAATCCGAAGACTCAAGAGTAGTTTAGGGTCTCCCTTTTGTAAAAGTAGATAGGTGGAAGTCCAAAGGAAGATGTTCCCCCTCCCCTATTAAAATATATTCCAATTCTTTTGTACCTTAAACCCAAAATTTAATGTACTTTTTTATTTTTATGAATGAATGCATGAATGGCTGAAGATTCCTACTCGACGGTAAAGTATCTGTATATAGGGGCAAATCCCCTATCTCCAAGAGTGAGCCAATGCATCATGTATAGTCTCCCCTCTAAGTAGGGGCACCCCTAGGACATGCGTTGCATAAAAATTTTCAAATCAAGGTACTAACTTCTCTTTTGTTTCTTGTCTTCTATCTGCCCCCTCCTCATTTCCAAGTACTGAGAGAACCGAAGATAGAAGCAAGACAAGAAGGGGGTTTCCTCAACCATCTATTTATGATTATCCTACTGCTCACATGTTCACTTTTATTATGTTCATACACCCATATCCATTCCAAGACAAGAGTTCCAAGAAACTCAAGTCATTTCATTTTCATGCATTTAATCAACCGTAGAGAGAAAGGAGCAATCCAATCTCATGTTAATCAAACCTACCAAAACTCCTAAGGGTTCTTAAACCCTAAGGATTCATGGCATGCATAGAACCATATCTCGAGAGAGGCCCAAATCTCTCTTAGTCCATGGAGGTGGGATTGCCCAAATAAAGAAACATCAACCGACCCACGCTGAAGAGGTATTGTATTGCATAATAGGGGCAAAACCCTGCCTCCAAAATGGACTTGTCATCATGCCTAGATTCCCTCAAAGAAGGGACCTCCATAGGACATGCATCACATAAAACTTCCAACTTCACATACTGACTGCATTCTCTTTTTCTTTTTCTTTTTGTAGGTCAAAGAGCACGACTGAATTCATGGAATCCCTCTAGCACCTCATCAGATTCAAACTCATGAAAGGATAAACCTAGTTGTTAGAAAATACCAAACCTACATCAAAGAGCAAGAAGAATTGACCGTCCACCTACAAGACATTACCTCCACGACATGTCGCAACAATTACAATCCAAGCAGAGGAGGACTTCAAGCAGAGGAGGACTTCACTAGATGCGAAGTCTTGTCAGACCCGTGCATCGCAACAACACATCCTCTAACTTCCAAATGCATGACAAATATTGTGAACTCGCCCTCCATTGATACGCCTGTTGAATGAAGCATCAAGAGGTTGATGTAGTCCCAAAACCCTATTAAGGATTCTCACCAAAAGGCCCACAAGAAAAGGGAGGTTTTCATAAAATTCATTTGTTTCCTTTTTGTCTGTCTATTTTCTTGCATATCTTATCTAAATAAACACACAGGCCGTGCATTCATGATTTGAAATGAAAAAGATGAAGTTTCCGGTTTATTCCCTTTGTCTCATACTCTTGTGGAGGATTGTTGCGTTTAAGGATTCTTTCCCATTTAATGGTGACTCGACTTGAGGGATGGGATAGCATAGGCCACCTATTTAAAAGGGGTTAAAACCTTCGAGAGACAAAGAGAGAATGAGAGATAGGAGGAAGACAGTCTCAATAGAGAAGTGCAAAGTTTATTGAAAAGGCGACACTTGCGTGATATCCTAGCTCAGCGATGGGCAGCCGAGTCCCTAAAATGATGAGAAGCCATTGTTCTACTTATCCCAAATAAACACTACCCTTCGCTCAGCCCACTAGAGCCGTACATAATTTCTTTTCAGATATCCCCAAACCTATAACCATCCCCCACATTTGGATGAGCACAGAATAGTTGATTTGATAGAACATGTAGGGTTTCACTGACAGAAACACATCACCCTTAGGAGTAATGTCTAAATTTTGTACAAAGGCTTTATGGACTAAGCAATTCAATTTGAAATGATTAGAGGCCCTCAATTCTATTACCATACACAAAAATAATCCTTTTGCTTAACCCATTAGTGCCTCACAGAAAGCAGAAGATTCTTCTTGTCAACCCCGATCCGAAACCATTCCCCCACATTGGGGCAGACAGGCAGCAGAAGATCTGGTGGAGAATGTTATCGACCATCAAGCTGAAGTAATGTGAAGGCTCTATGGATCAAGCAATCTTATTCAAAATGAAGAGAGGCCCTCATTTCACTTCCCATACAGTTAAAAACAACCCTTGTCAAACCTATTGAGCCGGTTATCTTTCTTTTTCCAAAACACACCCCAACCTAGGGATCACCATCCACAATCGGTTAGATGAAAAGGTTAGGGAAAGGATTTGAAAGAAAGAAGTTGTAGAAATGTTCTTCTCGTCAAAGGCAACAAGAAAACAAAAAAAAAAAAAAAAAAAAAAAAGGAAAAGGAAGCATATCAGTAGAAAGACCGAAAAAGAGTCATGTTGTGCTATCTTTAAAAAGCATATAAAGCCAAAAGTCAGGAAAAAGGAGCAAATGTCAGACTAGGAAGGTCAAAAGTTACAAGAAAGGTCAACCCCTCTTGTAAAAGAGAAAATTCGAAGGTGATCCTAGGTAACAAAGCCACCAAGGAGAAGCTATAGGTTTGAGCCTTTACCCTTTCTTGTTAAACCCCAAACCATGGCCTACAGTACAACCCTACTAAAGTCCACTCTGATTGAGAAGGATTGGTTGATCTAAATGAGCCAAATATGTTTCTGAAGCTATAGGAGGATATCAGGGGATGAAACCCCACTGGAAGACCAACCAAGGATGGTGTGGATCTAACCCTACTGGAAGCAACATCAAATTTGAGCTTACATATCCTGTTTATTCATAAACCCCTTAACCTAGCCTACGTTACAGTCCGAATTAAAGTCCTCTCTGATCAAAGAAAATTGCTTAGTCCAAATAAGCCTGAACAATACCAAGACAACTAGGCTGAGAAAGGAGAACTGTAAGGGAATGCAAGGGGCAATCTCATGCTCCAAGGTGTGCACAGATGGTTTTGGTCTAAATAACCCACTAAAAGAAGATCTTTGAGCCTAAATATCCCTTCGTTTCTTACAACCTCTAAACCCAGCCTACATTACGGTCCTAAAAGAAGTCTTCTCGGATTGAGGGTTTAGCTGTTTATCGCTCTGCAAAGGGCATGCGAGTTGTCGCTCAAGCCATGGTGGCATTTTGGAGGTTTGAGAGAAAAGCCTAAGTGAGCTCAGAAACACCCCAAACAGTAACCCTGTAGAAAGTAGAGATAAGATAGCAAACCAAAAGGTCAAGATCCCTAAAGAATGGAGCAAATGCTATCACACCCCGATGAGAATGGGACAAAACTAAATGGGGCAGAATCCTGGAAAGGAACAGAATCCTGAGAATATGGGCCTAAGGGGCAATCCTGGGATTTTCTTTGTAAATAGCTTATATACATGTAATGTTGATGCATCCATGACATGTATAACCTGTACATCCATTTAGATTCATGTGTAGCTTGTATCTATGCATGCATTCAACTGCATTCCTGCATGAACTTGTTCATTTGTAAGGAAGTAGGTTATGCATTTAAATCAATTCCTACATAAATCTATGCATTTATCACAAAAAAAAAAAATGGGGAACATTGCATTAAATTCTATTTATGTATGTACATTATCCAAAAGTACAACGTGCATTCAATTCCAATTCTGGGTGAACCTGTGCATTCATAAAAAGTAGGACACACATTCAATTCATAAAAAAAAAAGTATGACATGCATTCACCCCTTACCGGGGCATTCTTAAATTGTTTTTGTACAAAACTCACTCTATGTCTTTCTCTTTCTCTCAAATTGGAAACAGGGAACAAAGCAAAATATAAAAAGGAACTGAAGCCACCCCTCAGATATCTCCAGTACTGGCTCACACCTCAGAAAGCTCAGATTTCCATGACCAATAAGAAACAGAGAATGGGGCAATGGCCCACCCTCGACCTCCCCAATCAAACGGCTTCGAAAGAGGGGTAGTGAATAAGTGGCCAATCACCCAAAGCTGGAGTAATGCAGCACATCCCCAACAATGAGCATGGACCCCTGGCTAGAGTCTGGTAAGGCTCACGAAGGTCTCTCCCACAACCGTAGGGGCATGGAAATGCCCCTCACGAATCTTGACAATCAGTGCATATAACTGACAGTCGACCAAGTCATTCCCCCTTGGTGGAAGCATCAACAAGTTTAGGAGACGTAGAGCTAGGGCTACCGTGGAGAAATGGACCAATCTTGAGAAGTTTGTCAATCCCCCGAATGAGTTCTCCTAGGCGTTGCAAACTTAGATTGTGGGAACAAGAGCTTCGCTGGGACATGAGGAAACTAGGGGCAAGAGATCAAAAGAAAAGACTACACACGAAATCCAAGCTAAGACAAGACAACTATGATGTAGCCAGAAGGAAAAATAGGTCCAATCATGTTAGCCAAATCTTCTTGAAGTCCTAGGAGAAAGCCATTAGTTATGGGGAGTAGGGGCAGTCTCACATTCCCCAACAAAGACGGGTCAGGTGGCCAAATGGGAACCACTGTCAGAAAGCAAGCTACACCAACAGGAGAGAAGTCATGCAACCAAAGGACCAACAAAAATGTCTTGCTCATCTGAAGGATGCCCGTCATACCAAACCCGTAGTCAGCTCAAAATAGCGTCGGCCATCCGAAAAGTCAAAAGTGGAAAACCTCGATGTCCATCTCATTCTCGAGAGTTGGCTCAACTAGAGGGAAGGGGTCGACTGGAGGCCTACTCCCCCCTCCCACCTTGGCTAGAAGGTGCTCGATTGGCAGAGTGCTGATTACCCCTAGAGCGGCTGGAGCTGTCGACAAGAATCTGTTCGGGCCATCTTCCCAAAGCAGTGACTCTTCTCAGAACCCTCATCGCCTGCGTCCGTCATCCTGAAAGGTAAGTCAAGGTAAAAGGTATTAGTATTCGATACATGCAGTTCAAAAGATAAAGAGATAAAAGCAACAAAAAAATAATAATAATGATGATAACCAAATGTGAAACAAAAATAAAAATGAAGGACACAACTTCCATACATATCCTATTCAGACCATCCTAAAAGTTTCTTAAACTTTTTATTCAAGGTTTCCTTTCTAAAACCAACTATCACAGGTTCCTTAAAAATTTCTCAAAAAGTTTCTTACCTTCTTCTCTTCAAAAGTTCTTTTTCAAAAATCAGTTTCCTAATGGTTTCCTATTATTGTCCTCCAAAAAGTTTTCCAAAATTCGTTTTTCTAAAAATTCCTTTCCAAAATCAGTTTTCAAAAGGTTTTCTGATTCTCTTTTCCAAAAAGTTCATCTTCAAAATCACTTCTTAAAATCAAATTCTACTTCGAAAATCAGGATTAAAAATCATTTTCAAAATCAAATCTCAATTTTTTCAATCCATTTCTAAGTTTTTCTAATTCAGTTTTTCAAGAAAATCCCTTTTCCAATCAAGTTTAAGATTCCCCCCAAAATTTTCTTTCAAAAAGAGTCTTAGACAAAATAAATCCTTAAAAATTGTCAGGGTTTCACTCTAAAATTTCTTCCTTCAAAAATTTCTATCAAGTTCCAAAGTTTTCCATCCTACATCCTTATCAATCTAAAAACTTTTCAAAATCTGAAAGAGTTCTTAAATTCATACCTCCAAAATGTCCCCTAAAATGCTATTTTCCAAAATCTTTCTAAGTTTTCTGTCCAACAAGATTTCAAAACTCAAGTCTTAGGTCAAAATGAATTCCCTCCAAATTCTGGGTAGTTTTGCCCTTTTTCCCGCCAAAACTTGTTTTTGAAGGCCTTTTTGGCCCGTTATCCGTTTTCGACCCCCGTTGTCGAAAGATTTCCAGTGTCTGTCCCTCCGACTGCCTCGCGGTCAACATGGGACTCTTACTCTTATCATTTTCTGTCTTTGACAAGCAAAGACAGAAAAAGAGGGGCAGCTGTAAGCACCCCATTTTTGACCGCTCGGCAGTCTACACTCCGTCCAGACTTGTTTTCAAGTCATTATGGACATAGTCCAATCGAAACCAATCCTCTAGTCCAAATTCCGTCTTTCCATCGCTTCGCGGGCCTGTCAGGCCCGAATAGAGCTCAAATGACCAAAATGCCCTTAGGGGCATTGTCCTTTCTTATTTCAATTCCAATCCTTCTCTCGAGACAGTTTATTCCTCGAGACGGTCCGAGTAGCAAAACTACTCACAAAATCGTCAGAGTGGCGGAAACACTCACAAAATCGTCAGAGTGGCGGAAACACTTACAAAACCGTCGGAGTGGCGAAAACACTCACAAAACCGTCAGAGTGGCGGAAACACTCACACAACCGTCAGAGTGGCGGAAACACTCAAAACCCAGGCACGTCTCTTCGGAGACGATAAGATCCCTTTCCAATCCCTCTCTCGAGACAGTTTATTCCTCGAGACGGTCCGAGTAGCAGAACTACTCACACAACCGTTAGAGTAGCGGAAATACTCCACCGTTAGAGTAGCGGAAATACTCACAGACCCGTTAGAGTAGCGGAAATACTCACAGAGCCGTCCGAGTAGCGGAAATACTCAACCGTTAGAGTAGCGGAAATACTCACAGAGCCGTTCGAGTAGCGAAAATACTCAACAGAACCGTTAGAGTAGCGGAAGTACTCACAGAACCGTTAGAGTAGCGGAAATACTCACAGAACCGTTAGAGTAGCGGAAGTACTCTCAAATCGTCAACCCCGTCCGAGTAGTGGAAATACTCACACCGTTAGAGTGGCGGAAACACTTAAAACCCAGGTCAACACTAGTGTCTGTTATCCCCCATCTCTTTCCCCCCCTTTCTTTACATGCTTGAAACAAGGGGACTCTCGGTCCATGTGTAGGATTAGACTATTGGAGGGTCACCGTGTCAGAAGCTTTCTTTTAGTCTAACCAGAGACCACATGGGTTCGGCCCCCTTGATTATGTGGTGAAGCCTTAACCTTGTATGTTCACGACCCCAAATTTGTATTGTGCATATCATGATTCTTGCATTCTTCCAAAAGTCGTTTTCAAAATCGTTTTCAAAATTGCATCAAAATCTCCTTTTTCAAAACTTGTTTTCAAAATCACAATCCTAGGGTGATTCTAGCCTTTCCATGGCTAGGATTGCTTTAGGAAAGTGTTACATTTAAAGTGACCGATATGGTCTATATTTTCAACTCCTAGTTGTTTTCAAAACCACTTTCTTAAAGTGGTTCTAACCTCCTTATGGTTAGAATCGCTTTAGGAAAGTGAGACGTTTTCATACTTTCCAAAAAACTCTATTTTCAAAAATTTCTCTTTCAATTTGATTTCCAAAAACTCTTCCTCCCAAAATTGTTTTCAAAAACTTTCTTCAAAAATCTATTTTTAAACTCCTTTTCAAAACACTCTCCTCAAAATTTCTTTCCTAAAAAAACACTCCCTAGGTTTCCTTCCTAGAAAACGCCTTCCTTAAAATTCACTTTCCTAAAAATTCTTTTCAAAAAGCTTCTTCCAAAATCTCTTTCCAAAAGCTCTCTTTTTAAAACTCATCTTCTAGAAACTCCTCTCTAGAATTTCATTTCAAAAACTTATTTCTAAAAAACACACTTTCCAAAAATCCCTTTCCTTAAAGCCCAAGTCAAGCCCTAGAGCCACGATTAGGAGACCCTAATTTTCTTTCCAAAAACACGATTTTCAAACTTGGCTTAAAACCTAAGTTTCCAAAATCTCTTGTTTTCTACATTAAAACTATATATATTTCCAAAACCTACTTTCTACGTCAAAACTATACACTTCCAAATCTAGGGTTTTTAAAATTTCCTTTTTCAAATCCTTGTCAAATCAAATCTTCTCTCTAGAAAAAAATTCAATCTCCCGTTTAGGAAACTAGATCCAATCCTCTGTTTTGGGAAACAAAATCAAATTTTCTTCTTTAGAAACAAAATCCAATCCCTTCCTAATCCAAATCTTTCCTAATTCAACCCCTTCCTAATCTTCTACTTTCCTAAATCTTATGTTTCCAAAACTTGAACATAAAAAATCTTTCCTAAATTCTAAAATTCAATTTTCAAATCTTTCCTAGTTCAACCTTTTCCTAATTCTACCCCTTTTCAAATCTTGACTTTCCAAATTTAAGTTTTCAAATCTTTCCTAAACTCAAACCTTTCCTAATCTCAAAATTTTCTAAAACTCAAACTTTAAAGCTTTCTAAATCCTAAACTTTCTAAATTCGAAACTTTCAAACTCCAAAATTTTCTAAGTTCTAAACTTTCCTAAACTTCAAATCTTTCAAAGTCTAAACCTTTCCTCATTCCAACCTTTCTTAATTCCATATCCTTTCCAAACTTTAATTCCCAAATCTAGATTTTCAAATCTTTCGAAAACTCAAACTTTGAATTTTTCAAAAATTCTAAAGCTTTCTAAATTCAAATTTTTCTAAAATTCTAAGTTTTCCAAATTTAAAACTTTCTTAAGTTGAAATTTTCCAAATTCTAAACCTTTCTTAAGCTAAACTTTTCCTAATTCAAAACATTTCTAAATTCAACACTTTTCTATTTCAAAACATTTCTTAAAATAAAACTTTCTTAATTTAAAACTTTCCTAAGTTGAAAGTTTCCTAATTCCAAAACTTTCCTAAGTTGAAACTTTCCTAATGTGAAAACTTTCCTAAACCTAAAATTTTCTTAAGTTAAAATTTTCCTAAATCAACATCTTTCATAATTCCAAGTTTCCTAATCTTTCAAGTCTAATTTCAAGTCAATTCTTTTCTAAAATCTTTCCAAGTCAAATCTAAATTTTCTTTTCTAAAGTTCCTGAGTCTAGGTTTCCTAAAACCAAGTCTTTCAAAATCAATCTTGTCAAATCTTCCAATCAAAGTCTAAATTTCCTACTTTTCCAATTCCAATTCCAATCCAAATTCCAATCTCAACTCTTTTCCAAATCAACTCTGCTATTTTCAATCAGACTCTTGTCCGAACTACGACTAACCTGATTCCTCCAAAATGATACGTACACAACTCTCATGGGTGCGGTCACAACATTTTTCAAATTTCTATTTCCATAAAATCTTTCCAAATCTCCAATCTATTTTCAAACTTCCAATTCCAAATTTCTATTTTCAATTTCCAAATCCTTCTTTCCAAATTCAAACTTCTATCTCTTCCTTTTCAAATCAAATCAACTTCTTTCCAAATCTATTTTTCAATTATCTTTTCTTGCACTTGCATATTATGCATCATGTTAAATTTCTTTTTAAACATTTCTTTTTCAAAGTGGATATGAATGAATTTTGGTTAGTTAAAGATTCTCATAGGTAAATCTAGGGTAAATAGACATGTAGGTACCGCAAGAGCGAGGTACGGTGATGGCCTAGTGCGTCTTCTTTACACATAACTAGCCTCCGAGCCTAGATCTATTTTCGAAAGACCAAAAGGAGTTATTTTTCAAAAAAGGCCTAAATGTTTTCTAAAGGCTGCCAAACAACCTGTTTTCTTAAAATCCCTCTCTTAAGGAGATATTTTCAAAATCATTTTCCAAAACCCTAAGTGTAGTTTTCAGATTATGCTTAGTTTTAAGGTGACCTAACTCACCTTAATTAAGTTAGGTGGTGACTCCAAATCTTTTCTAAAAGCCTTTTATTTAAATTAATTTTCAATTCAAACCTAGTCACACTCATTCTTTTAGGAGGGTGAGTTCTAACGAGAGAGTATAGTGTTTTTCTCGCTTGTGTGTGTATTCCTCGAGTGTGAAAAATCTGGGCGCGATAGCTGGCGATTTCGCTGGGAAAACTTAGAGGGTTAGGCCATAGTCATGTCTTTTTACCCTTCACCCATGTAGAGTCTTCAATTACCTTGGTTCAATCCTATTCACTTTAAATTTTCAAAACCAAATTTTAAAAATTATTTTCCAAAAAACACGGATTTATTTATATTATCTTGTATTAAGTTTGCCATCCACATACTAACTCTTGCATCTTTTGTTTTGTGGGTATGCTTTTTGCTTAAGTTTTATTAATTGTCATGCATGAATGTGATGAACAGGATGAATGGGAGTTGTTGAGCTTTTTCCTCCACTTTTAAAAAAATCACACACACACTGCACGTGCATTATTACCCTGATATGTCCTTTCTAGTTAGAAAGCGGGAACGGTATATTGGTTGTGGGCAAGATGCTGTGTTAGTTTCTTCGCCTACGTATATAGGTTTGAAGGTTTAGGGACCGAGCCTTTTTAGGACGCATTAGTCAACCCTCAACCTCATACTTATATAGACACCATGCATAGCCGAACCTCTGCCAGATTTAAGACACGCCCACTGTTTTCCAAAACCATGGAAGAAAGGGCGACTGCTCTTATTTTCATTTATACCTGTCTATTCCTGTTGTTATAATACCTATATTCTTACTGTTATAATGACTGTCTAACTGCTCATGCATGCACGTTTACCTTGCTATTGCATTCTTTCTCCTTATACTCTTTGCATATCCATGTTCATTCATTCAATATCTCATGTCAAGACAAGAGTTCTAAGCAACTCAAGTTACTGCATTCTCATGCATATGATCAACCCATTGAGAGTGACACCAAAGTTACTCTCCCTTGTATTAAACTTACCTAAACCCTAAGGGTTCCCATATAACCCTAAGGACTCATTGCATGCATCTCAATTCATTCCATAAGAGGGGCCCCAATCCATTTATGCTCACGAAGATAGGATTGCCAAGAGAACAAGGAGCAATCGATCAAAAAGGTCTCTTAGCGACCTCCTCGACATCAAATCCAACGAAGGTGAATCCGAAGACTCAAGAGTAGTTTAGGTTTTTCCTTTGTAAGACTAGATAGGTGGAAGTCCAAAGGAAAATGTTTTCCCTCCCCCTATTAAAATGTATTTCAATTCTTTTGTATCTTAAACCCAAAATTCAATGTACTTTTTTACTTTTGCAAATGAATGCATGAATGGCTGAAGGTTTCCACTTATTGGTAAGGTATCTGCATACAGGGGCAAATCCCTATCTTCAAAGGTGGGCCAATACATCATGATTAGTTTCCCTCCTAAAGAGGGACACCTTAGGACATGCATTGCATAGAACTCTCCAAGAATCGAACTCTAACTTGCAATTGTTGTCAATATTCTTGTTGGCCAAGGAAATGACTACTAGTCCAATATCTTTTGTAATAGTGAAGGCCATGGTTCATAAGCTTCAGGAGAACATACCGTTGGAAAGCAAGAATGTTGGCAGAAACACCCTATGTAGTCTACTTGCTACAATTCCAGAAGGGACAACTTATACCCTAGAGGAGCTTGACTACCAAGATCATTCCTTCCTAACCAGGCAATCTCACCAATCCGACATGAACCTAACCATAGAAACCTCATCGGACCCTTCCCATTATCACCTTGTCCTTACTCCATTATTTGAACCTGAACCTATGATCGCTATGGCTTGACCTGAACCTCAAACCAACATCCAAGGAGTCATACGACCTAAGCTATCTTTAGTCTTGCCAAAGAAGCCAATTGTGCCCACCACCCTACCTGTCCTCACCAACCCTTCTCCTGTGGTAATCCCTTTGCTCATAAATCCAAGGATAACTCTTCCCATTGTAACCCAACCGTCAATACCTAGTCTTCATAGCATCCCATGAAATTACCCAACTGATAGGGGCATCGGCGAGCCTGTAACAGAAATAGGGGGGATGACTCGGTTAGGGCACCTCTACACCTCTGCTGAAGTGGAAAGAAAAACGAAAGGGAAGGATAAAGAGGGAGAATGCTCCAACCAACCGACAGATCAAGAGATGTTAGAATTCACCAAAGCTCTAGGAAAGGTTGACTACAACATCATGGAACAACTTAGAAAAGCTCCAGCCCATATTTCGATGTTGGGTTTGTTGCTCACTTTTGAAGTGCACCGGGATGCTCTAGTAAAGATCCTCACGGATGCTTATGTGCCTGAGAGTTTCATGCTAGATAATCTACATAACATGGTGAGCCTCATCATGGCCCTAAACATCATCACCTTCTCTGATGATGAGATTCCTACTGATGGAACAGGCCATACCCGGGCTCTGCATATCACTGTAAGAACAAGAGGAAAAATGGTAGCCAAAGTATTGATATATAATGGGTCGGCTTTGAATGTGTACCCGTATTCTACCCTAGAAAGGCTGGGAATGGACCAAACTTACTTGAAAATTAGTGGTATGATCATTCGTGCCTTTGACGGTTCTCGAAGGGAAGCTATAGGGGAAATTGAAATGCTTGTTGAGATAGAACCAATAACCTTCACAATTAAATTCCAAGTCTTGCACATTCCGACTGTCCATAATTTGCTGTTAGGAAGGCCCTGGATTTATTCGGCGGGTGTAGTTCCTTCTAGCCTTCATCAGAAAGTCAAGTTCATCGTGGGCTCTAAGCTAATCTTTATTTTAGCTGAAAAAGAGTTCGCTGTATACAAAGCTGATATCGTTGCATCTGACATTGAATTGCTCTCTTGCTTTCAGTCGTTCGAATATATCACTGTTGTGCAGAAAGAAGATCAAGTGGAGCCGAAATATTCCTAGAACTCTCAGATGATAGTGCGGTACTTTAAAACAAACGGTTTTCATTTGGGCAAAGGCTTAGGGAGATGTTTACAAGGAAGACTTGAAGTCGTAGAAATACCGTCGGCTGAACCCACCTTTGGGTTGGGATATGAACCTACGAGAAAAGAGAAAATAGAAGCAGCGCGAAAAAAGAGCGCTGATAGGAAAGCTGTTATGGAACTCCCGGATCAATTCAAGCATTTGGACATGGGGAAAAGAATGTCTACTTTAAATAAGGAGAAGAGAAAAGTCTAAGAAGAAGTGCCCGTTATGACAGCCAACATTGGAATAACTCAAGATGGATCCATTCGAGCGATGCTGCCAGGCAAAAATTTGCATAATTGGGCCAGCAAAGACATCATCCGTGCTTGCAAGTTTCGGTACAAAGCTCACTAGAGCGCGATCCCGAAGCAACTAATTTGCCATAAATAAACTTTGTCCTTTTAATTTACTTGTCTTAACTTTTTAAAATCAAGTTATTAATGGAAAAATACTCCTTTCTTGTTTGATTCATTGCACATTATTTTCCATGCCAGGGACCCTTGTATCTGAGGTCTTACTCAGCTAATCCAGAGAATGCCAATCCTGATAAATGATGACTTAAACACTGAGTTTGATTACCAACAATCGGGAATTGAAGAAGACGTAAATTATTTAGAGGGGGTGCCAAAGCAGAAAACCCCGGGCTCGACCTATCAAGTTGGAAGAAGACGAGTCGCTCGACTGGTTTGTTAAAGAAACCACGGAGCAAACAAATGAAGGCAAGACAGCCAAGAAAGCTGACAATTACATCATCACCGCCAACTCACTCGGAACTCTGGGAGAAACATCTACCTATGCTACCTTGGCCAAAGACCCCAACCACGAATGGAATGCTGATGTGGGCCTTGTCCTAAAGCCTTATTGAACTGGGTTCCTCTCAAAAGCGTACAAGGGAAGGGTGGTTTCACCCACTTTCTTTCTATCCCTTTTACTTTCTATCTCTAAATTGATGTTTACATTCCGTTTTTGCTTAGAAACTCTATGCTTTCCATAAAAATGATAAGTAGTAGTTAAATAATAGTCTTTTATTTCATCGCTGTTGTCTTATTTTCTCTTGGGAATGATACCTACTTTCTACACAAAGGGCATGGTTTATCTTATGAAATGATTCGACTTGATGGGATGATAGCATGAGTTAACTACTCACCAAAGGGTTAGCTTTCCAAAGAGAGAGAGGATAAGGATGAGGGAGGATATTACCCAAAGGCAACACTTACAAGACACTGAAGCTAAGCGATGTGTGGTCAGTTTTATCAAAATGAAGAGGAACCATCTTTCACTTTCCCACATATAAAGAATAAATAACTAAATAATAAACGAATATGCTTATATTCCCTTTGCTTAACCCCTACAGCCTTGCAACAAACGAAGTTTTCTTTGTCAACCCTGATCCAAGACTGTCATCCCCATACTGGGGCAGACAATAGTTGAGAACTCTAGGATTGGTATCCATCTTCTATCATCTTAGGGTAGCGAATGAGGCCTTATAGATCAAGCAATCTAGTTCAAAGTGAAGAGAGGCCTTCATTTAATTTCCCATACAGTCAAAAGCAACCCCTTGCCAAACCCATTGAGCCGTATATCTTTTCTTAACAAAACCCCAACCTAGGGATCATCGCCCACATTGGGTTAGACTGAATTGCCAAGGAAAAGGTCTAAGGAAAAATGGTCGAAGAATTATTCATTTCATGAAGGAAAAGAAAGGACAAAGTGAAGGAAAAGAGTTGCCAAGGGGCAAGAGGCCAAAAAAAAAAAATCTTTAAATGAAGGCCTGAAGGAGTCCACAATGGCGCCACAATAAGAAGATCGAAAGAAAAGAGAATCATGTTTAACTCAAAAAGCATATAGAAAGGGTGAAAAGTCATTTTCATCCTGAGAAGAAGGAAATTTAAAGGTGATCGTAGGTTACAAACAAACCCCGTAGAAGCAATAGGTTCGAGCTTTTACCCTTTCTTGCAAAACCCTAAAACCATGGCCTACATTACAACCTTACTAAAGTCCACTCTGATTGAAAATGGATTGCTTGATCTAAATGAGTTGAACACGCTGCCAAAGCCAAGAAGGATGCTAGCCCTACTGAAACAAGTCAAGGATAGTATGGATCTAAACCCTGCTAAAAATAATATCAAATTTGAGCCTACATATCCCGTTGTTTCTGCAACCCCATAACTTAGCCTACATTACGGTCTGAAACAAAGTCTCCTCGGATTGAAGGGGCTGGCCACCTATCGCTCTGCTAATGGTCAGGTAAGATGTTACTAAAACCCCGAAAGTCGAGAGTTTCAGCCCTGTAACCTCATACACTAACCCTGAAACAAAGAATCAAAGAGGGTCAAAAGGTTGAGAAATGTTCGAAGTGCTGTTATCCAATCAAGGTAGGGTTGAGCCAGAGGAGAGGCTAGACCGTCGAAAAGGAAGAAGTTACCATTCCAAAGACTACAAGTTTAATAGCACTCCTTGTCATTCTATTAGTTACTGTATTTCTAATATGTGCATATAAAAAAAAAAAAAATAGCATGAGCTTTGCACACATAGGATATAACTCCATGTAAAGACAGAAGTCACCAATATCAACTCACGTAATAGATACCTAACATCATCATCCATCATATGCATCCGATCATATGCCTAGTTGAAAAGATCATAAATATTTTTGTCTATCCATACTTCTAAATACATTAAATATCCATCCTTGTACATAGCTTACAAAATAAAATTTTCTAACATAAATACATCTCAGGAATAGGGGCAAAAGAAGATCGAAGCCCCCACAAGGGGCATTTGTCACAGGTCAAAGTCGATGTCATTTGGATCGAAATCCCCGAAACCCGGCATCGGAGGAGGCGGATAACTACTCGAAGCACCACCATCCTGCAGGGAAGATAGAACCAAAATCAGCCGCATAAAAGAAGAACTAAACAACAGTAGAGTGAACAGAAGAAGCAGAGAAAGAATAAAATACCCCCCACCACCCAGCTGAGATAACCGAGCCGTTAGGGAAGCTACCTCGGCCTGGTATTGATCCCGCTCCATCTGGTACTGATTCCTCTGGTCTCTCACAGTAGTAAACTCAGCTTGGGGCACGTATTCTTCGGCACGACACCACAAGTCAACCACCTCCTGGCCAACAGCATACCCGCCGACTACTACCTCAAATCGGGTGAAGGCACTGACAGAATGAGCCCCAAAGTGCGCAACATAATCTGTATCTGGAGGAAACAAAAACTCGGCACCCGCCTGCCACTCCTGATAGGGGATAGGCACTCTCGCCACCAAGGCTCCAAACATATACTCCAGCGGAGCTCCTGCTGATCGGAACTCCTCATGAAACTGCAGCCAATGTTGCTCTCCGAGATAGGACTCCCAAGTGTCATCACTGAAAAAAGTAGCTCTCAACAGGGACAACGAGACCAGGTACCGGATTGTCTTATAATGAACTGATCCAATGAAGGGCCACCAAGTCACATCCCTCGCCTCAATCAGCTCCAGGTTAGCTTGGAGCATCACAAAATCAGTAATCTCTGATCACTGGGCTACCCGGTCACGAGCCCACCTCAAAGCACGAGGATAGAGGTCATCCTCAACAACTGTAGGGCGACGAACAGAAAGGTACTCGTAGCTCCACCAAATAAGAAAAGGCCATAAACTAGTCATGCTGCCCCAACGGGAAGAAGTCCAGACCCGCATCGATCGAAGGAAGCAGCCAAAGGAGAAGGACCCCCAGTCTAGCTCAGATAAAGCCCTAAGATCAACCACTATGCTCACCAAATGAAAAGGCACAAACGACTTGTTGTTGTTGCAGAAGCAGCTAAAGATGATGTACAAAACAAGTCACCGTCTCATAATATCCCGCCTGGCAGGCGATGACTCAGCAGCAAAGGTACGGTCATCCTGACTGATCCAAGAGACTGGGAAGGCAGAACACTCAGGAGGAGGCAAGTCCAATAGCAAATAGGCCTCGTCCCTACTGACTGATTGCAGGGTGATTTGCCAACCGACAAACGAAAGCCTTGTGATGATCGCCCAGTCCAAGGGAGTGGGGCCTAACTCAAAACCGACAAAATGGAAGGTCCCGGTCTCTCCAAACCACCGCTCAACCAACGCCAGTACCAAATGCGGTTAGCCTGTAATCCCATGAAGGCGCCGAATCCGATCTCCGCCAAAAAAGACGAGATATGATGGGGCAACCTGCTGCATGGTCATAAAGACCTGATGAACAGCCCCTCGAAAAGCTGTATGTACCCGCGAAGGGGGCAAATGCTGTCTAGAGTACACACTGGGGTGATAAGCAAGATCCCCGAGTGGTGGAACATCCAGTACCTACAGATCTCTTAAGTCGGCATCTGCCTGCCTGTGCCTGGAGGAGGCTCTCCCATAGCCAGTGACCTGGTCGCCCAGACCCGGTACCTCCTCCTCTGCGCCAATCTCCTCTACAAAAGCCTGCTCAACCGGAGGAAAGGGGTTAATAGGTGGCCCACACCTCCGGCCACTTTGACTAGAGGTTGCCTGCCCAGTAGACCGTCGGCTACCCCTAGACCGATTGGAGCCACTGGTGGAATCTGTCCGAGCTGCCTTCCCCGAGTGGCGTCTCCTCTCAGAGCCATCATCACCCGCATCTACCATCCTAAAAAGGTAAGGCAAGGTAAGAGGTGTGAATGTACCATATACGCAGATAAATAATAACATAATAAAGTAAAATAAAATAAACAACTAACACAAACAAAACAAATAAAGGATTTCGAATGATAGGTCAAAACAAATTTCCTACGTACACCTTTTGATTTTCTAACTTCAGATCATATCTCAAGGGTTTTCTGTCTTTTTCCTTCAAAAAGATTTTATTTCTAAAAACCTTTTCTAATTCTTTCCCTAATTTCTAAAAATTTCGGCAGAGTTTTGTTTAAAAATGGTCCCTACAACACCCATGACATCAACACAAAACACAAAACGTGCACTCCACAACGTTACAATCACATAACATCCGCACTCGCGGACACTCTTTAATTTTTTGAAATTTTCAAAACACTTGTTTTATTTTTCCAATAAATCAATGGTTTTCAAAGTTATCCTAAAATTTCTCAAAATCACCTCAAATGTTTTTTAAAATATTTTAATATTTTTCCAAATTTCAAATTTCATCAATCTTTCAAGTTTTCTTAATTTTCTAAATATTTTTCTATTTTTCAAAAAATTAAAAATTCACCAAGTTTTCAAAAAATCACGAAACTTCACACGGTTGTTAAACACATTTTTTTAAGGCACATTGCACAAAAATCTAGCCAAAAAACATAATGCCCAAACCTGTAGGAACAAATTCACTATTCCTGTAGAAAACCCTCTTCACATAATCATGTAAAATCACTCAAATTCAATCAAACAAGCACCAAAATGCAAAAATAACTTTACCATAATGTTCAAAGCATGTCAAAACATCAAATTCTACTATTCACATGGTTCAAACGAAATTCTACACATCAAAATTAACAAAAATTTGAAAAACTCACTTTTTTGGAGTTCTTCGGAGAAATCTTCTCTTTCGGCGACTTTTCCGGCGACGTGGTCTCCTTCTGGAAATCACCCGTGGTCTCTAAGAAGTGCTCCTTCAATGTCCAAGTCTGTTTCCTCGTAATGTCTCTCGGATTTGCGAAAAACTCTTCAAATACCGCAAATGTTCGAACCAAAATTTTTCTAATTTTAACTCCAAGCCTGGTGCCACTAGCAGAGGCGCCAAGCTTCTTCTGCCAACGGCGTCACTCCTAGTGGCGCTAGTTTCCAATTCTGGGCAGCTTTGCACTTTTCCTGCCAAAACTCATTTTCAAAGGCCTTTTGGGCCAAATATTCATTTCCAAACCCCCGTTTTCCAAATCCGTCCCTCCGACCGCCTGACGGTCAACATAGGGCTCTTACTTCATCATTTTCTGTCTTCGACAAGTAAAGATAGAAAAAGAGAGGCAGCTGTAAGCACCCTATTTTTTACCGCTCGGCGGTCTCCACTTCGTCTAGACATGTGTTCAAGTTATTGTTGGCATATTCCAATCCAAATTAACTTTCTAAGTCTAATCCCATCAATTTATCGCTTTGCGGGCCCCACCGAACCCAAATGGAGGCAAAATGACCAAAATGCCCCTTGGGGCATCGCCCTTTCTAATTCCAAATCAGGCACGTCTTTCCAAAGACGGTAAGTCCCCTTTCCAATTCCAAATCAGGCACGTCTTTCCAAAGATGGTAAGTCCACTTTCTAATTCCAAATTAGGCACGTCTTTCCGAAGATGGAAAGTCCCCTTTCCAATTCCAAATCAGGCACGTCTTTTTGAAGATGGTAAGCCCCCTTTCTAATTACAAATCAGGCCCGTCTTTCCGAAGACGGTAAGTCCCCTTTCCAAGTCCAATTCCAATTCCAATCCCTTTCTTGAGACAGTTGATTCCTCGAGACGGTCCGGCATATTTTTCAAAAAAAATCTCTTCGAAACGGTAAGTCCCTTTAAACTTTTCGACCGGGACGAGACCCCAAGTCCCCTAGATGGTAGAACGGTCTACCTTTGGCCTTGCTAGCCCGCCAATGCAGAAATGTCCGTTTAGGCACACCTTTCGAGAAAGTTGATTCTTAGGCGCTAAATCCCTTTAGTAGCTTCCCAAGATCAAGTAGTCTCTGGAATGATCACGAACCGTCAGAGTAGCAGAAATACTCGCAAAGATCACAACTGTCAGAGTAGCGAAAATACTCGCAAATAGGTCGATATTGGGAATTGCCAACAAACCCCTGTATCACGGGACCGCCGTCAGAGTGGTGGAAACACTTAAAACCCAGGTCAACACCGGTGCCTGCTAGCCCATTTCGGTGAAAAATGACCAAACTGCCCCAAGGGCCATTTTTTGGCATGTTTCTCGAGAACACATTTGAATCCTCAAAACGGTAAGTCCAACCTTCCAAGATTGTCTTAAAGGCAATCCGTTATGATTAGGTGCCTTCTAATCAGTTTCGGGCCAATTCCGAGACTTTCCGGTCAACATGACCATTTTGTCCCTGGGCATTCGAATGCCCCGGAAAGCACACCGGCCTTGGGTATCAAACCGGTAACCTCCCGAGAATGCTTCCTACAGTATTCTTAACCTTTCTTTACCTTTCCAGATCATTCCGAGTCAGTTCTGGCAAATTCGGTGCAAAATGATCGTTTTGCCCCTAGAAGGCCGGTCACCTTTTCCAACTACACCGGCTCTGGGTATCAAATCGGCAAGCCTTTGGGAACATTGTGAATAATGTTTTCAAATCTTGAGTCTTTTTCTGGGACATTCTGGGTCCGTCCCGGCAGCTTTCTTGCTTGATTGACCGTTTTGTCCCTAATGGCCCGGTCAACCCTTCCGACACATTCTATCCTCCAACGTGAAAGGGGTCCGCAAAGTCAGTCTAAAAACCCTAATTCTTGATATAAAGAGCTCGTACACTCCCAAAACCCTAGCTTCTCTAGGTTTTCCAAACCCTAGCTAAACCCTAGCCTCCTATACACGCTTATACACTTATACATTAGCCTCCAACCCTCCTTTGAAGACTTGAAGGGCTGCAATCTAAAGGTTCGGAGATTGAAGACGAACTCTTGAAGATTGAAGTGAAGATTGAAGTAAGACAAGCAAAGTAAAGCGTGCAAAGCTAAGCAAAATAAAGAAGATACAAGGTTGGCTTCTTATTTAAATTTTCGTACTTCCCCCCTCTCTCTTCTCTCTCCTAACCCACTTGGGTTTTCTCTATTTTAATCCCCTATCTCTTTTCCTCATTTTCTTTGTATTCTTGAAACAAGGGGACTCCCGGTCCATTTGTAGGATTAGACTATTGGAGGGTTACTGTGTCAGGGGCTTTCTTTTAGTCTAACCGGAGACCACGTGGGTTCGGCCTCCTTGATTATGTGGTAAAGCCTTAACCTTGTATGTTTAAGACCCCAAATTTGCATTGTACATATCATGATTCTTGCATTCTTCCAAAAGTCATTTTCAAAATCGTTTTCAAAATTGCATCAAATTCTCCTTTTTCAAAACTTGTTTTCAAAATCACAATCATAGGGTAATTCTAGCCTTTCCATGGCTAGGATTGCCTTAGGAAAGTGTTACATTTAAAATGACCGATATGGTCTATATTTTCAACTCCTAGTTGTTTTCAAAACCACTTTCTTAAAGTGGTTCTAACCTCCTTATGGTTAGAATCATTTTAGGAAAGTGAGACGTTTTTATACTTTCCAAAAAACTCTATTTTCAAAAATTTCTCTTTCAATTTGCTTTCCAAAAACTCTTCCTCCCAAAATTGTTTTCAAAAACTCTCTTCAAAAATCTATTTTTAAACTCCTTTCCAAAACACTCTTCTTAAAATTTCTTTCCTAAAAAAAAAACACTCCCTACGTTTCCTTCCTAGAAAACGCTTTCCTCAAAATTCACTTTCCTAAAAATTCTTTCCAAGAAGCTTCTTCCAAAATCTCTTTCAAAAAGCTCTCTTTTTAAAACTCATCTTCTAGAAACTCCTTTCTAGGATTTTCTTTCAAAAACTTGTTTAAAAAAAACACACTTTCCAAAAATCCCTTTCCTGAGAGCCCAAGTCAAGCCCTGAAGCCACGATTAGGAGACTCTAATTTTCTTTCCAAAAACATGGTTTTCAAACTAGCCTTAAAACCTAGGTTTTCAAAATCTCTTGTTTTCTACATCAAAACTATACATATTTCAAAAACCTATTTTCTACGTCAAAACTATATACTTCCAAATCTAGGGTTTCTAAAATTTCCTTTTTCAAATCCTTGTCAAATCAAATCTTCCCTCTAGAAAACAAATCCATTCTCCCGTTTAGGAAACTAGATCCAATCCTCCGTTTTTGGAAACAAAATCAAATTTTCTCCTTTAGAAACAAAATCCAATCCCTTCCTAATCCAAATCTTTCCTAATTCAACCCCTTCCTAATCTTCTACTTTCCTAAATCTTATGTTTCCAAAACTTGAACATAAAAATCTCTCCTAAATTCTAAAATTCAATTTTCAAATCTTTGCTAGTTCAACCTTTTCCTAATTCTACCCTTTTTCAAATCTTGACTTTCCAAATTTAAGTTTTCAAATCTTTCCTAAACTCAAACCTTTCCTAATCTCAAAATTTTGTAAAACTCAAACTTTAAAGCTTTCTAAATTCTAAACTTTCTAAATTTGAAACTTTCAAACTCCAAAATTTTCTAAGTTCTAAACTTTCCTAAACTTCAAATCTTTCAAAGTCTAAACCTTTCCTCGTTCCAACCTTTCTTAATTCCACATCCTTTCCAAACTTTAACTCCCAAATCTAGATTTTTAAATCTTTCGAAAACTCAAACTTTGAATTTTTCAAAAATTCTAAAGCTTTCTAAATTCAAATTTTTCTAAAATTCTAAGCTTTCCAAATTCAAAACTTTCTTAAGTTGAAAATTTTCCAAATTCTAAACCTTTCTTAAGCTAGACTTTTCCTAATTCAAAACATTTCTAAATTCAACACTTTCTTATTTCAAAACCTTTCTTAAAATAAAACTTTCTTAATTCAAAACTTTGCTAAATTGAAAGTTTCCTAATTCCAAAACTTTCCTAAGTTGAAACTTTCCTAATGTGAAAACTTTCCTAAACCTAAAATTTTCCTAAGTTGAAATTTTCCTAAATCAACATCTTTCCTAATTCCAAGTTTCCTAATCTTTCAAGTCTAATATTCAAATCAATTCTTTTCTAAAATCTTTCCAAGTCAAATCTAATTTTTCTTTTCTAAAGTTCCTAAGTCTAGGTTTCCTAAAACCAAGTCTTTCAAAACCAATCTTCTCAAATCTTCCAATCAAAGTCTAAATTTCCTACTTTTCCAATTCCAATCCAAATTCCAATCTCATCTCTTTTCCAAATCAACTTTGCTATTTTCAATCGGGCTCTTGTCTGAACTACGACACACCTGATTCCTCCAAAAGGATACGTAGGCAAGCCTCATGGGTGCGGTCACAGCATTTTTCAAGTTTCTATTTCCACAAAATCTTTCCAAATCTCCAATCTATTTTCAAACTTCCAATTCCAAATTTCTATTTTCAATTTGCAAAACCTTCTTTCCAAATTCAAACTTCTATCTCTTCCTTTTCAAATCAAATCAACTTCTTTCCAAATCTATTTTTCAATTATCTTTTCTTGCACTTGGATATCATGCATCATGTTAAATTTCTTTTTAAACATTTTTTTTCAAAGTGGATAGGATTGAACATTGGTTAGTTGAAGACTCTCATAGGTGAATCTAGGGTAAATAGACATATAGGTACTGTAAGGGCGGGGTAAGGTGATGACTTAGTGCGTTTTCCTTACACGTAACCAACCTCCGAACCTAGATCACTGTTTTCGAAAGACCAAAAGGAGTTATTTTTCAAAAAAGGGCTAAATGTTTTCTAAAGGTTGCCAAACAAACTGTTTTCTCAAAAATCTTCTTTTGAGGAGATATTTTCAAAATCATTTTTCAAAACCCTAAGTGTAGTTTTCGGATTATCCTTAGTTTTTAAGTGACCTAACTCACCTTAATCAAGTTAGGTGGCGACTCCAAATCTTTTCTAAAAGCCCTTTATTCAAATCAATTTTCAATTTAAACCTAGTCGCACTCATTCTTTTGGGAGGATGAGTTCTAACAAGAGAGTACAATGTTTTTCTCGCTTGTGTGTGTATTCCTCGAGGCGAAAAATCTAAGCGCAACAAACATGAACAAGATAGTCATATGCAAAGAGGGTCATGAATTCATACAAGGCTAGAGGTTACACCACATAATCAACGGGCTCCAAGGTCGTACCATCTTAAATTAGGCTAGTAAGAGATCCCCCTACATGATGGCTCTCATTAGCTTTCCTTTAGGCATGAGCTAGGAGCTCTTTGTTGTCTCAAGAATGCAAGAATGGGGGGTAGAAGATGGGGATTAAAATAGATAATAGCCTAAGTAGGCTAGGAGGGAGAAAAGATGAGTGGAGGATGACAAAATATAAAAGGAAATACCACATTTTGCCTTCAAACACTCTCAAACTTCATTAGATGCTTGGACTTAAGCTTGGATGGACTTGGAAGGGGCTAGAATAAGTTCTTCTATGGCATGGAGGGTCTTGTAAGGGAGGTGGAATGCAACCTAAATGTTTGGAGGGGAGAGCTATATGGAGGGTTTCAGATTTCTGAAGCTGTTTGTGCAAAGTTTCATTATAATTTTTTATTCTAGAATATGCAAAGGGGGAGGCCTGTATTTGTAGGCAACCTTGAGGAGACCTAGCACATGTAGTACATGAGTTAGTATTATTCCACTGGCAGAATGCCAGGTGGCACCCATTTTACTGGCTAAATCTTAAGGGCTAAGTGAAGTTTGATCGATCTGATCAAAATTTGGGCGCATGCAGCATACGCTCCGTCGCCGAGAGTGTTCGTTTAAAGTTTGCCTTGATAATTGTGCCAACTGAGAAGGTTTCGAAGGAGTCGGTTGCATCATCAGTGTTCTCCTAAGGTTTCTCGTGAACTTCTAAGTTTTTGAAAAGTCTGAATGGTGTTTAGAAGTGTGAGATATCATCTCGAAAAGTGTGTATGAAATTGCATTTTTGTGGAGCATCTGTGATATGCTCCGTGGGGGTTCAAAAGTAGCTGTCTGTGTGCCGTATTATCGAGACCTTTGGGAAGCGATCTCTTCGATCGGACCGTACCAATGAAAAATACACTGAAAATATTTTCGAGAATTCCCTAATTTACGCATTTCTCAAGTCGTTTGATGGTGTGTTTTAATAAGGGAATTGGAGAAAAAGTCAATCTTGGTGGAGTGTCTGTGAGACGCTCCAGGGGTTATTGAAAGTAGCAGTTTTCGAGCCATGCGATGAAGGGCTTCAGGAAGCGATCTATCCGATTGAGCTATATCGATAGAAAGACCTACGAACAAGCTTTTGGGAATTCCCTGGTTTACGCATTTCTCAAGTCATTGGACAGTGCATCATAACTAAGGAATCGGGAGAAAAAATAATCTTGGTGGAGAGTCTACGAGATGCTCCAGGGGGCTTTCATTGAGTCGGGAGTGTTTAGTATTATAAGGTCCACCTTAGGTTAAACAGGGGTGTATGACTAGACCCACCATTCAATATTCTAGGGCTGGTGTAGTTTCGGGGTGCGTTTGGGTTGGTTAGCGGCAAAATGGTCATTTTAACCAGGCTCAGTTGAAAAGGCTAAGAACGGGTCAGAGTGTTATGTTAAGCGTGCCGAGTCGTTGAGGAATAATACTTGGATATTTTTCTATTGTTTGGTGGGATTTGTATTGCGCTGGGGTGTTCAAGGGTAAAAATGTCATTTTAACCAGAGTTAGTCGGAATAGGACTAGAATTGGACAAAACAGCGGGTTGAGTACGCCTGATTGTCTAGTATCACTTTGGAAAGGTGGACTTACCGTCTTGAGAGATTTTAAACTTTCTCAAGACGTGCTTGGAGGCCCAAGGGCCAGGTTTGGTCATTTTTCACCAAGTCAGGCTAGTAGGCGCTAGTGTTGACCTAGGTGTTGATTCCCTAGACCTCCCGATCTAGGAAAGCTACCTGTGCGATGTTGGTCCCCGTAACCGCCCGGTCTCAGAGAGCTACCTGTTGGGTGGTGTTGGTTTCTGAGAATGCATGGTTTTAGAAAGCTACCTGTTAGGGTGGTGTTGGTCTCCGAGAATGCCTAGTCTTGGAGAATTACCAAATGACGGACATTCTACACTGATGGGCTAGCAGGCATCAGAAGTGAACTGTTTGGAATTTGATAAGGTATTGGTCCCCGAGATTGCCCGATCTCGGAAAGCTACCTGGATGGTGTTGGTTCCCGAGACCGCCCAGTCTCAGAAGTTTCCTGGAATGCCTAGAGGCATGATGGTCTTTGCAGCTTCAATTGGACCTTATGGGTTCGAGAAATGACTAGTTGACTAGATTGGAGTTTGAAAGACCTGTCTTGGGCTCGTATGCACTGTGGTATTTGAAAACTAGATCCGGTTGGGCCGGAGATTACTGAGCGAGCAAAAATAGGGTGCTTATAGCTGCCCTTCTTCTTCTATCTTTGCTTGTCGAAGGCAGCAAAATCATAAGAAAGGATCCCATGTTGATTGCAAGGCAATCAGAGGGATTGTAGTAGTTGGAATTTGGAATTTTAAGTTTTGAAAACTGGATTGTTTGAATTCTGGAATTTGGAAATGATTTTGAAATTAATTTTTCCTAAACAAAATTCCGACCAATGGAATGACACTCCTTTAAGGAGATTCAGGGTTTTTTGAATTTTGAAAAAGATTTTTTTAAATGATTTTGAAATTGAAGTTGATTATTTGAAATGGCCTTCTGTAATGGATGGATTTGGATTTAGAAAACCTTTAAAACTTGGAATGAAACTTTTGAGGAAAAATGTTTGAAAACCTAGAATTTGATTTTGGAATTAAACTTTTGTGGAAAAAGTTTTGAAAACCCGAAAACTTTTTTGAATGTATGCTTTTTGAGGCGAAAGCTTGAAAACCTGAGAATTTTAGAAAATGGAGCTTTTGAAAGAAAAAGCTTGAGAAATCCGAGAAGATGTTTTGAAAACGGAGCTTTTGAAGGGGAAAGCTCGAGAAATCCCAAAATTTTTGGAAAGCTAAGCTTTTTTAGGCGAAAGCTTGAAAACTAGAAATCCTTTTGGAAAAATGGAGTTTTTGAAGGAAAAAGCTTGAGAAACCTAAGAAATATTTTGAAAACAAAGCTTTTGAAGGAGAAAGCTCAAGAAACCCAAAAATTTTGACAAGCTAGGCTTTTTGAGGCAAAAGCATGAAAGCTTTTTGAGGCGAAAGCTTGAAAACCCGAGATTTTTGAAAAACAGAGCTTTTGAAAGAAAAAGCTCGAGAAACTTGAGAAATATTTTGAAAACAGAGTTTTTGAAGGAGAACGCTCGGGAAACCCAAAAATGTTGAAAAGTTAGGCTTTTTGAGGCGAAAGCTTGAAAACCCAAAATTCTTTTGTAAAATAGAGCTTTTGAATGAAGAAGCTCGAGAAACCCGAGAAATATTTTGAAAATGGAGCTTTTGAAGGAGAAAGCTCAGGAAACCTGAAAATATTCGATAACTAGGCTTTTTGAGGTGAAAGCTTGAAAATCTGAAATTCTTTTGGTAAACAAAGCTTTTGAAGGAAAAAACTCAAGAAACCCAAGAAATATTTTAAAAACAGAGCTTTTGAAGGAGAAAGCTTGCGAAACCTAAAAAATGTTGAAAAGTTAGGCTTTCGGAGGTGAAAGCTTGAAAACTCGAAATCCTTTTAGAAAAACAGAGCTTTTTGAAGGAAAAAGCTTGAAAAGCCTGAGAAATGTTTTTGAGATTACACTTTTGAAGGAAAAAAGCTCTGGAAAATCAGAGAAATGATGAGAATGAAAACTTTGTAAAGGAAAAAGTTTAGAAAACCTAGAGATTGATTTTGAGTTCAAACTTTTTGAAGGAAAAAGTTTGAAAAACCTAGAATTCGACTAGAATTGAAACTTTTTTTGAAGGAAACAAACTAGAAAACCTCGAAATTGATTTGACTTGACACTTTCGATTTTGAAAGCAAAACGTATAGGAACTTCGTTTTGACTTGAAACCTGAATTTTTGAAAGACAAAATATTTAGAAAATTCATCTTGACTTGAAGCTTGGAACTTTGAAACTTTATAAACTTGATGATGTTTTTGGAACACAGCAGGACTTTTTCTCTTTGAAATTGAGTTGAAATTTGAAACTTTTAGTGGAAAAAGCTTTGAAAATTTGATATGAAAATTGATTTTGACTTTTGAAAGTGAGCAAGAGTTTTGATCTTTTAAGTTTGAAACTTTTTGTAGAAATAATTTTGAAAACTTTTGAAACTGACTTTGAAATTTGAAAGTTTTTGTAGACGAAGCCTTGAAAGTTTTTAGATTTTTGAAAACTGAATTTTGGATTTGAAAGAAATCAAGGGCTTTTGTTTTTAAAGTTGATTTTGAGACAATTCAGTTAGAATTATACCCGGGCTTTACCTTAAAGCTTTGGAGATGGTTGAGCCTGTGGAATCATCAGAGATTGCTCCATGCTTGTAATTCTTCTATCTTGGAGCTTGAAGGGGAGACATTTGTGGCCTCTTGGATTAAGATTTCTTGATATCAAAATACTCAGTGTTTGCCTGATTGTCGAGTTTTACTTTTACTAGGCATAATAGGATTCTTGCTGACATATTTTTTGAGGGGTTGTGTTTCTCTAAAGTCAGGCATTTTGAGTTTGTTTCTAGAAGGGGTAAGGTCTTTTTTGAAAAGTTTGAGGGATTTGGAGGGTTGAACATTTTTGGTGGGTTCCTTTTTTGAATGGATCGATTGGTTTGAAATTGAATAGGAGGTGTAGGGTGAGATGTTGCCCTGGCTTTAATGATTAGAGAATGGTCGAATCTGGCTTTTCAAAGGTGATTAGGATGGTCGAGGGTGTGACATTGCTCCAGTCTTTATTGTTTGAAAAATATCGGATTAAGCTGTTTAAAATTTTCACAGGAAGTTAGAACAATGTATGTTATACTCATGGATGGATACACAGATTAAACAAGAATATAAATGTACGGGTTTACATAGGGATTAAAATGAATGCACTAGGTTATGCATGAATGGAATTAAATACATGTCATATTTTTTTATGAATGCATAGGCTTATGCATAAATGGACTTGAATGCATGTCATACTTTTTGATGAATACACATACAGAAATGGAATTGAATGCATATCATACTTTTTTTTTATGAATGCACATATAAGAATGGAATTGAGTGCATATCATACTTTTTGATGAATGCATAGAGATGGATTTCGAATGTATGTCATTCTTTTTGATGAATGCATGAACAAATGTGGTTTGAACTAGAATTAAAATGAATGCATATCATGCAGGTTGATACAGGTATGGAAATAAGTGCACAGGTTTTATACATGGAATGAAATTTAATGCATGCTCTAGGGATGCCCCAAGGTTTGTGTTCAGTTGTAGGAGTTATGTCTCAGAATTAGGCAATCTTTTGAACTTCTGTTCTTCTCTTGGGATTCCCCTTTCTAATTCTACCCTTTTCTTGTCAGGATGTGATAGCACTTGCACCATCCTCAAAGATTCGATCCATTGACTCGTTTTTCCGATCTCTCTTTCGCTAAAAAGGAAAACTTCTTTAAGTGGACTTCTCGAGTGACAATCGATATCGCCATTTGGCAAAGTAACTTGTAGCTTCCTTCCTCAATTAGAGAAGACTTTACTTAGGACCGTAATGTAGGTCAAGTTTAATGGTTGTAAGAAATGAAGGGATGCATAGGCACAAATCTTTAAATTCAGTAGGGGTTGTATGAACTAGAACCACCTTTTGTAAGAAATGAATTTTGCCCCTGTATTTACCATTCTTTTTAGAAGTTGTTTATTTGTTCAAGCTTATTTAGACTAAGCAATTTTTCTTAATCTAAGAGGACTTTAATTTGGACCGTAATGTGGGCCAGATGATAGGGTATTTGAAAGGAAGGATAAAGGCTCAAAACCTATTATATTTGCCAGGCTCTTAAAGACCCATGATCACCTTTGGCAAGTGGTTCCTACCCTTGTCATTCTTTTGGACTTTTCTCTTTGTCGGGAGGCTCGCTTTTGTTTTACCCTTTTGTTGTCATCTTGGATGACTCTATCTTTTCTTGGAAGGCATCATTGCTTTTGGAAATCGTCATTGTGTTTAGAAATCATCATCATCATTTTTTTATAGGAAAATTTCTCTCTATTTTTTTTTACAGAAAAAATTGCTCTTATGTTGGCTCCTACGGATGTCGTCAATACTGCATCCTCTTGGAGATCATCATTCATTTATTGCACGCTTTCTGAAAAATCATCATTCATTCATTGTGCGCTCAAATGGAGATCATCATTTGTTCACTGCGCATTCTCTTGTTCGCTACACATGCTCTTGGGGATCGTCACGCATTCATAGTTTTGCCTTTACCTAGTGTAGGCGGTGATCATTAGGTTAGCCAAATGATAGGAATGCAACCGGCTCAAGTGGGCTTTACAAGGGTTATATTTTTAACTGTATGGTAGAGGAACTGAGGGCCTCTCGTCATTTTAAGTAAAATTGCTTAGTCTATAAAGCTTTTTTTTTCTCAAAAATTTTGTAACACTTAAAAAGATGACAAATGCTAGTTTACGAGTTTACTTCTTGCATATGCTTGCCCCAATGTGGGGGGGAGCTCCTGGTTTGGGCTTTTGAATGGAAATCACTTGCGGCTCTAGCAGGTTGACCAACAAATTACTTTTTGTTTGGGAGAATGAAATGATGGCTTCCCTTTATTTTGAGGGTTTAACTGCTTGCTGCTTTGCTAGGACATCCTTCGGGGGTTACTTAGATTTCAACGAGCTACATAGCTAAGTGTCACCTCTCAGCCCTATATATTTTTCCTCTCTCTGTATTTTCTATTTCTCTCTCCCTTCTTTTTGGAGTCAGAGATTGTTGTCGCGCCTAGATTTTTCGCACTCGAGGAATACTCACACAATCGAGAAAAATGCTGTACTCTCTCGTTAGAACTCACCCTCCTAGAAGAATGAGTGCGACTAGGTTTGAATTGAAAACTGGTTTGAATAAAGGGCTTTTGAAAAAGATTTGGAGTCGCCACCTAACTTAATTAAGGTGAGTTAGGTCACCTAAAAAACTAACCATAATTCGAAAACTACACTTAGGGTTTTGGAAAACGATTTTGAAAATATCTCCTCAAGAGAGGGTTTTTAGAAAAATAGGTTGTTTGGCAACATTTAGAAAACATTTAGTCCTTTTTTTTAGAAAAATAACTCCTTTTTGGTCTTTGAAAACAGTGATTCTAGGTTCGGAGGTTGGTTACGTGTAGGGAAGACGCACTAAGCCATCACTCTACCCCGCCCTCTCGGTACCTACATGTCAATCTACCCTAGATTCACCTATGAGAGTCTTTAACCAACTATAGTTCAATCCTATCCATTTTAGAAAAAGAATGTTTTTAAAAAAAAAAAAAACTAACATGATGCATGATATGCAAGTGCAATAGAAAAGAATTGAAAAATAGATTTAAAAAGAGATTGATTTGATTTGAAAATAGATTTGAAGAGATGGAATTGAAATTGGAAAGTTTAAAAATTTAGAAATAGAAATTTGAAATTGGAAGTTTGAAAGTAGATTGGAATTTGAGATTTGAAAAGATTTTGAAAGCCACACTCATGAGGGTGGATTTGAAAGTTTGAAAAGTGTTGTGACCGCACCTATAAAGGTTGCCTACGTATCCCTTTAGGGGAATCAAGTCAATCGTAGTTCGGACAAGAGTCTGATTGAAAAGAGATTGATTTGAAGAGAGAGATTGAATTGAAAACTGGATTTGATTTGAGATTAGAAGAGGAGATTGGAAATTGAAATTGAGAAGATTGGACTTGCTTTGGAAAGATTGATTTTGGAAAAACTTGGTTTTAGGAAACCTAGACTTAGGAAAGAGAAGAGACTAAGAAAATATTTGACTTGACTTGGAAGGTTTAGGAAATTAGGGAAGATTGGATTTATGAAATGTTCAAATTAGGGAAGTTTCAAATTAGGAAAGTGTCATTTTTGGAAAGTTTCAAATCAGGAAAGTTTTGAAAATTGGAAAGTTTTCACTTTAGGAAAGTATTGAATTTAGAAATGTTTGAATTAGGAAAAGTTTAGTTTAAGAAAGGCTTAGAATTTGGAAAGTTTCAAGTTAAGAAAGTTTTGAATTTTGGAATGTTTCGAAAAAGGGAAGTTTTGAAAGTAGGAAAGTTTTGAAAACAAGGAAGTTTTGAAAATAAGAAAGTTTCGTTTTGGGAAAGGTTTGAAAAAGGAAAGTTTTCAATTTAGGAAATGTTTGAATTAAGAAAGTTTTGAGTTTAGAAAAGTCTTAGATTTGAAAAGATGTTGAAGTTTTGGAAAGTTTAGAATTTGGGAGAGATTTAAGTTTAGAGAGATTTAACTTGAGAAAGTTTCAAATTTAGAAAGTCTTGAATTTGGAAAGATTTGAATTTTAGAAAGTTTAGGATGTAGAAAGTTTTAGAGTTTTAAGAAATCTTGATATTAGGAAAGGTTTGAGTTTAGGAAAGGTTTGAAAAGTTAAGATTTGAAAAGAAGGTAGAATTAGGAAATAGTTGAATTAGGAAAGATTTCAAAGTTGAGTTTTAAAATTTAGGAAAGATTTTTATGTTCAAGTTTTGGAAACTTAAGGTTTAGGAAAATGGAAGTTTAGGAAGAGTTTAAATTAGGAAAGATTTGGATTTGGAAGGGATTGGATTTGGTCTCTAAAAGAAAAGATTCGATTTTGTTTCCAAAAACGGAGGACGGGATCTAGTTTCCTAAACGGGGAGATTTGATTTGGCTTCCTAAAGGGAAGATAAGATTTAGCAAGGATTTGGAAAAGGAGATTCTAGAAATCCTAGGTTTGGAAAATTATAGTTTCGACGTAGAAAATAGGTTTTGGAAACGTGTATCGTTTGGATGTGAACAAGAGATTTTGGAAACCAAGGTTTGGGGCAAAGTTTGAAAATCATGTTTTTGGGAAGAAAACTAGGGTTTCCTAATTGTGGGCTCTAAGGCTTGACTTGGGCTCTAAGGAAAGAGTTTTTGGAAAGTGCATTTTTAGAAACAAAGGTTTTCTAGAAGGGAATCCTAGGGAGGAATTTTTGGAAAGTGAATTTAAAGAGGGAGTTTTTGGAAAAAGATTTTTGGAAAGTGTGTTTTGAGAAACGTAAATTTTAGAAGGAAAATCCTAGAGAGGAAATTTCTAGAAGGAAGATTTTGGAAAGAAAGTTTTTTAGAAAGGTTTTTGGAGAGAGTTTTTGGGAAGGTGAATCTAGGGAGTGTTTTTAGAAAGTGAATTTTGAGGAAAAGATTTTGGAGAGGAGTTGAAAAAGAGAGTTTTGAAAAATAGATTTTGGAAGGGAGTTTTTGAAAACAATTTTGAGGAGGAGAGTTTTAGGAAAGTATGTTGAGAAAGAGATTTTTAGGAAGAGATTTTTGAAAAGAGAGAGTTTTTTGGAAAGTATGAAAACGTCTCACTTTCCTAAAGCGATTCTAACCATAAGAGGGCTAGAACCACTTTAAGAAAGTGGTTTTGGAAAACAATAAGATTTGAAAATATAGACCAAAAAGGTCACTTTTAATGTAACACTTTCCTAAAGCAACCCTAGCCATGGAAAGGCTAGAATCACCCTAGAATTGTGGTTTTGAAAACAAGTTTTTGAAAAAGAGATTCTGATGCAATTTTGAAAACAAGTTTGAAAACGTTTTGAGAAACAACTTTGAAAACGGTTTTTGGGAAGATGCAAGATTATGATATGCACAATGCAATTTGGGGTCGTGAACATACAAGGCTAAGGCTTCACCACATAATCAAGGGGGCCGGACCCACGTGGTCTCTGGTTAGGCTAGAAGAAAGCCCTCGACACGGTGACTCTCTAATAGCCCAATCCTACACATGGACTGGGAGTCCCCTTGTTTCAAGCATGCAAAGAAAGGGGGGGGAAAGAGATGGGGGATTAAAATAGAGAAAGCCCAAGTGGGTTAGGAGAGAGAAGAGAGAGGGGGGAAGTGCGGAAATTTAAATGAAGAACCTACCTTGTATCTTATTTATTTTGCGCGCCGTGCTTGTCTTCGGTCTTTGTTTTGATCTTCACCTTCAGTCTTCAAGAGTTTTCGTCAAGCTTTAGTTGGCAGCTCTTCAAGTCTTTGAAGGAGGGTTGAAGGCTATTGTATGAATGTATGGGGGTGTGTAGGAGTGTATAGGAAACTAGGGTTTGTGTAGGGTGGCTAGGGTTTGGAGAAACCTAAGGAGGCTAGGGTTTAAGAGGTGCTCGAGTTCTGTAAATCGAAATATATGATTTCTAGGTTAAGTTTGCAGACCCTTTTCGCGTTGAATGAGGCTTTGTATTTATAGAGGTTGGACAAATCTGGCGCCTGTTGTAGTGACGCCATGGCAAAATTTCTCTTGGCGCCACTACTAGTGGAGCCAGCTAGTTAGGAAACTTTATAAGTCGGCAAGCAATGTGTCTTTGACTAGATTTGGGCGCTTGTACTAGTGACTACCATGCAATTTTTAGCCTGGCTTCACTAGGAGTGACTCCGGAAAGTCCGGGAATGATTTGGAGGAGTCGGGAATTACTCGAAAAGTCGGAAAGGATCAGGAACACTTAAAATAGTGTCCTGGAGGTATTTGATTTGAAAAGTGAGGATAAGATGTGTTAGAAAGGTTGACCAGACCCTTAGGGGTAGAACGGTCAATCAGACTAGGAAGTTGCCGGGGCGAACTCGGACTGTCCCGGAAGAAGACTTGGGATTCGGAAACATTGTTTAAAATGTTCCCAGAGGTTTCCAGTTTGATTTCCAGAGCCGGCGTGGATGGAAAAGGAGACCGGCCCACCAGGGGCAAAACGGTCATTTTATACCGGGTTTTCCGGAACTGACTCGGAATGATCCGGAAAGGTAAAGGAAGGTTGAGAACACTATAAAAAGTAGTCTCAGGAGGTTACCGGTTTGATACCCAGAACCGGTGTGGTTGGAAAAGGAGACCGGCCCTCCAGGGGCAAAACGGTCATTTTGTACCGGGTTGGCCGGAACTGACTCGGAATGATCCGGAAAGGTAAAGGAAGTTTGAGAATACTATAAAAAGTATTCTTGAGACATTACCGGTTTGATACCCAAAGCCGGTGTGGTTCCTGGGGCATTCGGATGCTTAGGGGCAAAATGGTCATCTTGACCGAAAAGTCTCGGAAAAGGTCCAAAGGACAGTTTGGTCATTTTTTCCCAAAGTGGGCTAACAGACACTGGTGTTGATATGGGTTTTGAGTGTTTCCGCCACTCTAACGGCGGTCGTCGTGACACAGGGGTTTGTTGCCAATTCCCTATATCGACCTATTTATGAGTATTTCCGCTACTTTAACGGTTTTGTGAGTAGTTTTGCTACTCGGACCGTCTCGAGGAATAAATTGTCTCGAGAGAGGGACTGGAAAGGGGACTTATCGTCTCTGAAGAGACGTGCCTGGATTGGAACCGTCTCGAGGAATAAACTGTCTCGAGAGTGGGATTGGAAATGGGTCTTATCGTCTCCGAAGAGATGTGCCTGGGTTGGAACCGTTTCGAGGAATAAACTGTCTCGAGAGTGGGATTGGAAAGGGGTCTTACCATCTCCGAGGAGACGTGCCTGGAATAGAACCGTCTCGAGGAATAAATTGTCTCAAGAGTGGGATTGGAAAGGGGTTTTACCGTCTCCGAGGAGACGTGCCTGGAATGGAACCGTCTCGAGAAATAAACTATCTCGAGAGTGGGATTGGAAAGGGGACTTATCGTCTCCGAGGAGACGTGCCTGGATTGGAACCGTCTCGAGGAATAAACTGTCTCGAGAGTGGGATTGGAAAGGGGTCTTACCGTCTCCGAAGAGACGTGCCTGGATTGGAACCGTCTCGAGGAATAAACTGTCTCGAGAGTGGGATTGGAAAGGGTTCTTATCGTCTCCGAAGAGACGTGCCTGGATTGGAACCATCTCGAGGAATAAACTGTCTTGAGAGAGGGATTGGAAAGGAAAGGACAATGCCTCTAAGGGCATTTTGATCATTTTGCCTCTATTTGGGCCTGACAGGCTCGCGAAGCGATGAAAAGACGGAATTTGGACCTAGAGAATTGGTTTCGATAGGAATATGCCCACAATGACTTGAAAACAAGTCTGGATGGAGTGTAGACTGCCGAGCGGTCAAAAATGGGGTGCTTACAATTGTTTCTACTAAAAGTGGTGATTGTGCTACCCCATCCTCCAAGTCAGGATAAAACATTTCGAAGGAAAAATTCTTGAAAAAGAAGACATCATTCATGAAGTGCCATGAGGCAATGATATAAACGTGAAAACTTTGGATCCTTTTCATTTAGATGATGTTATTTTTATGCTCAAATTCGAGTTAAAAATTGAAAGATGGGTTTGAAAGAAATTTCCTTTTTTTGGAATAAACTCCTCCGACTGGTTTTGGAATCATGTTGGCGTCCTTCACACTCCATTTTTCATGTGTGTCATCTGATTGCATAAGGATGGCTTCAGGAGTTTGAGGTCTGGTAGAGTGGCAACATGGTGTCGGGGTCATGGTTTTGCATAAATTATGAATTGGGTGGGGTGTTGGAGGGATTTTATCGGTTTGACTATGCTATTGGACTTAGAAAAAGAAAAACAAAATACAGTTAACATGTGGAATTGAATATTTCATGCAATGCATGTCCTATAGAGGTCCCTTCTTTGAGGGTATCTATGCACGATGTTGAGTCCATTTTGGAGGTGGGATTTTGCCCCTGTGTGCAATACAACACCTTTTCGTAATGGGCTAGTTGATACTTTTTTATTTAAGGAATATTGCGTCCATGGACTGAGAGAGATTTGGGCCTCTCTGGAGATATGGTCCCATGCATGCCATGAATCCTTAGGGTTAGAGAAACCCATAGGGGTTTAGGTAGGTTTGATTAGCATGAGATTGGATCATCCCTTTCTCTCTACAGTTGATTGAATGTACGGGAATGTAATAAATTAAGTTTCTTGGAACTCTTGTCTTGGGATGGATATTAATGCATGAGCCAAATAGTAAATACATAAGCAGCATAATGGCAATGAATAGGCAGTTTAGAAGACCCACTTTTTATTCTCGCTTCATCATTTAATCTTCTTGACCTTTGTGGGCAAGGGAAAAGATAATGAGAATGTAAAAGGAAAAACAAAAAGGAGAAGTTCGTGCCTTTGGATTGCAAAAGTTTTATGTAACGCATGCCTTAAGGATGCTCCTACTTTGAGAGGGGGACTAGGCATGATGTGTTGGCTCACTTTTGGAGATAGGGGGTTGTCCCTGTATGTAATACTGTACCTATGTGAGCATGTTCATTCATTTATTCACATATTCATGCATTCATTTGATGAATGTAGGAAGGACAGTTCTATTACATTTGATTATTATTATTATTATTATTATTATTATTATTATTATTTTTTGTACATAGAATTGAAAGTACATTTGAAGAGGAAGGAAAACATTTTTCTTGGGACTTCCGCCTATTCTATCCTTACATTTGGGATCCTAAACTATTTTGAAATCTTTGGATTCGCCTTCTTAGATGGAAGTTGGTGAGAGACCTTGATTTTGAATTGCCCTTTTGTCTTTTTGGCAATTCTATCTTCATGAGTGAAGAGGGATTATGGCCCTTCTTTATGAGATAACTTTGATGCATGCCATGAATCCTTAGGGTCTCTTGGTACCCTTACGAGTTTTGGTTGGCTTGATTTGAGTGAAAGGTCTTTGGGCCTTTCTCTGGGGGTTAATTAGATGCATGAAGATGTAATAACTTGAGTTACTTTGGAAACTCTTGTCTTGAAATGAATTCTACTGCATGAGCAGTTATGATGCAAAAAGATGTATACATAACATAATGACAAGAATTAAGTAGCATAACATCATGAATGGAACAAAATATAAAGGAAAATAAAGCGGTCGCCCTTTCCTCCTTGGTTTTGAAATTGACGCGCGTGTCCTAAATCCGACAGAGGTTCAGCTATGTATGGGGTGCTACATGAGCATGAGGTTGGGAGTTTACTAATGCTTCCTAAAAAGCTCGATTCCTGAACCTTCAAACCTCTGGCGTCCACCCCCGAAAGGGTGAACTCCATCTTTAGTTGGTGGTTTGAGCGGGGGAACTATCAAGAGACCGTAGGCTGAGAAACTGACACAACATCCGCCCACAGTTAATATACTGTTTCCTCTTCTATCTAGAAGGGTAGTAACCAAGTAATATATGCAAAATGCAAATGCAAGTGAGTGCACCAAATGTGTGTGGAGTTTTCAAAAGTAGAGAAAAAAACCCAACAACACACATCACACCCTGTTCATTCATCACATACACAGCAATATATTATGACATAAAATGAAATGTGAACAAAGGTCCATCTACAAAAGAAAAAAATAAAGAGATAGTAACTTTGTGAAAAGCTCAATGCAAGGTAAAATGGATGGTTAATGCAAGAGCATGAATGTAAGCAATGAACGCAAGTGATAACACTTATTTAAAAATTGTTTTGGAAAATAAGATTTGTTTTGGAAACTTACACAAATTTGAAAAGTGGATAAAACTGGACAAAGTAATCGGAGATTGTAGGTGTGTAAAAGGTGAAGAGATATATCAATGGCCTAACCCTCTAAGTGTCCCCAATGAAGTCGCTAGCTGGCACGCCCAAATTTTTAACCAAGTTCTTTTGGCTCTGGAAAAATAAAGAACTCTGTCATTAAAACTCATCCTCCTAGAAGGACAAGTGCGACTAGGTTTAAACTTGAAATAGATTTGATAAAGGGCTTTCTAGAAAAATAGAAGTTGCCACCTAACTTGATTAAGGTGAGTTAGAGCACCTAAAACTAAGTATAATCCGAAGATTAAACTTAGGATTTTTGAAAAAGGTTTTAAAAAACTCCCTTGAGAGAGGGTTTTTAGGAAATAGGTTGTTTGGCAACCTTTGAAAGTTTTAAGCCCTTTTTGAAAATAATTCTATTTTGGTCTTTCGAAAATAGAAATCTATAATCCTGGGACTGGTTACGTGTAGGGAAGATATCCTAAGATCATCACCCTACCCCGCCCTTTCAGTACCTATATGTCTAATCACCCTTTGTTCACTCACTAGAATAACCAGTTACTAATCGTCCACTTAATATCCACTTTAGAGTTTTAAAAACAGGATTTAGTCATCACTTTTTGGATAAATGATGCATGATGCAAGTCCTGAGAAAAATGTTTAAGTATATGAAAGCTTTGAAGAATTTTGAAACGAGGATCTTGAATGGATAGAGAGTTTTGAAAAAGGACTTGAGTTGAAATAAGAGTTACAATCGCACCATTTTAGGTTGCCTACGTATCTCATTTGGAAAGAATTAGATCATTCGTAGTTCAGGCAAGAGCCCGATGGAAAACAAGCATATTAGGGCCTTTGGAGTGTTTGAAGACGCTTTGAGGTCTTTGGAATGGTTTGAAGACACTTTGTGATCTTTGAAAAAAAAGAGGACTTGGGAGTTTAGAAGAATGCCTTTGAAATAGGACTTGGAATGTTTGAAATGTTTTTGAAATTAGATTTGAAAATGACTTTGAATGTTTTTGACTATGAATTAGGAGAGTTTTGAAGTGATTTTGAAACAACTCAAGAGAGCTTTAGAAAATTTTTAAAGTCTTTGTTTTAAAAACTTTGGATGTAGAGTTTGGGATTGGAAACACTCTTGTGAACTTGTCTTCGAAAAAGCTTTTTGAAAGTGGTTTTTGAAAACACCTAGGGCTTTGGAACTCCAATATAGACAACCTTGAAGGTTGTACTCAATGTATCACCTTCCCTCGAGATCTCTAACCATAAAAGGTTGGGGATGCTCTGGAGTTGTGAATTCTTAAAAACATTTTGAAAATGGTTCTGAAAACATGTTAAGTGTCTAGCCATTTTAGTTGAGACAAGTGTAAGAGAACTTCTTAAAGACATTTTTAAAGATAGAGCGTGGGAGCATTTGAAAATGTTATGGAGTTGATTTTTGAAATCTTGAGAAAGTAGGAGGTTTTTGAAAAATAGGTTATGAGAATAGTTTTGAATTGAAAGATTATTTGAAAATGGATCCTTGAGTTTGAACCATGAAGGATACTAGCCTTGGTTGGGTTGGCCTAAGATTAACTAACTCGAGTTAGGAAAACCTAGGGTTAAGGTGACCTAGGGTTAACTAACTTAGGTTGGATTGACCTCAGGTTAACTAACTAGAGTTAGGTTAACCTAGGGTTAAGGTGATCTAGGGTTAACTAACTTGAGTTAGGTTAACTTAAGGTTGGACAACTAGGGTCAAGTTAACCTAGGGTTGGATTAAACTAGGGTTAACTAACTTGGATTGTATTAATCTAGGGTTAACTAACTAGAGTTAGGTTGACCTAGGGTTAAGGTGACCTATGGTTAACTAACTTGGGTTAGATTAACCTAGGGTTGGACAACTAGGGTCAAGTTAAACTAGGGTTGGAAGATGGTTTTGAAATGTGGTTTTATGCTTTTTTTGAAAAGGGGTTTTGGAAAACAAGCCATGTTGTGCATAGGACTCTTGTGAACAAAACTTTTGAAGATCATTTCCATTAAAATTAACTCTAGTCAAGTATATGGTTTATATGGTTAATGTTTGAAAACCATTCCAAAGAAGGTTTTCCTTAAGATGATTATAACTTAGATCTTGAAAAGAGTAGGGATTTTGAAAATCAACATAACAATAACAACTTTTGGAAAACCATATTTAATGTAAAAATGAAGAGAATGAATTGTTGAAAATCATGTTTAAGATGAAGGATTTGAAAACCATCTTTAAAGGAAATCATTCTAACAAGATAGTCCAATCACTAAACTTGAGAGAATAGAAACCTTAGAAATCAAAGAGTTTGAAAACCACTTTTATGCAAGTTGGAATGCAAGGATGCAAAAATGTGAGTTAGGGGTTAACGGGGAGCTTTTTTAAGGCATGATTACTTAGGGTCTCATCCTAAACTTCAAGGAACCAACTCTTAGAATCACTTTGAAGATATCATTAGAATAAAGAGCTTGAAAATGATATGGAAATGGGAATAGTATAAGTTTTGGAAAACATGATTATAAACATAAAAATAAAGCCAAGCACACAAAACATGAACAAGATAGTCATATGCAAAGAGGGTCACGAATTTATACAAGGCTAGAGACTACACCACATAATCAAGGGGCTCCAAGGCCATACCATCTTAAAGTAGACTAGTGAGAGATCCCCCTACATGGTGGCTCTCACTAGCTTTCCTCTAGGCATGAGCTTGGAGCTCTCTTATCTCAAGCATGCAAGAAAGAGGGGTAGAAGACGGGGATTAAAATAGAGAATAGCCTAAGTAGGCTAGGAGGGAGAATAGAGGAGTGGGGGATGACAAAATATAAAAAGAAATACCACCGTTTGCCTTCAAACACTCTCAAACTTCATTAGATGCTTGGACTTGAGCTTGGATGGACTTGGAATGGGCTAGAATAAGGTCTTTTATGGCATGGAGGGCCTTATAGGGGAGGTGTATGGGCTAGAGTGAGGTGGAATGCAACCTAAGTGTTTGGTGGGGAGAGATATATGGAGGGTTTCAAATTTCTGGAGCTATTTGTGCAGAGTTTCGTTACAATTTTTCATTCTGGAATATGCAAAGGGGGAGGCTTGTATTTATAGGCAACCCTGGGGAGACTTAGCACATGTGCTACATGCGCCAATACTGTTCCATTGGCAGAATGCCACGTGGCACCCATTTTAATGGCTAAATCTTAAGGGCTAAGTGAAGTTTGATAGATCTGATCAAAATTTGAGCACATGTAACATACGCTTCGTCGCCGAGAGTGTTCGTTTAAACTTTGCCTCAATAATTGTGCTAATCGAGAAGGTTTCGAAGGAATAGGTTGCTTCCACGGTGTTCTCCTAGGGTTTCTCGTGAACTCCTAAGTTTTTGAAAAGTCTGAACGGTGTTCAGAAGTGTGAGATATCGTTTTGGGAAGTGTATATGAAATCACATTTTTGCGGAGCGTCTGTGAAACGCTTCGTGGGGGTTCAAAAGTAGTTGTTTTTGTGCCGTACGATCAAGACCTTCGGGAAGCGATCTCTTTGATCGGACCATATCGATTGTAAACACCCCATTTTTGCTCGCTCGGCAATCTCTGGCCTAATCGGACTCAGTTTTCAAACATCACAACACATGCAAGCTCAAGACGAGCCTTTCAAACTCTAATCCAGTCAACTAGTCGCTTCTCGGGCTCACAAAGCCTAAATGAAGCCATAAACATCATTCCAGGCAGCTTTTTAGGACTAGGCGGTCTCGGAGACCAACACCATCTAGGTAGCTTCCCGAGATCGGGTGATCTCGGGGACCAACACCTTATCAAATTCCAGATGGCTCACTTCTAGCACCTGCTAGCCGCTAATGTAGAATGTCCGTCATTCGGTAGCTCTCCGAGACCAGGCATTCTTGGAGACCAGCACCACCCTCACAGGTAGCTTTCTGGGACTAGGCGTTCCCTGGAACTAACATCACCCTCCAGGTAGCTCTTTGAGACCAGGCGTTCTTAGGGAACACCGGCGCCTACTAGCCCAACTCAATGAAAAATGACCAAACCTATCCCTTGGGCCTCCTGGAACGTTTTGAGAAAGTTCAAAATTCCTCAAAACAGTAACTCCACCCTTCCAAAATGTTACTAAACTTTTAGGTGTACTCCACACACCATCCGATCCAATTCCGGCTAACTCTGATCAAAATGACCGTTTTACTCCTGAACACCTCAACACCGCACAAACCCTGCTGAACAATAAAAGACTCTCCTGAAATCATCTCTGAATGACCCAGCACACTTAACATAACATTCCGATTCATTCCTGACCATTTTCAACTGAAACCAGCCAAAATGATCATTTTGCCCCTGATAACCCGAACGCTCCCCAAAACAACACTGGTCTTAGGATATTAAACGGTGGGTCTTGTCACACACCCCTGTTTGGCCTAAGGAGGACGTTATGATGTTAAACACCTATGGCTTAACAAAAGTTTCCTGGAGCATCTCGTAGACGCTCCGCCAAAATTGCCTTTTCTCCCGATTCCCTGGTTATGACGCACCATCAAATGACTTGAGAAATGCGTAAATCAGGAAATTCCCGAAAGCTCATTTACGGGTCTTTCCATCGATACGGTTTGATCAGATAGATCGCTTCCCAAAGCCCCTTATCGCGTGGCCTGAAAACTATTACTTTCGGCAATCCCTGGACCATCTCATAGACGCTCCACCAAGGTTGACTTTTTCTCCAATTCCCTGATTAAAATACAATATCAAACGACTTGAGAAATGCGTAAATTAGGGAATTCCCAAAAGTATACCCAGAGAACTTTTCATCGGTACGGTCTGATCGAAAAGTTCGCTTCCCGAAGACCCCGATCATGCGACACAAAAATAGCTACTTGTGAAACCCCGTGAAGCGTATCATAGACGCTCCGCAAATATGCAATTTTATACACATTTTTTTAGACGATATCTCTCACTTTTGAACACCATTTGAACTTTTTAAAAACACGAAAGTTCATGAGAAACCCTAGGAGAACACCGTGGATGCAACCGATTCTTTCAAAACATTCCTGACTAGCACAATTACCGAGGCAAAGTTTAAACGAACACTCCCGATGATGGAGCGTATGCTACATGTGCCCAAATTTTGATCAAATTGACCAAAGTTCAATCAACCGTTAGGATTTAGCCAGTACAATGGGTCCTACATGGCATTCTGGTAATGGAATAGTACTGGTGTATGTGTTACATGCACCAGGGCAAATTTTGGCCAGGCACATGTAGCACATGCGCTAGGCCTCTCCTAGGTTGCCTATAAATACAGGCCTCCCCCTTTGTATATTCTAGAATCGAAAATTGATGTGAAGCTCCGTTGAAACTACTCCAGAACCTCAAATTTCTATATACATCTCACTCCTCCAACACTTAGGCTAGATTCCACCTCCCCCTAACCTTTACATTTCACCTATATAGCCTTATACACCATTAAACTCCTCCTTCTAGCCCTTCAAGCCTACTTGGAGCCATCCAAGTTCAAGTCAAGGCATCCATAGAGGATTACAAGTGTATTGAAGGCAAAAGGTGGTATTTCTTTTACATTTTTTTATTTCTCCACTTTTCTCTTCTCCCTCCTAGCCTACTTAGGCAATTCTCTATTTTAATCCCCATCTTCAACCCCCCTTGCTTGCATGCTTGAAGCCAAGAGGGATCTTAGTTCATGCCTAGAGGAAAGCTAGTGGGTGCCACCGTGTTGGGGGATCTCTCACTAGTCTACTTTAAGATGGTATGGCATATGAGCCCTTTGATTATGTGGTGTAGCCTAAAGCCTTGTGTGTATTTATGACCCTCTTACATTTTGCTATCTTGATCATGTCTTGTGTGCTTGGCTTCATTTTCATGTTTATAACCATGTTCTACAAAGCTTGCATTATTCTTATTTCCATACCACTTTCAAGCTCCATATTCCTTTCAAAAGGGTTCTAAGAGTTGGTCTCTTGAAGTTTAGGATGAGACCTTAGAAATCACGCCTCAGAAAATCCCCCATTAACCCTTAACTCACACTTTTGCATCATTACATTTCAACTTGCATAATGGTTGATTTCAAACTCTCTAATTTCCAAGGTTTTCATTTTATCAAATTTAGTGGTTGAAATGGTCTCATGGAACCCTCTCTTAAGTGGTTATCCTTCCGTATTGGTCATATAAGCCCTAACTTGTTAGAATGATTCCCTTCTCTTTTCATTCTTGCACAAAGGTGGTTTTCAAACTCTTTGATTTCTAAGGTTTCCATTCTCTCAAGTTTAGTGGTTGGAATGACCCCATGGAACTCTCTCTTGAGTGGTTTCTCTTTGCATTGGTCATAGGAACCCTTCCTTGTTGGAATGGTTTTCTCTAAAAATGGTTTTTAAAATCTTTTCTCAAAAATGGTTTTCAAAGATTTATTCTTTCCATCTTTGCATTAAAAATGGTTTCCAAAAGTTGTTATCATTATGTTGACTCTTGAAATCCCCACTCTTGTCAAGATAAAGGTTATAATGGCCTTAAGAAAACCTTCTTTGGAATGGTTTTCAAGCACTAACCATATAAACCATATTCTTGGCTAAAGTCAAATTTTCATGGAAATGATCTTCAAAAAGGTTGTCTACTAAAGTCTTTTGCATAACATGATTTGTTTTCAAAAACTCTTTTAAAAAATGCATAAAACCACCTTCCAAAACCATCTTCCAATCTAACTCTAGGTTAACTTGACCCTAGCTGTCTAACCCTAGGTTAACCTAATTCAAGTTAGTTAACCCTAGGTTACCTTAACCCTAGGTTAATCTAACCCAAGTTAGTCAACCATAGGTCACCTATAACCTTAGGCCAACTTAACCTAAGTTAGTCTACTTCAAGGTTCCAACCCATGAACCCTTTTTAAAGGTTCTTCCTATTTAAAACTACTCTCATAACCCATTTTTCTAAATCCTCCTACTCCCTTGAGATTTCAAAAACCAACTCCAGAACCTTTCCAAATCCTCCTACACTCTATCTTTAAAAATGTTTTAGAGAGCTCACAATCCTAAGGTGTCCCTACCCCTTCTATGGTTAAGGATTCCAAAGGAAGGTGATATATCAAGAATAACCTCTGAGATTGTCCATATTAGAGTTCCAAAGTCCTAGGTGTTCTCGAAAACCACTTTTCGAGAACTTTTCAAAACCAATTTACTAAAACACTCTAAAATCTTACCTCTAAGGTTTTCAAAACAAGACTTCAAAACACTTTTAAAACTCCCTTGAGTTATTTCAAAAGTACTTCTAAAACTCCCTTGAGTTGTTCCAAATACATCTCAAAACATTTCAAAACCCCTTTTTCAAAAGTTCCAAAGTTCTATATCAAAACACTCTACTACCCGGTTTCAAATCAAAACTCTCAACTTCTCTCTTTCCATAGACCTCAAAGTGTCTTCAAACTTTGCAAAGACCCCAAAGTGTCTTCAAATATTCCAAAGGCCCTAATGCGCTTATTTTTCATCGAGCTCTTGCCCAAACTACGAATGACCTGATTCTCGCCAAATAAGATACGTAGGCAGCCTAAAATGGTGCGGTCATAACTTTTATTTCAACCCCGATCCCCTTTTTAAAAGTTTCTATCAATTCAAAGTTTCTATTGCAATCCTTTTCAAAACTCCCATGTTTTCAAACCTTCTTCCAAAACTTGCATCATGCATCATTCATCCAAAAAGCGATGACTAAACCCCGTTTTTAAAACTCTAAAGTGGATATTAAGTGGATAATGGTAATCGGTTATTCTAGTGAGTGAACAAAAGGGTGATTAGACATGTAGGTACCGAAAGGGTGGGGTAGGGTGATGATCTTAGGATATCTTCCCTACACGTAACCAACACCTGGACCATAGATTTCTGTTTTCGAAGGACCAAAATGCAGTTACTTTTAAAAAGGGCTTAAAACTTTCTAAAGGTTGCCAAACAACCAAGTTTCTCAAAAACCATCCTTTAAGGGAGTTTTTCAAAAACCCTGAGTTTAATCTTCGGATTAACAGTTAGTTTTGGGTGACCTAACTCACCTTAATTAAGTTAGGTGATGACTCCTATTTTTATAAAAAAAATCCTTAATCAAACCAAATTTTAATTCAAACCTAGTCGCACTCGTCCTTCCAAAAGGATGAGTTCTAATGACAGAGTTCCGTGTTTTTCTCGAGTCGAAAGGACCTTGAACCCAAAAATCTGGGCGCGACACCGATGGAAAGTACTCTGAAAATATTTTTGGAAATTCTTTAATTTACGCATTTCTCAAGTCGTTTGATGGTGCGTTATATTCAGGGAATTGGAGAAAAAGTCAATCTTGGTGGAGCGTCTGTGAGACGCTCCAGGGGTTGTTAAAAGTAGTAGTTTTCAAGCATGCGATGAGGGGCTTCGGGAGGCGATCTATCCAATTGAGTTGTATCGATAGAAAGACCTATGAACAAGCTTTCGAGAATTTCCTGGTTTACGCATTTCTCAAGTCATTTGACGGTGCGTCATAACTAGGGAATCGAGAGAAAAGGCAATTTCGGCGGAGCACCTGCGAGATGCTCTAGGGGGCTTTCGTTGAGTCAGGAGTGTTTAGTGTCATAAGTTCCACCCTAGGTTAAACAAGGGTGTATGACCAGACTCGTCGTTCAATATTCTAGGACTGGCGTAGTTTTGGGGCACGTTTAGGTTGGTCTGGGGCAAAATGGTCATTTTGACTAGGCTTGGTTGAAAAGGCTAGGAACGGGTCAGAGTGTTGTGTTAAGCGTGCCGAGTTGTTCAGGGATGGTCCTGGGATATTTTTCTACTATTTGGTGGGATTTGTATTGCGCTGGGGTGTTCAAGGGTAAAACGGTCATTTTGACTGGAGTTAGCCAGAATGGGACTAAAATTAGACAGAACGGCGGGTTGAGTATGCCTGACTGTCTAGTATCACTTTGGAAAGGTGGACTTACTGTCTTGAGAGATTTTGAACTTTCTTAAGACATGCCTGGAGACCCAAGGGGCAAGTTTTATCATTTTTTACTGAGTCGGGCTAGCAGGCGCCGGAATTAACCTTGGTGTTGGTTCCCTAGACTGCCCGGTCTAGGAAAGCTATCTGTGCGGTGTTGGTCCCTGAGACTACCCGGTCTTAGAGAGCTACTTGTAGGGTGGTGTTGGCTTCTGAGAACGTATGGTCTCAGAAAGATATCTGTGAGGGTGGTGTTGGTTTCCAAGATTGCCTGGTCTCAAAGAGTTACCAAATGAAAGACATTCTACATTGATGGGCTAGTAGGCACCAAAAGTGAGTTGTCTAGAATTTGATAAGGTGTTGGTCCCCGAGATCGCCTGATCTCGGGAAGCTTCCTAGATAGCGTTGGTTCCTGAGAACGCCTGGTCTCGGAAAGCTGCCTAGAATGCCTAGGGGCATGATGGTCTTTGCGGCTTTAATTGGAGCTTGTGGGTCCGGGCAGCGACTAGTTGACTAGATTGAAGTTTGAAAGACCCGTCTTGGGTTCGTATGTACTGTGGTATTTGAAAACTGGATCCGGTCGGGTCGGAGATTGTCGAGCAGGCAAAAATAGAGTGCTTACAATCTTGAATAACAGCCTGTATAAATTTCGAATTCATTTTGCTTTGATCTTGAACAGCAAGCAATAGCAACAAGCACGAATTAATTGCTTGAACTCAATCTTCAGATTTTTACTTTATCCCTTGTACATTTCTTACTTCAGAGAGAGTAGGCTTGTAGTTGCTAGAGTTTTTTTTTTTTCCTTACAAAAACGTGTATCTTTTAAGTATGAGTAAGTGTAGCCTTAACTGCTTTTAAAGTGCATATATATAGAGGTTATAATAGGGGTCATAAGATTAGTATGACTAGGGCTTCCTACGGAAATAAGAATTTTTAATCCAACTAGGATTAATTTCTTTTTACGTAAATTATCATTTATACCACTAATGAATTATAATTGCACTCCCTATCATACTAAAAATTATATTTCAAGCTTTATATTGTAAATACTTATTTATTTCCTTACGTTAAGATCATAGATACCCGTCTATTAAATTAAATTACTGACAATTAAACTTGATAGACTTATTTAATTCTTGAGACATTCTACTTAACTTATTTGATATGTCGGTTTTATAATCCACCTGCAAGATCTGACATAATTAAAACCTTTAAGCTTTCTAAGGGGATATCATTAATACTTATAATATGACGTGGATTCCATCAATAATTAATATTCATCGTACATGTAATGTTATTGTCCAACTCACTGAATTTATTGACTTACAAAGAATCTTATTCTTCTATGAATCAAAACAATAAACATTAAATGCACATGTCTATTTATTATATTAGGATTAAGAGTATAAGCACTTATAATAATCATGAAGTATTAATTATTTTATATAATCAGTATAAAAAAAAATTATCTCAATACGGTATTGTTTAATACACATAAAGTGTACTAGTGTAAGGAATTGAAATTATACCGTTCCTCATAATCAAGATAGACCTATTAAAACCTTGTACTATAGTCCTACTAATAGTATGTCTAGTTACATCTAAGACTGTGAACGATAAAATTATATTCCATATTACCTGATGATCTGATTTATCGTGTGTAAGTCGTACTGTACATGCCAAATCATCTACTATATAGAATAAGAGACACATATGCATTATTATTAAATAAATAATGCAAGACAAACATTGCTCACGCAGATTCTCATTAAAATGGAATAAATAATTTATTAATAAATACTAAAGCCATTACACAAAGCATGTTTTTTAGTATAAATCCCTAACAATTTTTGCATGTGATTTAATCAAAAATCATATAATTTTTGTAATTCAAAAGTGAAAACATAACTCTATTGTATTTTGAATTTAACTGTTGTCGTGCCTTAGTTTTTAACCAAGTCCTTTCGGCTTGGAAAAAAGCACAAAACTCAGTCATTAGAACTTATCCTCCTAGAAGGACGAGTGTGACTGTCGCGCCCCGATTTTTGGGTGTCTAAGGTCCTTTCGACTTGGAGACCCTAAAGCACGGAACACTGTCACTAGAATTCGTCATCCTAGAAGGACAAGTGTGACTGAGTTTAAAAATTGGTTTGACTAAGGCTTTTCAGAAAAATAGGAGTCACCACCTAACTTGATTAAGGTGAGTTAGAACACTTAAAACTAAGTGTTGATCCGAAGATTAGACTTGGGGTTTTTTGGAAAAGGTTTTGAAAACTCCCTCAAAAGAGGGTTTTTAAGGAAATAGGTTGTTTGGCAACCTTTGGCATGATTTAAGCCCTTTTAGAAAATAACTCTATTTTGGTTATTTGAAAACAGAAATCTATGGTTCGGGGGTTGGTTACGTGTAGGGAAGATATCCTAAGATTATCACCCTACCCCGCCCTTTCGGCACCTACATGTCTAATCACCCTTTGCTTACTCACTAGAATAACCAATTACCATTATCCACTTAATATCCACTTTAGAATTTTGAAAACGGGGTTTAGTCGTCACTTTTCGGATGGATAATGCATGATGCAGGTTTTTGGAAGAAGTTTGAAAATAATAAAGGTTTTGAAAGAGTTTGGAATAGGAACTTTGAATTGATTAGAATTTTTGAAAAAGGGATTGGAGTTGGAATAAAAGTTATGACTGCATCATTTTAGGTTGCCTACGTATCTCATTTAGTGAGAATCAGGTCAATCGTAGTTCGGGCAAGAGCCCGATGAAAAATAGGCACATTAGGCCCTTTGGAATGTTCAAAGATACTTTGGGATCTTTGGAGAAGTTTAAGACACTTGGAGGTCTTTGGAAAAGTTTAAGACACTTTGAGGTCTTTGGAAGTTGTAGACTCTTTGTGGTCTTGGAAGTTGAAGACCCTTTGTGGTCTTGGAGGTTTTGAGTTGAAATTGGATGGTGGAGTATTTTGAAATATTTTTGGATTAACTTAAAGGAGTTTTGAAAAAAAAAAAAAATTCTTTGGCATGATTCAAGAGAACTTGAAAGTATTTTTGAAGTCTTATTTCAAAAACCTTGGAGGAATGTTTTGATGAATTAGTTTTTGAAAGTGGTTTTTGGAAATGGCTAAGGGTTTGAAATCCTAATATGGACAACCTTAAGGGTTGTTCTTGATTTATCACTTTTCCTTGGAATCCCTAACCATGAGAGGGCTAGGGACACCTTAGGTTTGTGACATTTTGAAAGCATTTTTGGAAATGTCTTGAAGGTGGAGTGTAGGGACAATTGAAGAGTTTATAGAGTTGGTTTTTTGAAATCACGAGAATAGGGGGTATTGGAGAAATGGGTAATGTGAATAGTTTAAAATTGAAAGATCAATTAGAAAAGGGTTCAAGAGTTGGAACCTTGAAGTGTATTAACCTAGATTGGGTTGGCTTGGGGTTTGAGGTGACCTAAGGTTAACTAACTTGGGTTAGGTTAACCTAGGGTTAAGATGACCCATGGTTAACTAACTAAAGTTGGGTTAACCTAAGGTTAAGGTGACCTAAGGTTGACTAACTAGGGTAGGTTTAACCTAAAGTTAGGATGGCTTAGGGTTGATTACCTAGGGTATGGTTAACCTAAGGTTAGGATGACTTAAGATTAGGTTAACCTAAGGTGAGTGAACTAGGGTCACGTTAACCTAGGGTTGGTCAACTAGGGTCAAGTTAGCCTAGGGTTGGATTGGAAAATGATTTTGAAAGTTGATTTCATGCACTTGTAGAAAGGGTTTTGAAAAGTAACTTAAGTTATGCGAAGGACTTTGGTTCACAACCCTTTTGAAGATTATTTTCATAAAAATTTTGACTCTAGTCAAGAGTATAGTTTATATGGTTGGTGATTGAAGACCATTCCAAGGAAGATTTCCTCATGGCCATTATAACAATAATCTTGACAAGAGTGTAAGGGGTCCAAAAATCAATATGGTGATAACAACTTTTTAAGGCACCATCTCTAATGCGAAGATGGAGGGAATGAGTTTTTGATAACTATTTTTGAAAAGAGTTTGAAAACCATTTTTGTAGGAGGCCATTCTATCAAGAGAGGGTTCCATGGGGCCATTCCAACCATTACACTTAAAAGAATGGAAACCTTAAAAATTGGAGAATTGAAAAGCAACCTTTATGCAAGTTGAAATGTCATGATGCCAAAGCGAGAGTTAAGGGGTTAGTAGGGGATTTCCTAAGACATGATTTCTAAAGTCTCATCCTAAACTTCAAGGAGCCAACTCTTGGAACAATTTTTGGAAGAAATATAGAGCTTGGAAGTGGCATAAAAATAAGACCAATGTAAGCATTGTGGAACATGACAATAAGCATAAAATGAAGTCAAGCATACAAAACATAAACAAAATAGTAATATACAAGGGGTCATGACCACATACAAGACTTTTAGGCTATACCACATAAACAAGGGGCTCCTAGGTCATACCATCTTAAAGTAGGCTAGTGAGAGGTCTCCCTACACGGTAGCTCTCACTTGCTTTCCTCTAGGCATGATCTAAGAGCCTTCTTGGCTCAAGCATGCAGGAAAGGGGGGTTGAAGATGGGGATTAAAATAGGGAGTAGCCTAAGTAGGCTAGGAGGGAGGAGAGAAGAGTGGGGGAAGACACAAATGTAAAAGAGATACCACCTTTTACCTTCAACACACTTGTAGTCTTCCAAAGATGCTTTGATTGGAGCTTGAATGACTTCAAGGAGGCTTAGAGGGCTGGTTGGTAGTGTTTGATGGTGTATAAGGCTTTATATGTGAAGTATGTAGGCTTGGGGATGATGGAATCTATAGTTATAAGTGTTGGAGGGATGAAGTGTGTATAGAGACTCATAGTTCTGGAGTGACTTCAGCAGAGCTTCGCATAAAAAATCGGAGTTGGAAAATGCAAAGGGTGGTCTGGTATTTATAGAGATTCTGGAACAGGCCTGGCGCATGTACTACATGCACCTGGCCAAAATTTGACCCTGCGCATGTCCTACATGCGCAGGTACTGTTCCATTGCCAGAATGACACGTGGCACCCTATGTACTGGATAAATCTCGATTGTTGATCGAAAGTTGGTCGATCTGATCAAAATTTGAGTGCATGTAGCATACGGTCCATCACCGAGAAGGTTCGTCCAAACTTTGTCTCAATAATTGAGTCAATCAGGAAGGTTTCGGGGGAATCAGTCGCACTCGGGATGTTCTCCCAGGGTTTCCGATGAATTTTCATATTTTTGGAAAGTTTGAATTATGTTTGGAAGTGTGAGATATCGTCTTGGGAAATGTGCGTAAAAGGACAATTTTACGGAGCGTCTGTGGTACGCTCCGTGGGTGTTCGAAAGTAGCTATTTTCGTATCGTATGATCAAGGCCTTCGGGAAGCGATCTTTTTGATTGGATACGATCCGATGGAAAGTATTCTGAAAATATTTTTGGGAATTTCCAGATTTACGCGTTTCTCAAGTCATTTGACGATGCATTTTGATTAGGGAATCGGAGAAAAAGTCAACCTTGGTGGAGTGTCTGCGAGATGCTCCAGTGGTTGTCAAAAGTAGCCATGTTTAAGCCATACGATGAAGGGCTTCGGGAAGCGATCTATCCAATCAAGCCGTATCGATGGAAAGATCTATGAGCGAGTTTTCAAGAATTCCTTGATTTACGCGCTTCTCAAGTCAGTTGACGGTGAATCATAACCAGGGAATTGGGAGAAAAGATAATTTAGGCGGAGCGCCTGCAAGACTCTCCAGGGAACTTTTATTGAGTCGTGTGAGTTTAGTGTTGTAGGATCCTCCTCGGGTTAAACAAGGGTGTATGGTGAAACCCTTTGCTCAAAACCATTTGCTCGAAACCATTTGGGCTTCTAAAGGCAAAACGGTCATTTTGACTAGGATTGGCTGGAAATGGTCAGGAATGGTTTGGTGTGTTGTGTTAAGTGTGTAGGGTTGTTTAGGGATAGTTTTGAGAGAGTATTTTACTGTTTGGTGGGGTTTGCGCAGTGTTGAGGTGTTCAGGGGCAAAATGGTCATTTTGGCTGGAGTGGGCCGGAATAGGACCGGATTCAGACCAAATGGCATGTGGGGGACGCCTAATGGTTTAACAACATTTTGGAAGGATGGACTTATCATTTTAAGGGATTTTAAACTTTCCCAAAACGTGCCTGGAGGCTCAAAGGGCAGGTTTGGTCATTTTTCACTGAGTCAGGCTAGCAGGTGCCGGTGTTGACCTAGGTGTTGGTTTCCGAGACCGCCCGGTCTCAAAGAACTACCTGTGTAGTGTTGGTCTCCAAGAACACCCGTTCTTAGAGAATTACCTATAGGGGTGATATTGGTTCTTGAGAACACCTGGTCCTAGAAACCTACCTGGAAGGGTGGTGTTAGTCTCTGAGAACGCCCGGTCTCGGAGAACTACCAAATGACAGACATTCTACGTTGGCGGGCTAGCAGGCGCCAGAAGTGAACTGTCTAGAATTTGATGAGGTGTTGGTCCCTAAGATCGCTCGATCTCGGGAAGCCACCTGGATGGCGTTGGTTTCCGGGACCGCCCAGTCCAGAAAGCTGCCTGGAATGATGGTGCTTATGGCTCTAACAGGTCCTTGTGGGCCTGAGAAGCGACTAGTTAGTTGGATTGGAAATTGTAAGGCTCATCTTGAACCTGCATGTGTTGTGATGTTGGAAACCGAACCCGGTCGGGCCGAAGATTGCCGAGCGGGTAAAAATGGGGTGCTTACAGCTACCCCTCTTTTTCTGGCTTTGCTTGCCGAAGGCAGAAAAATAACAAAGTAAAGATCCCTTTTTGGTCGCGAGGCGATCGAAGGGACGATGTGCCAGTGAATTTAGAATTCTTTGGGACTTTTTATGAGTCGCCGGTTTGGAAAGCTTTGGAATTCAAAAAGCTTTACATTCCGGTCGGGGGTCGAGTTGTCGATTTGACATGGTTTAGTTTAGGACACTCAATTCTTGTGAGTGAATGTTGAAAGCTTGATATTCGGCTTTTGGCAAATCCTTAAGAGCAAATTCGGACTTTTGAAAGCTTGAAACTGATTTTGGCGGGAAGCCGAAGGGCGGAGCGCATGTAATACACGCACATTTGGTGATTTAAGCCTTGCGCATCTAATACATGCACTAGTTGGATTCTTGTGCTGGCGTGTCTGCTACATGCGCTAGCCCGTGGCATATAAACAGAGTAGGTTCGCATTTTCAGTGTTACTTTTTTGAGTTTTTGGTTGATTTTAGAATTTTCTCTGAAGGATTTTGAGGGGTTTTGCTTGGGGATCTTTAGAGGAGTGTTGGGTGACATCGGGCACCCCCCGGAAGTCGGCATTGTCGTCGGATTCTCGCCAGAAAGTTTGTTTCTCACCGGAACTTCAAAGGTTAGTTTTCGATAGTTTCTTTGATTTTGATGTATATATCTCTGTTTCTTGCAAATGATCTGCGTAACCCTATGTTTTAGGATGTTTAGAACATAATGATCGGATTGCTTTGTGATTTGATGGAGATTTGAGTGCGTTTTGAATGATTTTTCATGCTTGCGAAAATGGGTTTCTGCGGGATTCGAAAAAATCACCTCCATAGGCTTGGGAATTATGTGCTTATATGTGATTTTTGCAACGGACGTCTTAGAAAAATGCGTAGAACAATCGTATGAAATTTCATAATTTTTTAAAAAATTTTGAATTTTTGGATTTTTGAAAATTATGAAAAATAGGAAAGATTAAAGGAAATTAGAAAATGGATCTTATGGGTGGTCGAAAAATCATAAGACATCTTTGAAAAAATTGTAGTGATGTGCTTGAAGGTTCTAGGAATTTTTGCAAAAAATTTTTTTTTAAAGATAAAATTGAGACCGAGAAATTTTGAAAGCTGAAGGAACCATCCTAAAAACGGTGTTTGAGGAATGGACGTGTGTCGTGGAGTGTGAGGTTGCTTTGATTGATGTGGTGGAAGGCTGGAGATTGCTTTGGGCTATGTTTGTGGCTTGTGAAACGTAAGGGTGGCGACTTTTTAAGCCGAAACTCTGCCGAAATTTTCAAAGATTTTAACACTTCACTTTTAAAACTTTTCAATGAAGCAATTCCTTCTGAAAAAGGGCTTTTAAGGGTGAAAGCCCGGAGAAACAGTAACTTTAGAGAAATTTTTGGGAGCGGGATTTTGAAGGAGAAGACCTGAGAAACCAATTTTTGGGAAACTTGTGGAGCAGGGCTTTTGAAAGTGGAAGCTCGAGAAACCATTAAACCATTCAAATGACACTTCCCTGAGGGAACAGTTTCGAAAACCACTGGAAAATTTTTGAATCAGGATTTTTGAAGGAGAAAACCCGAGAAACCGATCTGGACTTTTGGAACCAAATGTTTTGAGGAAAAAGCTTGAAAACTGTTAGAAAATTTTTGAACCAGGGTTTTTTGAAGGAGAAAGCCTAAAAAACCAGTTTTGAAATTTTGAAACCAAACTTTTTGAGGAAAAAGCTTAAAAATTGTTAGAAAATTTTTTAGTAGAGTTTTTGAAGGGGAAAACCTGAAAAACTGATTTGAAATTTCGAAACCAAACTTTTTGAGGAAAAAGCTTGAAAACCGTTAGAAAATTTTTGAACCAGGGTTTTTGAAGGAGAAAACCCGAAAAACCGGTTTGAAATTTTAAAATGAGACTTTTTGAGGAAAAAGCCCGGAAAAACGTTAGAAAATCATGAAACAGGGTTTTTAAAGGGGAAAACCTGAGAAACCAATTTTGAATTTTGCAACCAAACTTTTTGAGGAAAAAGCTTGAAAACCTTTAGAAAATTTTTGAACTAGGGTTTTTGAAGGAGAAAACCCAAAAAAATCGGCTTTGAAATTTTGAAACTAAACTTTTTGAGGCAAAAGCTTGAAAACCGTTAGAAATCTCTAAACAGTGATAGGTGGGGCCCTTGCCCTTGCCCTTGCCCTTCCACTTTTTCTTTCTTTTTCTTTTTCTTTTTTTTTTTCTTTTTTTTTCTTTTTTTTTTTTTTTTTCTCCTTTTTTTTTCTTTTTTTTTTTTTTTTTTTTTTTTTTTGGTTCCTTTCTTTCTTTCTTTTTTTGTATATACATTGACGCATTTATCTTCGCGCTTTTCACATATAGTGATTGATTGATTCTCTTGAATGCTGTCATTTTTCAAGATGTTGGAAGTCGGGGGTGACGGTTCGGACAGGAGCCGCCACGGGAAGACGCCACAGATAGAGCTTGAGGAGGGGCGGCAGCAGTCGGGGTAACTCAGCTAGGGGTAGCAGCAGGGGTGGTTCAGCTTGGAGAAGTGGTCGGGGTGGCCCAGCGCGAGTAGGCAGCAGGGGCGTTTCTGTGCGGAGTAGCGGTAGAGTCGGTTCTCCTCGGTGTCGCGCCCAGATTTTTAGCACTTGAGGAATACACACACAAGTGGAAAAAATGCTGTACTCTCTCGTTAGAACTCATTCTCCTAGAAGAATGAGTGCGACTATGTTTGAATTGAAAATTGATTTGAACAAAGGGCTTTTAGAAAAGATTTGGAGTCGCCATTTAACTTGATTAAGGTGAGTTAAGTCACCTAAAAACTAAGCATAATCTGAAAACTACACTTAGGGTTTTGAAAAACGATTTTGAAAATATCTCCTCATGAGAGGGTTTTTAAGAAAACAGGTTGTTTGGCAACCTTTGAAAAATACGTAAGCCCTTCTTTGAAAATAACTCCTTTTGGTCTTTCGAAAACAGTGATCTAGGTTCGGAGGTTGGTTACGTATAGGGAAGACGCACTAAGCCATCACCCTACCCCGCCCTTGCGGTACCTACATGTCAATCTACCCTAGATTCACCTATGAGAGTCTTCAACTAACAAATGTTCAATCCTATCCACTTTAGAAAACAATGTTTAGAAAAACATGATGCTTGATATGCAAGTGCAAGAAAAGAGAGTTGATTTGGAAATAGATTTGAAAAGAAGAATTTGATTTGATTTTAGAAGAAAGATTTGAAAGGATAGATTTGAAATTGGAAAGTTTGAAAAATTAGAAATAAAGATTTGGAAATAGAAATTTAAAATTGGAAGTTTTAAAATAGATTGGAGATTTGAAAAGATTGTGGAATTTGAGATTTGAAAAATGTGGAGACCGCACCCATGAGGGTTGCCTACATATCCTTTTGGAGCAATCAAGTCAGACGTAGTTCGGACAAGAGTCCGATTGAAAATAGAAGATATGATTGGAAGAAAAAAATTGAGTTGGAAATTGGATTGGAAGATTGAGAGATTGAACTTTGATTGGAAGATTTGAAAAGACTTGACTTTGGAAAACTTGGTTTTAGGAAACCTAGACTTAAGGACTTAGAAAAGAAAGATTGGATTTGGCTTGGAAAGATTTTAGAAAAGAATTGACTTGAATATTGGACTTGAAAGATTAGGAAAGCTTGGATTTAGGAAGGGTTTGAATTTGGAAGTTCCATTTTAGGAAAGTTCCGTTTAAGAAAGTTTTGAATTAGGAAAAGTTCGAATTAGGAAAATGTCATTTTAGGAAAGATTTCGAATTAGAAAAGTTTTTGAATTAGGCAAGTGTTGGATTAAGAAAGTTTTGAAAAAGGAAACATTTCGTTTTAAGAAAGTTTTGAAATTGGAAAGTTTTGAATTTAGAAAGTTTAAACTTAGGAAAGTTTTGAACTAAGAAAGGTTTTAACTTAGGAAAGTTTTGAATTAAGAAAGTTTCAACTTAGGAAAGTTTTGAATTGAGAAAATTTAAGATTTACGGAAGATTTGAATTGGGAAATTTTCAAATAAGAAAGGTTTAAAAATTAGAAGGTTTGGGATTTGGAAAGTTTTAACTTAAGAAAGTTTTGAATTTAGAAAGATTTGAAATTTAGAAAATTTAAGATTTAGAAAGTTTTAGAATTTGAGTTTTAGAAAATCTTGAAATTAGGAAAGGTTTGAGTTTAGGAGAGATTTGACAACTTAGATTTGGAAAGTTAAGATTTGAAAGGGGGTCGAATTAAGAAAAGGGTTGAATTAGTAAAAATGTGGAAGCTTAATGTTTAAGGAAAGATTTGGAAGTTTTAGGAACCTTATGGTTTAGGAAAGTAGGGAATTAGGAGAGAGTTGAATTAGGAAAGATTTAGATTTTGAGTTTTAAAATTTAGGAAAGATTGTTATGTTTAAGTTTTGAAAACTTAAGATTTAGGAAAGTAGAAGATTAGAAAGGAGTTGGATTACGAAAGATTTGGATTAGGAAGGGTTAAGATTCCTATTTCCTAAAACAAAGGATTGGATTTTGTTTATAAAAGAGAAGGTTTGATTTTGTTTCCAAAAACGGAGGATTTGATCTAGTTTCCTAAACGGGGAGATTGGATTTGGTTTCCAAAAGGGAAGATGGGATTTGGTTTCCAAAAGGGAAGATGGGATTTGGTTTCCAAAAGGGAAGATTGGATTTGACAAGGATTTGGAAAAGGGAGTTTTAGAAACTCTAGATTTGGAAGTGTATAGTTTTGACGTAGAAAATAGGTTTTGGAAACTTATGATTTTGATGTAGAAAGGGAGGTTTTGGAAACCTAGGTTTGGGAAAAGGTTAAAAATCACGTTTTTGGAAAGAAAATTAGGGTTTCCTAATTGTGGGTCGTAGGATTTGACTTGGGTTCTAAGGAAAGAGTTTTTTAGAAAGTGCGTTTTTGGAAATGAAAATTTTGGAGGAATATTCTAAAGAGGAGTTTTTTAGGAAGCGTATTTTGAAAAGAATTTTAGGAAGGAAGTTTTTGGAAAGTAAAACTTTGAGAGAGTTTTGAAAATAAGATTTTGGAAAAAGCTTTTAGGAAAGAGTTTTTAGGAAAGTGAATTTTGAGGAGAGTATTTTGGAAATGAGTTTGAAAAGAGAAGTTTTGAAAAATAGATTTTTGGAGGGAGTTTTTGAAAATAACTTTGGAAAGAAGAGTTTTTAGAAATCATATTGAAAAAGTGGGTTTTAGAAAGAGAGACTTTTGAAAAGAGAGTTTTGTGGAAAGTATAAAAACGTCTCATTTTCCTAAAGCGATTCTAACCATAAGAAGGTTAGAACCACTTTAAGAAAGTGGTTTTGAAAACAACAAGATTTGAAAATATGGATCATAAAAGTCATAAAAGTCACTTTAAATGTAACACTTTCCTAAAGCAACCCTAACCATGGAAAGGCTAGAATCACCCTAGGATTGTATTTTGAAAAGAAGTTTCGAAAAAGGAGATTTTGATGCAATTTTGAAAACAAGTTTAATGCAAGCTTTGAAAACGAGTTTGAAAACGATTTTTGGAAGATGCAAGATCATGATATGCACAATGCAAATTTGGGATCGTGAACATACAAGGTTAAGGCTTCACCACATAATCAAGGGGGCCGAACCCACGTGGTCTCCGGTTAGACTAAAAGAAAGCCCCCGACACGGTGACCCTCCAATAGTCCAATCCTACACATGGACCGGGAATCCCCTTATTTCAAGCATGCAAAGAAAGAGGGGAAAGGGATAGGGGATTAAAATAGAGAAAACCCAAGTGGGTTAGGAGAGAGAAGAGAGGGGGGGGAGAAGTGTAGAAACTTAAAGAGAAAACCTACCTTGTGTCTTCTTTATTTTGCTTAGCCTTGCGCGCTTTGCTTTCTTGCTTTTTCTTCGGTCTTCGCTTTAGTCTTCGAGAGCTTCAAGTTGCAGCAATCCAAGTCTTCAATGGAGGGTTGGAGGCTAGTGTATAAGTATATAGGGGGGAATAGGAGTGTATATGAGACTAGGGTTTGTGTATGGTGGATAGGGTTTGGAAAACCTAGAGAAGCTAGGGTTTAGGATGTGTACGAGCTCTGTATGTTGAATATTAGGATTTTTAGATTGAGTTTGCGGACCTCTTTCACGCTGGAGGAGGCTCTGTATTTATAGACATGAGATAGACCTAACACTTGTTGCAGTGGCGCTAGGGCAAAATTCCTCTTGGTGCCACTAGAAGTGGCGCCAGGCCATTTCTTGGCTTGGCGCCACTACTAGTGGCGTCAGCAAGTTAGGAAAGTTTGTTAAGTTGGCAAACAACGTATCTTTGATAGATTTGAGCGCTTGTACTAGTGACTACCATGCAATTTCTTACCTGGCTTCACTAGGAGTGACTCCGGAAAGTCTGGGAAGGATTTCAAGGACCGAGATTGGCCCGGAAAGCTAGAAAAGGGCAGGAACACTTAGAACAGTGTCTCAGAGTTATTTGATTTAAAAAATGAAGATAGGATGTGTTGGAAGGATTGACCAGGCCATTAGGGGCAAAACGGTTAATCGGGCCAGAAAGCTGCCGGGACGGATCTGAAATGTCTGAAAAAAAGACTCGAGATGTGAAAAAATTATTCAAAATGTTCCCAAAGGCTTGCCGGTTTGATACCCAGAGCCGGTGTGGTTGGAAAAGACAACCGGCCCATCAGGGATAAAACGGTCATTTTGCATTGGATTTGCCAGAACTGACTCGGAATGGTCCAAAAAGGTAAAGAAAGGTTGAGAATACTATAGGAAGCATTTTTGGGACGTTACCGGTTTGATACCCAGGGCGGGTGTGGTTCCCGGGGCATTCGAATGCCTGGGGGTAAAATGGTCATCTTGACCGGAAGGTCTCGGAATTGGCTCGAAACTGACCAGAAGGCACCTAATCATGCTGGATTGCCTTTAAGACAATCTTGGAAGGGTGGACTTACCATTTTGAGGACTTAGGTGTGTTCTCGAGAAGCGTGCCGTAAAATGGCCCTAGGGGTAGTTTGGTCATTTTTCACCAAAGTGGGCTAGCAGGCACTGGTATTGACCTGGGTTTTGAGTGTTTCCGTCACTCTGATGGCGGTTGCGTAATATAGGGGTTTGTTGGCAATTCCCTATATCAGCCTATTTGTTAGTATTTCTGCTACTCTAACGATTGCGATGTTTGCGAGTATTTTCACTACTCTGACGGTTTGCGATCATTCCCGAGATTGCCTGATCTCGGGAAGCTGCTAAAGAAACTTAGCGCCTGAGAATCAACTTTCTCGAAAGGCATGCCTAAACGGACATTTCTGCATTAGCGGGCTAACAGGCGCCAAAGGTGGACCGTTCTACCATCTAGGGGACTTGGGGTCTCGTCCCGATCGACAGGTTTAAAGGGACTTACCATTCCAAAGTGATTTTCTTTGAAAAATGTGCCAGACCATCTCGAGGAATCAACTGTCTCAAGAGAGGGATTGAAATTGGAATTGGACTTGGAAAGGGGACTTATCGTCTTCGGAAAGACACGCCTGACTTAGAATTGGAAAGGGGACTTATTGTCTTCGGAAAGACGTGCCTGATATGGAGTTGGAAAGGGGTCTCATCGTCTTTGAAAAGATGGGCCTGATTTGGGATTGGAAAGGAGGCTTACCATTTTTGGAAAGACATGCCTGATTTGGATTTAGAAAGGGGACTTACCGTCTTTGGAAAGACGTGCCTGATTTGGATTTGGAAAAGGGACTTACCGTCTTCAGAAAGACGTGCCTGATTTGGATTTGGAAAGGGGACTTACCGTCTTTGGAAAGACGTGCCTGATTTGAATTTGGAAAGGGGACTTATCGTCTTCGGAAAGACGAGCCAGATTTAGAATTGGAAAGTGGACTTACCGCCTTCGGAAAAACAAGCCTGATTTGGAATTGGAAAGGGGACTTACCGTCTTCGGAAAGACATGCCTGATTTGGAATTGGAAAGGATAATGCCCCTTAAGGGCATTTCAGTTATTTTGCCTCTATTTGGGCCCAGTGGGGCCCGCGAAATGATGAATTGATGGGATTAGACTTAGAAAGTTGATTTGGATTAAAATATGCCCACCATGACTTGAACACAAGTTTGGACGGAGTGGAGACCGCCGAGCGGTAAAAAATGGGGTGCTTACACTTGGGGCGGCCGCAGTGGGTCACAACGATCTTTGAGCAGGACAGCTTGTAGCGGGAGCTCCGTGATGGGGCAGCCTTCAACGGTTCTCGATGAGAGATTTGAGGATGAGGTTGACTCGTCCATGGACCCTCGGACAGGATACGGTATGGCTTCTGTTCGGGACAAGCGGAGAGATACTTCATTTACCGACGACCAGCTAGCCATTCCTGATATTCCCCCACTACGTGATTTGGCGTTCCCCCCGAACTTGTATTCGCTCTACGGTCGGATGCCATCATCTACCCACAGTTCCTTTAGAAGGGCCAGTATCTCGACCTTGAGGGCTATGCAGGCGTCATCTCCATCTTATCAGGACTTTTTGCATTGGATTGGTTTCGGTGCTTTTATGACCTTGCAGACAGACAGATTCGATCATGGGATCGCTACGGGGTTGTTAGAGCGGTGGTTCGGGGAGACAGGGATCGTACACTTGGTGGGTTTCGAGTTGGGACCTACCCCTGTCGACTAGGCTATAATTACCGGGCTATCTTTCGGAGGGGTTCCGATCTCTTTACGGGACGTGTCTCTGGAAAAGGCCCGTCTTCTCTTGGGGTTGCCAGGGCTCGGGGGCTCGAGTTTCCCAGCTTCACTTTTATGCTCTGCCCGGATAGCCCTTGCTTTTGAGCCTTCACCAGATGACTAGATTATTATGAGGCGCCGATTAGTGCTGTACGTCGTCTTTAGTTGCTTTTGCAACAATAATAGGTCGACGGTCCATTTGTCTCTGGGGAGCCTGGTAGCGGACCTGGATACGCTAGACTATGCCGATTGGGGCGCTTTTACCTTTGCTTGCTTCTTACGAGGGATGAGGGTGAGGGCATCCGGCGCCTAGGGGAGCTTAACGAGCTTTTGGCCGTTTCTAGTGTGGTGGAGCTATGAGTATTTGCCAGTTCGCCGACCGGAGGTGTTAGCGGGTGATGCCTTCCCATGGGCCATGAGGTGGGCCAGGAAGCAGGTAGTACAGCGATCCTTGCTCACAGATTTTGTAGCCCTCAGGGCTAACTTAGAGTTGCTGAGGCCTTGGGCAACTTATCACCGGTCCACCTAGTATGCTGGCATGAGGGATGTCATCCTTTTATCCAGGTCGCGGATCACCTTCAGGGGCCTTGTGTCATGGGAGACGTACCTCGGGGAGCGTTATTGGCGGCAGCTTCATACTGCCTTCCGCGCGGCCGTGGATTCTCCCCAGTATATGTTTGGACTTTCTCGTGCCAGGGTAGAGATCCCTTATATAGTCAGGGTTCCTGGTGAGCGGTTCCTGCTTTCGCCGGTTATGGATTATGAGGCTCACTTTTGGGCGAGATCTATTGGCGCTTTCACCCAGCTGGATCTGGTGGTCGGAGGGCAAGTGGCCAGCCATGAGGTGGTGAAGCTCTGGCGTCGAGCTCAGGGCTTTGTTTTTTAGCAGTACCTAGCAGCTTGCCAGGCACGAGATCAGTATCGTGTTGAGGTGGAGGGCCTGACTGCCTGCATATCTCTGATGGAGGCCTGTTGGGTATGTTATTTATGGTTCATTATTTTCACGTTCCTTATGCATCCCCTGTGTTCTGACGTTAGCTCTTCTTTCCTTTTTGTCTTTTTCTTTGGTTAGAGTCCTTTTGATGCGGGAGCTTCCTCCAGCCAACCTTCTCCGTATGTGCCGGACTTGGATGATTTTGGTTTGGGCGATGACCTTGCTCCTTGAGGCACCCCTTTTTATCTGTTGACAAAGTTGTAGTTCAGTTAGTTTTTATGTTTTTGAGGCCGTATGTTGGCCTTCATGGATCATGACTGTATGATGATTTTATATACATTATTTCTATTATCTTTTGTTCCTTTACGTGCGATGATGATTATTTCTCCTTTTTTTTCTGATCTTGTTTTGCATGCTTGTATGTGTATATATGATGAGTATGAATGTGAACACAGGAGTACAAAAATCATGATAGGTTTAAGAAATGGTAGATATATGCAAACCTTTAGTTAGTGTGAAAATGGTGAGTATATTTGTCGCACACATTCAGGCAAAGCATACATATATATATAGTTTTATGTAAACCAACCCAGATGTAGATTGGACGTTTGTTAAAAACTATTGCTTCGGCCTTTTGCTCTTGCTTCGAAATCTCCCTTTTTTTGTTATGCTCTTTTCTTGTCACGTTGAGATAGTAGTTGCCCCGTTTCTAGGGTTTTTATTTTTGGATCCGACTCCCCTTTCTTTCAGGGGCTTTATGTTTGATCTGGCAGACTTTCCAGCTAACAGTCGAAGTAGCCTTTAGTAAAGGAGCGAGCAGTTTTCATCCTCAATCCGAGAAGACTTTACTTTGGACTGTAATGTAGGCTAGGTAATGGGTGATGAATGAAGGGGTATCCAGGCTCAAACGATTTTTTTTTTTTTGGAGTGATAGTAACCAGAACCACCTTGAGTAAGCTTTTGCTGCTTTGTTCCCTTTTCTTTTTCGGATATCGCCATTTCCTCTTGAACTTGTTTAGACTAAGCAATCTTTCCTGATCTGAAGGGACTTTCTGTGGGTTGTAATGTGGCCAGGTTGCGGGTTTTTGAAGGAAAGGGTATTGATGGCTTAAAGCGTGATGTGGTTTTTGGGGTTTACTGGTGATCACCTTTTCAGGTCTTTTCCTTTTGTCTGCGGGCTTCTTTCTCTGTCTCCCTTCTTTTTTCTCTCCTCTCTTCTTTGTACAAATTTGTGCCCATATAGGGCTTGTTATTTCCTTTAGTTTTTGCCCCAGTATAATTGCTTGCACAATCTATTGACTCTCAAGAGGCATCGATTGTTATTTCATTTTCATCATTCATTCTTTTTTTTTTTGGAGTATTGCGTTGTTTCCCTCCTTTTTTGATGTAGGAGGGGCCCTTCTTTCTCTCCATGCTCCTTTTCGTCACTTTTTCCTTCGAGTTTGCTTTTGCCCATTGTAGAGAGTGATCACCAGTGTGGGTTTTTCAAAAGAATATAATTTGGCTCAAAAGGAGTTTTTCAAAGAGTGTTCTTTTAACTGTATGGTAGTAGAATAGATGGCCCCTCTTCCTTCCAGACAAGATTGCTTAAACTATGCAGTTCAGTTTTAGAGCTTTTTGCGTTGTCCTTTAAAACAAACAGGAGTTAGCTTAACTGTTCTGTTACTCACACTTTCGAGAGTCTAACTATCAATTGCTTTGCCATGGCGTCCTTCGGAAACCACCTTTTTTGTGACCCACTCTCTTTTCTTCCTTTTGCTATCTTTCTTTTGGATCAGAAATGGTCCCCCCAGGCGAGGATGCACGTACCATCCCTCCTTTCAAGTTAGGGCATAACAACAAGAAATGAAATTCTAAGAAAGAGTAAGTACCAAAGATGATAAATGCAAATTTTGACTTCTTTCATTTCAAAAGTTCTGTTTACATGATGAGCTCTTGATTAGCAAAAGATGAAAGTAGAGTTAACGAAACAAAGATTAACAGGAAAGTAAGGACAAAGTTTGGTAGAAGAACATCCCTTTGGTAATCACTTCTTCAGGCAGGCTTTGGGACCACGCCTACCTCCTCCATGCTCCATTTGCTGGCTTCTTCACTTGGTTGTGCTGGGTGAATTGATGCGTCAACTATGGGGTGGCAGAGATCAACAGCCATAATGTAACCAGGGCTTCCTCATTTTCCTTCTTTTACTTTAGTGGGGTCAGCGGGGTTGTGCATCCCTTCTTGGGACTTCTGCTGGCTTTCCTTTAGTTGGGCAGTTTTCTCTTGCTCGGCTTCTTGGAATTTCATAACCAGGCCTTCTTCAGAGGCTTGCGACGACTTTTCCTTGCTTCTTCTTTTTCGGCTTCTTTTTTATCAATTTCTGCAAACAGGCTATCCAGATCGCCTTCGTTGAATTCAAAGGGTAGGTTTGGCAGTTTCAACTTATAGATGCCCCAACCCATATCCTTGTAATCAAAAAGCTATTCTTTCAGGCGAGCTTCGGCTTCAGCATATCTAGGATGTAGGAATTCTTCTCCCCAGCCATCAATAGGTGCAGCATCATTGGGAATGTTTGCAAGAGGTTCATCCACAGGCCAGTCGAAAGGGTCTTGCTCTCCACTTGTATTGTAGAGGTAGATGGGGCATGGTAGCAGTTCTTCCTCCCAATCGCTTTTAGTGTCTAACTCACTCTCGAAGTACTCTGTGGTTATGATGCTATCAGGATCTGCCTCATCCTCGGTGATGATGTTGGCAGCATGGTCTGGTAAGGGATTTGCCGTGACATTAGGCGTGGGGGCCGGCTTTGTTTCTTGGGTGTTGATGACCTTATTTTCAATGAGGTCTTGAATCTTATGCTTCAAAGAGAAACAAGATTCTGTGTTATGCCCTTGTCCCCCAGAATGGTACTCGCAGGTAAGGGCAGGGTTGAAAGTTAGCGGTAGTGGGCTTGGCAATGGCCGCGGGGGAATAGGGTTTATATGCTTGGCCTTGAGGAGCTCATGATAGGCCTCTGTCTGGATGCATGCCAAACGTGTGTACTCTCGGTTCTGTCGGTTGTTGTTTTTGTTGGGGTTGAAGTATGGTCGGGCTACAGCAGGTCTAGTTGGGGGTGCTTGGGTAGCAGCAACGGGGATGTTGATGATGGGAGCAGGCGGTGAAGGTCAAGCTTGGTATTGGGGGTAATATGGTTGTTGCTGCGTAGGTAGGATAGCAGATACTTCTCCCTCTTTCTTGCCCGTGCCCCGAGTGGTTGCCACTTTCTTGGCCGCGTTCGCAAATCCCTCACTTGTCTTGGCATAGGGGTTAGTGATTCTGCCAGTTTTTAGCCCACTCTTAATTATTTCCCCTTGCATTATCAGCTCTTAAAAGCGCTTCCCGATACTCAAGCACAGGCGCTCATAGTACAGTCCTTGGAAGGTGTTCACAAACAGCTATACGTATTCTTTCCCTAGCAGTGGAGGGTTAACTTGCGCAGCTGCCTCTCTCCATCTCAAAGCATAGCTTTTGAAGCTCTCTTTTTTGCCTCGAGTCATCATTATTAAGGCTTTTTTGCCTCGAGTCATCATTATTAAGGCACATCTGTCCATGGTCAGGTCATTGTTATGCCAATATTGAGATCGGAAGGCTGTGACTAATTCATTCCAGGTCGTTATTTTCCTCAAGTCTAGGCGAGCAAACCATTGTAAAGTGGGCCCAGTTAGGCTGTGTTAAAACAATTGCATCAGAAGAGTAGCGGAAATACTCACACCGTTAGAGTGGCGGAAACACTCAAAACCCAGGTCAACACCAGTGTCTGTTATCTCACTTCGGTGAAAAATGACCAAACTACCCTTAGGACCTTTTCCGAGACTTTCCGGTCAAGATGACCATTTTGCCCCTAGGCATCTGAACGCCCCGGGAACCACACCGACTCTGCGTATCAAACCGGTAATGACCCGAGAATACTTTTTATAGTATTCTCAATCTTCCTTTACCTTTTCGGACCATTCCGAGTCAGTTCCGGCAAACCCGGTACAAAATGACCGTTTTGCCCCTGGTGGGCCGGTCTCCATTTCCGACCACACCGGCTCTGGGTATTAAACCGGTAACCTCCCGAGAATACTTTTTATAGTATTCTCAATTTTCCTTTACCTTTTCGGACCATTCCGAGTCAGTTCCGGCAAACCCGGTACAAAATGACCGTTTTGCCCCTGGTGAGCCGGTCTCCATTTCCGACCACACCGGCTTTGGGTATCAAACCGGTAATGACCCGGGAACACTTTTTATAGTATTCTCAATCTTCCTTTACCTTTCCGGACCATTCTGAGTCAGTTCCGGCAAACCTGGTGCAAAATGACCGTTTTGCCCCTAGTGGGCCGGTCTCCTTTTCCGACCACACCGGCTCTGGGAATCAAATCGGCAACCTCTGGGAACATTCTAAATAATGTTTCCAGATCCTAAGTCTTCTTCTGGGACAGTCTGAGTCTGTCCCGACAGTTTTCTGGTCCGGTTGACCGTTTTGGCCCCTAAAGGCCCCGTCGACCTTTCCGACACATTTTACCCTCACTTTTCAAGTCAAATACCTCCAGGACACTATTTTAAGTGTTCCTGCTCCTTTCCGGCCTTCCGGGTCACTCCCGGCTCCTTCAAATCATTCCCGGACTTTCCGGAGTCACTCCTAGTGAAGCCAGGCCAAAGTTTACATGGTAGTCACTAGTACAGGCGCCCAAATCTAGTCAAAGATACGTTGCTTGCCGACCTTAATTGTTTCCTAAATGGCTAGCGCCACTAGCAGTGGCGCCAAGCCAAAAAATGGCCTGGCGCCACTACTAGTGGCGCCAGTGTAAATTTTGCCCTGGCGCCACTGCAACAGGCGCCAGGCTTGTCTTCCCTCTATAAATACAGAGCCTCGTTCAACGTGAAGGGGGTCTGCAAACTTAACCTAAGAATCTCATATTTCGATACACAGAGCTCGAGCACCTCCAAAACCCTAGCCTCCCTAGGTTTTTCCAAACCTTAGCCACTATACACAAACCCTAGCCTCCTATACACTCATACACTCCTCTATACACTCATACCCTAACCTTCAACCATCTTGGGAAGACTTGAAGAGCTGCCATCTAAAGCTTGAAGACAACCCTTGAAGACTGAAGAAGAAGACCAAGACGAAGACCGAAGACCGAAGACTGCACGGCGCGCAAAATAAACGAGAAACAAGGTAGGCTCCCTATTTAAATTTCCGCATTCCCCCTCTCTCTTCTCTCTCCAACCCACTTGGGTTTTCTCTATTTTAATCTCCCATCTCTTTCCCCCCCTTTCTTTGCATGCTTGAAACAAAGGGATTCCCGGTCCATGTGTGGGATTGGACTATTGGAGAGTCACCGTGTCGGGGGCTTTCTTCTAGTCTAACCAAAGACCACGTGGGTCCGGCCCCCTTGATTATGTGGTGAAGCCTTAACCTTGTATGTTCACGACCCCAAATTGCATTGTGCATATCATAGTCTTGCATCTTCCAAAACTCGTTTTCAAAGTTGTTTTTCAAAAAATCGTTTTCAAACTTGTTTTCAAAATTGCATCAAAATCTCTTTTTCAAAAACTTGTTTTCAAAACCACAATTCTAGGGTGATTCTAGCCTTTCCATGGCTAGGGTTGCTTTAGGAAAGTGTTATATTAAAAGTGGCCTTTTGGCCTATATTTTCAAACTTTGTTTTCAAAACCACTTTCTTAAAGTGGTTCTAGCCCTCTCATGGCTAGAATCGCTTTAGGAAAGTGAGATGTTTTTGTACTTTCCAAAAACTCTCTCTCTCTCCAAGAATTTCCTCCTAAAAATTCCTTTTTCAATATACTTTCCTAAAACTCTCCTCTTCAAAATTGTTTTCAAAAACTCCCCTCCAAAATCTATTTTTCAAAACTCTCTTTTTCCACTCCTCTCCAAAATCTTTTCCTCAAAATCCACTTTCTAAAAACTCTCTCCAAAAATCTTTCCAAAAACTCTCTTTCTAAAATCTTCTTTCTAGAAATTCCCCTCTAGGATTTCCCTTCCAAAATCTACATTTCTAAAAACACACCTTCCAAAACTCCTTCTCTTTAAAATCTTTTCCAAAAACTCCCTTTCTAAATTCACTTTCCAAAAACTCCTCCCTAGGATTCCTTTCTAGAAAAACCTTCGTTTCTAAAAACACACTTTCCAAAAACTCTTTCCTTAGAGCCCCAAATCAAGCCCTAGAACCCACAATTAGGAAACCCTAATTTTCTTTCCAAAAACACAATTTTCAAACTTTGCCATAAACCTAGGTTTCCAAAATCTTTTGTTTTCTACATCAAAACTATACATGTTTCCAAAACCTATTTTCTACGTCGAAACTACAATTTTTCAAAACTAGGGTTTCTAAAATTTCCCTCTCCAAATTCTTGTCAAATCCTATCTTCTCTTTAAGAAACCAAATCCAATCTCCCCGTTTAGGAAACTAGATCCCGTCCTCCGTTTTAGGAAACAAAATCCAACCTTTCTCTTTTAGAAACCAAATCCAATCCCTTCCTAATCCAAATCTTTCCTAATTCCAATCCTTCCTAATCTTCCACTTTCCTAAATCTTAAGTTTTCAAAACTTGAACATAAAAATCTTTCCTAAATTTTAAAAACTCAACTTTCAAATATTTCCTAATTCAACCCTTTCCTAATTCTACCCTCTTTTCAAATCTTAACTTCTTAAACCTAAGTTTTCAAACCTTTCCTAAACTCAAGCCTTTCCTAATTTCAAGACTTTCTAAAATTTAAACCTAGAAACTTTCTAAATCCTAAATTTTCTAAATTTCAAATCTTTCTAAAATTCTAAGCTTCCTAAATTTGAAACTTTCTTAAGTTAAATCTTTCTAAACCCAAATCTTTCCAAATTCTAAACTTTCCAAAACTTCAAAATCTTTTCAAATCTAAAACTTTTCTAAATTCAAAACTTTCTTAATTCAAGACTTTCTTAAGTTGAAAACTTTCTTAATTCAAACATTTCCTAAACTGAAAACTTTCCTTTTTCAAAACCCTTTCCCAAAACGAAACTTTCGTATTTTCAAAACTTCCTTGTTTTCAAAACTTTCCAAAATCAAAACTTCCCTTTTTCGAACATTTCTAAATTCAAAATTTTCTTAATTCAAAAATTTCCTAATTTCAAAACTTTCTTAATTTTGAAACTCTCCTAATTTGAAAACTTTCCTACTTCAAAGCTTTCCTAACTCGAAAACTTTCCAAAAATGAAACTTTCCTAATTCGAAACTTTCCTAAATCGAACATTTCCTAATTCAAACATTTCTTAAATCCAACCTTTCCTAATCTCCTAAACCTTCCAAGTCAAGTCAAACCTTTCCTAAGTCTCTTTCCTAAGTCTAGGTTTCTTAAAACCTTCATCTCTCTAAAAACAAGTCTAAATCTTTCTTCCAAAATCAATCTTCTCAAATCCAAGTCCAATCTTCTCAATTCCAATTTCCAATCTCCTTTTCTAATCTCAATTCAATCTCTTTCTTCCAATCCAACCTCTCTCTTCAAATCAATCTATTTTCAATCGGACTCTTGTCCGAACTACGACTGACCTGATTCCCCCAAAGGGATACGTAGGCAACCTTCATAGGTGCGGTCACAATACTTTTCAAACTTTCAATTCCACCCTCATGGGTGTGGTTTTCAAAATCTTCTCAAATCTCAAATCTCAAATTTCAATTTCAAAATTTCTATTTTCAAATTCCTATTTTCAAGTTTTCAAGCTTTTCAATTTCAATTCTATTTCTTCAAATCTCTTTCAAATCAAATCCAACTTCTTTTCAAATCTATCTTTTCATTCTCTTATCTTGCACTTGCATATCATGCATCATAGTTTTCAAACATTGTTTTTCAAAGTGAATAGGGTTGTCCATTAGTTAATTAAAGGCTCTCATAGGTGAATCTAGGGTAGATTGACATGTAGGTACCGAAAGGGCGGGGTAGGGTGATAGCTTAGTACGTCTTCCCTACACGTAACCAACCTCCGAACTTAGAATCACTGTTTTCGAAGGCCAAAAAGGAGTTATTTTTCTAAAAAGGGCTAAATGTTTTCCAAAGGTTGCCAAACAACCCGTTTTCCTAAAAAACCCTCTCTTGAGGAGATATTTTCAAAATCGTTTTTCAAAACCTTAAGTGTAGTTTTCGGACTATGCTTAGTTTTTAGGTGACCTAACTCACCTTAATCAAGTTAGGTGGCGACTCCGAATCTTTTTCAAAAGCCCTTTATTCAACCTATTTTCAATTCAAACCTAGTCGCACTCATTCTTCTAGGAGGGTGAGTTCTAACGAGAGAGTACAGCATTTTTCCCGCTTGGGTGAGTATTCCTCGAGTGCGAAAAATCTGGGCGCGACAGGTACGGACTGACGTTCGGAGGACGGGGGTCACTCGTGTTCCTCTTCTTCCTTTTCTTGGAGCAATGGTGACCTACAATGCAAGCAGTCTCACCAAAGCTATGGCTAGTCTTTTGATGAGATTGGGGGGGGGGGGGGGAGGAGAAGAAAACAAATAATAATGAAAAACAAAACAAAAAGATCACATGTTAGGTTCTTGATTTGGAAAGGTTTTATGCAATGTATGGCCTAAGGATGCCCATGCTTCTTGAGGGGAACTAAGCATGATGTTTTGGCTCATGTCTGGAGATAAGGGATTGTCCCTGTATGCAAATACTATATCTGTCCCTGTTCATCCATTCATTCGTAGATTTATTTGACAATAAGAACGATTTTATTAAGATGATTCTTTTGAGTATATAAAATTTCTCAAAAATACATAGAAATGGGGAAGGGGAACATTTTCCTTGGGACTTTCACCTATTCTATATTTACATCATAGAACCTCAAACTACTCTTGAGCCTCCGGGTCTGCTTTGTTGGTAGGAGCCCTTGATTTGAATTGCTCTCTTGTCTTCTTGGCAACCTTATCTCCATGGGCGAATAGGGATTGGAGCCCTCCTTATGACATAACTTTGATGCATGCCGTGAATCCTTAGGGTCTCGTGGTATCCTTAGGAGTTTTGGGTTGGCTTGAATTACACGAGAAGGTCTTTGAGCCTTTTTATAGGGGTTGATTGGATGCATGAAGATGCAATGACTTGAGTTTGAAAACTCTTGTCTTGAAGTGAGTTCCAATGCATGAGCAGTTATGATACATGTACATAGAAGCAGCAAGAATTAGATAGCATAACAGCAGGGATTAAATAAAATTTATAAGGAAAAATAAAGCGGTCGCCCTTCCCTCGATTTTGAAATTGACGCGTGTGTCCTAAATTCAGCAGAGGTTAGGCTATGCATGGGGTACTACATGAGCATGAGGTTGGGAGTTTACTAATGCTTCCTAAAAAGCTCGGTTGCCGAACCTTCAAACCTCCGGCGTCCACCTCTGAAAGGGTGAACTCCATCTTTGGTTGGTGGTTCGAGCGGGGGAACTATCAAGAGACCGTAGGCTAAGGAACTGACACAGCATCCGCCCACAGTCAATATACTGTTCCCCCTTTTATCTAGAAGGGTAGTAACCAGGTATTACATGTAAGATGCAAATGCAAGTGAGCGCACCAAGTGTGTGTGGAATTTTTGAAAATGGAGGAAAGGACCCAACAACACACATCACATCCTGTCCATTCATTCACATACATGGCAATAAATAAGACATGAAACAAAAATGTGAACAAAGGTCCACCTACAAAAGACAAATGCAAAGAGTTAGTAACTTTTTGGAAAACTCCATGCAAGGCAAAATGGATGGTCAATGCAAAAGCATGATTGTAGGCAATGAATGCAAGCGATGACACTTATTTGAAAATCATTTTGAAAAATAAGGTTTGCATTGGAAAATTGAAAATTTTGAAGAGTGGATAAAACTAGACAAAGTAGCTGGAAATTCTTGGTGAGTGAAGGGTGAAGAGACATGTTAATGGCCTAACCCTCTGAGTATTCTCTAATGGAGTCGCCAGCTGTTGCGCCCCGGTTTTTGGGTGTCCAAGATCCTTTTAGCTTGGAGACCTTAAAGCACCGAACTCTGTCACTAGAACGCGTCCTCCTAGAAGGACAAGTGCGACTGGGTTTGAAAATTGGTTTGACTAAGGGCTTTTTAGAAAAATAGGAGTCGCCACCTAACTTGATTAAGGTGAGTTAGGGCACCTAAAACTAAGTGTTGATCCGAAGATTAGACTTAGGGTTTTTTGGAAAAGGTTTTGAAACTCCTTCAAGAGAGGGTTTTTAAGGAAATAAGTTGTTTGGCAACCTTTGGAAAGATTTAAGCCCTTTTGGAAAATAACTCTATTTTGGTCATTTGAAAACAGAAATCTATGGTTCGGGGCTAGTTACGTGTAGGGAAGATATCCTAAGATCATCACCCTACCCCGCCCTTTCGGTACCTACATGTCTAATCACCCTTTGCTCACTCACTAGAATAACCGATTACCATTGTCCACTTAATATCCACTTTAGAATTTTGAAAACAAGGTTTAGACATCACTTTTCGGATGGATGATGCATGATGCAAGTTTTTAGAAGACGTTTGAAAATAATAAGGGTTTTGAAAGAGTTTGGAATAGGAACGTTGAATTGATTAGAATTTTTGAAAAAGGGATTAGAGTTGGAATAAAAGTTACGACCGCACCATTTTAGGTTGTCTACATATCTCATTTGGTGAGAATTAGATCAATCGTAGTTCAGGCAAGATCCCGATGAAAAATAGGTACATTAGGGCCTTTGGAATGTTCAAAGATACTTTGGGATCTTTAGAGAAGTTTAAGATACTTGGAGGTCTTTGGAAAAGTTTAAGACACTTTGAGGTCTTTGGAAAAGTTTAAGACACTTTGAGGTCTTTGGAAGTTAAAGACTCTTTGTGGTCTTTGGGAAAGTTTAAGACACTTTGAGATCTTTGGAAGTTGAAGACTCTTTGTAGTCTTGGAAGTTGAAGACCCTTTGTGGTTTTGAAGGTTTTGAGTTAAAATTGGATGGTTGAGTATTTTGAAAATATTTTTGGATTAACTTAAAGGAGTTTTGAAACAAAAAAAATGCTGTGACATGATTCAAGAGAACTTGAAAGTGTTTTTGAAGCCTTATTTCGAAAACCTTGGAGGAATGTTTTGATGAATTAGTTTTTGAAAGTGGTTTTTGGAAATGGCTAAGGGTTTGAAATTCTAATATGGACAACCTTAAGGGTTGTTCTTGATTTATCACTTTTCCTTGGAATCCCTAACCATGAGAGGGCTAGGGATACCTTAGTTTTGTGACCTTTTGAAAGCATTTTTGGAAATGTCTTGAAGGTGGAGTGTAGGGACAATTGAAGAGTTCATGGAGTTGGCTTTTTGAAATCACGAGAGTAGGGGGTATTGGAGAAATGGGTAATGTGAATAGTTTAAAATTGAATGATCATTTAGAAAATGGTTCAAGAGTTAGAACCTTGAAGTGTATTAACCTAGATTGGGTTGGCTCGGGGTTAGAGGTGACCTAAGGTTGACTAACTTGGGTTTGGTTAACCTAGAGTTAAGATGACCTATGGTTAACTAAGGTTGGGTTAACCTAAGGTTAAGGTGACCTAAGGTTGACTAACTAGGGTAGGTTTAACCTAAGGTTAGGATGACTTAGGGTTAATTACCTAGGGTATGATTAACCTAAGGTTAGGATGACTTAGGGTTAGGTTAACCTAAGGTGAGTGAACTAGGGTCAAGTTAGCCTAGGGTTGGATTGGGAAATAGTTTTGAAAGTTGGTTTTATGCACTTTTAGAAAGGGTTTTGAAAAATAACTTATGTTATGCAAAAGACTTTGGTTTACAACCCTTTTGAAGATCATTTTCATAAAAATTTTGACTCTAGTCAAGAGTATGGTTTATATGGTTGGTGTCACGCCCAGATTTTTCGCACTCGAGGAATACTCACACAAGCGAGAAAAATGCTACTCTCTCGTTAGAACTCACCCTCCTAGAAGAATGAGTGCGACTAGGTTTGAATTGAAAACAAGTTTGAATAAAGGGCTTTTGAAAAATATTCGGAGTCACCGCCTAACTTGATTAAGGTGAGTTAGGTCACCTCAAAACTAAGAATAATTCGAAGACTACACTTAGGGTTTTGGAAAATGATTTTTGAAAATATCTCCTCGAGAGAGGGTTTTTAAGAAAAACAGGTTGTCTGGCAACCTTTGGAAAACATTTAGCCCTTTTTAGAAAAATAACTCCTTTTTGGTCTTTGAAATCAGTGATCTAGGTTCGGAGGTTGGTTACATATAGGGAAGACGCACTAAGCTATCACCCTACTCCGCCCTTTCGGTACCTACATGTCGATCTACCCTAGATTCATCTATGAGAGTCTTTAACTAACTATAGTTCAATCCTATCTATTTTGAAAAACAATGTTTGAATAGAAACTAACATGATGCATGGTATGCAAGTGTAAGGAAAGAGACTTGAAAAATAGATTTGAAAAGAGATTTGAAGAGATAGAATTGAAATTGAAAAGTTTAAAAATTTGGAAATAGAAATTTGAAAATAGAAAGTTTGAAAGTAGATGGGAATTTGAGATTTGGAAAGATTTTAAAAACCGCACCCATGAGGGTGGAATTGAAAGTTTGACAAATGTTATGACCGCACCTATGAAGGTTGCCTACGTATCCCTTTGGGGGAATCAGGTCAGCCGTAGTTCAGACCGGAGTCCGATTGAAAATAGATTGATTTGAAGAGAGAGATTGAATTGGAAATTGGATTTGATTTGAGATTAGAAAAGGAGATTGGAAATTGAAATTGAGAAGATCGGACTTTGATTTGAAGAGATAGATTTGGACTTGTTTTGAAAAAGAGAAGGTTTGAGAAAACCCAGACTTAGGAAAGAGAAGAGACTTAGGAAAGATTTGACTTGGCTTGGAAGATTTGGAAAGGTTAGATTTTAGGAGATGTTCGAATTAGGAAAGGTTCGATTTAGGAAAGTCTCGAATTAGGAAAGTTTCAAATTAGGAAAGCTTTGAATTAGGAAAGTTCGGAACTTAAGAAAGTTTCAACTTAGGAAATTTTTGAAAATTGGAATGTTTTGAAAAAGGGAAGTTTTGAATTTGGAAAGTTTTGAAAACAAGGAAGTTTTGAAAATAAGAAAGTTTCATTTTGGGAATGGTTTGAAAAAGGAAAGTTTTCAGTTTAGGAAATGTTTAAATTAAGAAAGTTTGAGTTTAGAAAAGTCTTAGATTTGGAAAGATGTTGAAGTTTTGGAAAGTTTAAAATTTGGGAAAGATTTAGGAGTTTGAATTTTAGAAAGTCCTGAAATTAGGAAAGGCTTGAATTTAGGAAAGGTTTTGAAAACTTGAATTTGGAAAGTTAAGATTTAGAAAAGGGATTAAATTAGGAAAGGGTTGAATTTTAGAATTTTAGGAAAGAATTTTTATGTTCAAGTTTTGGAAACTTAAGGTTTAAGAAAATGGAAGTTTAGGAAGGATTTGAATTAGGAAAGAGTTGGATTTTGAAATTTAAAGGGAGATTTAGAGTTTATGTTTAGAAAACTTATGGTTTAGGAAGGAATTGAATTAAGAAAGGTTTGGATTAGGAAGGGATTGGATTTGGTTTCTAAAAGAAAAGATTTGATTTTGTTTCCAAAAATGGAGGACTGGATCTAGTTTCCTAAACGGAGAGATTGGATTTGGTTTCTTAAAGGGAAGATTTGATTTGACAAGGATTTGGAAAGGGAGATTCTCGAAACCCTAGTTTTGAAAAATTATAGTTTTGACGTAGAAAAGCGGTTTTGGAAACATGTATAGTTTGGATGTGAAAACTAGAGGTTTTGGAAACCTAGGTTTGGGGCAAAGTTTGAAAACCATGTTTTTGGAAAGAAAATTAGGGTTTCCTAATTGTGGGTTCTAGGGCTTGACTTGGGCTCTAAAGAAAGAGTTTTTGGAAAGTGCGTTTTGGAAATGAGTTTTTGGAAGGAAATCCTAGGGAGGAGTTTTTAGAAAGTGAATTTGGAAAGAGAGTTTTTGGAAAGATTTTTGGAAAGAAGGAGTTTTTGGAAAGTGTGTTTTTGGAAACATAGATTTTGGGAGGAAAAATCCTAGAGGGGAGTTTCTAAAAGGAAGATTTTTGGAAAGAGAGTTTTTTAGAAAGATTTTTGGAAGGAGATTGTTGGAGAGAGTTTTTTAGGAAAGTGAATTTAGGAAGTGTTTTTAGAAAGCAAATTTTGAGGAGAAAGAGTTTTTGTAAAGGAGTGAAAAAAGGAAGTTTTGAAAAATAGATTTTGGAAGGGAGTTTTTAGAAAACAATTTTGGAGAGGAGGGTTTTAGGAAAGTATGTTGAAAAGAGATTTTTAGGAAGAAAGACTTTTTGAAAAGAGAGTTTTTAGAAGGTGTAAAAACATCTCACTTTCCTAAAGCAATTCTAACCATACGAGGGCTAGAACCACTTTAGGAAAACGGTTTTGAAAACAACAAGATTTGAAAATATGGACCGTATTGGTCACTTTAAATGTAACACTTTCCTAAAGCAACCCTAGCCATGGAAAGGCTAGAATCACCCTAGGATTGTGGTTTTGAAAAAAGTGTTTTTGAAAAAGAGATTTTGATGCAATTTTGAAAACAAGTTTGAAAACGGTTTTGAAAACGAGTTTAAAAACGAATTTTGGAAGATGCAAGATTATGATATGCACAATGCAATTTGGGGTCGTGAACATACAAGGCTAAGGCTTCACCACATAATCAAGGGGGCCGAACCCACGTGGTCTCTGGTTAGACTATGTAAGCACCCCATTTTTGACCGCTCAGCAGTCTACACTCCATCCAGAATTGTTTTCAAGTCATTTTGGGCATATTCCTATCGCATCCAATTCCCTAGGTCCAGATTTCGTCTTTCCATCGCTTCGCGGGCCTGTCAGGCCCAAATAGAGGCAAAATGACCAAAATGCCCTTAGGGGCATTATCCTTTCTTATTCCAATTCCAATCTCCCTCTTGAGACAGTTTATTCCTCGAGACGGTCCGAGTAGTAAAACTACTCACAAAACCGTCAGAGTGGCGGAAACACTCATAAAACCGTCAGAGTGGCGGAAACACTCACCAAACCGTCAGAGTGGGGGAAACACTCACAAAACCGTTAGGGTGGCGGAAACACTCACAAAACCGTCAGAGTGGCGGAAACACTCACAACACCGTTAGAGTGGCGGAAACACTCAAAACCCAGGCACGTCTCTTCGGAGTCGGTAAGACCCCTTTCCAATCCCTCTCTCGAGACAGTTTATTCCTCGAGACGGTTCCAATCCAGGCACGTCTCTTCGGAGACGGTAAGACCCCTTTCTAATCCCTCTCTCGAGACAGTTTATTCCTCGAGACGGTCCGAGTAGCAAAACTACTCATAAAACCGTTAGAGTAGCGGAAATACTCACAGAACTGTTAGAGTAGCGGAAATACTCACAGACCCGTTAGAGTAGCGGAAATACTCACAGAACCGTTAGAGTAGCGGAAATACTCTCAAATCATCAACCCCGTCCGAGTAGCGGAAATACTCAACACCTAGGTCGATACCCATGTTTGTTAGCTCACTTCGGTGAAAAATAACTAGACTACCCTTAGGGCCTTTTTTTAGATTTTTTGGTCAAGATGACCATTTTGCCCCTAAGCATCCGAATGCCCCGGGAACCACACCGGCTCTGGGTATCAAACTGGTAATGTCCCGAGAATACTTTTTATAGTGTTCTCGACCTTCCTTTACCGTTCCAGACCATTCCGAGTCAATTCCGGCCAACCCGGTACAAAATGACCATTTTGCCCCTAGAGGGCCGGTCTCCTTCTTCGACCACACCGGCTCTGGGTATCAAACCGGTAATGTCCCGAGAATACTTTTTATAGTGTTCTCGACCTTCCTTTACCTTTCCGGACCATTCCGAGTCAGTTCCGGCAAACCCGGTACAAAATGACCGTTTTGCCCCTGGTGGGCCGGTCTCCATTTCCGACCACGCCGGCCCTGCGAATCAAACCGGCAACCTCTGGGAACATTCTAAATAATGTTTTCAGATCCCAAGTCTTCTTCCGGGACAGTTTGAGTCTGTCCCGGCAATTTTCCGGTCCGATTGACCGTTTTGCCCCTAAAGGCTCGGTCAACCTTTCCGACACATCCAATCCTCACTTTTTAAGTCAAATACCTCCAGGACACTATTTTAAGTGTTCCTGCTCCTTTCTGGCTTCCGGGTCACTCCTGGCTCCTTCAAATCATTCCCGGACTTTCCGGAGTCACTCCTAGTGAAGCCAGGCTAAAGTTTACATGGTAGTCACTAGTACAGACGCCCAAATCTAGTCAAAGATACGTTTCTTGCCGACCTTAATTGTTTCCTAAATGGCTGGCGCCACTAGCAGTGGCGCCAAGCCAAAAAATGGCCTGGCGCCACTCCTAGTGGCGTCAGTATAAATTTTGCCCTGGCGCCACTACAACAGGCGCCAGGCTTGTCCAACTTCTATAAATACAGAGCCTCGATCAACATGAAAAGGGTTTGCAAACTTAACCTAAAAATCACAAAATTCGATACACAGAGCTCGAGCACCTCCAAAAACCCTAGCCTCCCTAGGTTTTCTAAACCCTAGCCACTATATACAAACCCTAGCCTCCTATACACTCATACACACCCCTATACACTCATACACTAGCCTTCAACCACTCTCTCAAGACTTGAAGAGCAGCCATTCAAAGCTTGGAGACAATCCTTGAAGACTGAGGGTGAAGATCAAGACCGAAGACCGAAGACTGCACGGCGCGCAAAATAAACAAGAAACAAAGTAGGCTTTCTATTTAAATTTCCGCACTTTCCCCCTCTCTCTTCTCTCTCCAACCCACTTGGGTTTTCTCTATTTTAATCCCCCATCTCTTTCCCCCCTTTCTTTGCATACTTGAAACAAGGGGATTCCCGGTCCATGTGTAGGATTGAACTATTGGAGAGTCACCGTGTCGGGGGCTTTCTTCTAGTCTAACTAAAGACCACGTGGGTCCGGCCCCCTTGATTATGTGGTGAAGCCTTAGCCTTGTATGTTCACGACCCCAAATTGCATTGTGCATATCATAGTCTTGCATCTTCCAAAAATCGTTTTCAAAAGTTGTTTTTCAAAACGTTTTCAAACTTGTTTTCAAAATTGCATCAAAATCTCTTTTTCAAAAATTTGTTTTCAAAACCACAATTCTAGGGTGATTCTAGCCTTTCCATGGCTAGGGTTGCTTTAGGAAAGTGTTATATTAAAAGTGGCCTTTTGGTCTATATTTTCAAACCTTGTTTTCAAAAACCACTTTCTTAAAGTGGTTCTAGCCATCTTATAGCTAGAATCGCTTTAGGAAAGTGAGATGTTTTTTATACTTTCCAAAAACTCTCTTCAAAAATCTCTTCCTAAAAAAAAATCTCTTTTTCAACATACTTTTCTAAAACTCCCCTCTTCAAAATTGTTTTCAAAAACTCCCTTCCAAAATCTATTTTTCAAAATTCCCTTTTTCAAACTTTCCAAAACTCCTCTTTAAAATCTCTTTCTAAGAACACTCCCTAAATTCACCTTCCTAAAAACTCTCTCCAACAACCTCTTCCAAAAATCTTTCTAAAAAACTCTCTTTCCAAAATCTTCATTCTAGAAATTTCCCTTTAGGATTTTCCTTCTAAAATCTACGTCTCTAAAAACATGCTTTCCAGAAACTTCCTCTCTTTAAAATCTCTTTCCAAAAACTCTCTTCAAATTTACTTTCCAAAAACTTTTCCCTAGGATTCCCTTTTAGAAAACCTTCGTTTCCAAAAACGCGTTTTCCAAAAAAAAACTCTTTCCTTAGAGCCCAAACCAAACCCTAGAACCCATAATTAGGAAACCCTAGTTTTCTTTCCAAAAACATGATTTTCAAACTTTGCCCCAAACCTAGGTTTCTAAAATCTTTTGTTTTCTATATCAAAACTACACATGTTTTCAAAACCTATTTTCTACGTCGAAACTATAATTTTCCAAACCTAGGGTTTCTAGAATCCCCCTTTCCAAATCCTTGTCAAATCCTATCTTCCCTTTAGGAAACCAAATCAAATCTCCCCGTTTAGGAAACTAGATCCTATCCTCCGTTTTTGGAAACAAAATCAAACCTTTCTCTTTTAGAAACCAAATCCAATCCCTCCTAATCCCAAACCTTTCTTAATTCAATTCCTTCCTAAACCATAAGTTTCCTAAACCCAAACTTTAAATCTTTCCTTAAGTTTCAAAATCCAACTCTTTCCTAATTCGAATCCTTCCTAAACTTCCACTTTCTTAAACCTTAAGTTTCTAAAAACTTGAACATATAAATCTTTCCTAAACTTTAAAACTCAACTTTCAAATCTTTCTTAGTTCAACCCTTTCCTAATTCTACCCTTTTCCAAAATCTTTTTCAAATCTAAGTTTTCAAACCTTTCCTAAACTCAAGCTTTTCCTAATTTCAAGATTTTCTAAAACTCTAAAACTTTCTAAATCCTAAACTTTCTAAATTTAAAATCTTTCTAAAATTCTAAGCTTCCAAATTCAAAACTTTCTAAATTTGAAACCTTCTTAAGTTAAATCTTTCTAAACCTAAAAACTTTCTAAATTCTAAACTTTCCAAAACTTCAAAATCTTTTCAAATCTAGAACTTTTCTAAATTCAAAACTTTCTAAATTCAAGACTTTCTTAAGTTGAAATTTCCTTTTTTTCAAACATTTCCTAAATTGAAAACTTTCCTTTTTCAAACCTTTCCCAAAACGAAACTTTTCTTACTTTCAAAACTTCCTTGTTTTCAAAGCTTTCCAAATTCAAAACTTCCCTTTTTCAAAACATTTCTAAAATCAAAACTTTCCGATTTTCAAAACTTTCCTAATTTGGGAACTTTCCTAATCTGAAAACCTTTCCTTTTTCGAAAAACTTTCCTAAACCTAAAACTTTCCTAATTTCAAAACTTTCCGAAAACGAAACCTTCCTAAAACGGACCTTTCCTAATTCGAATATTTTCTAAAAATCCAATCTTTCTAAATCTTCCAAATCCAACATTCCAATCCAATCTTTCTTAATCTCAAGTCTTCCCTAGGTCTCCTATCTTTCCTAAGTCTAGGTTTCCTAAACCTCCATCTTTCCAAAACCAAGTCTTTCCAAAATCAATCTCTTCAAATCAAAGTCCAATCTTTTCAATTTCAATTTCCAATCTCCTCTTCTAATCTCAAATCAAATCCAATTTTCAATTCAATTTCTTTTTTCCAATTCAATCTCTTTCTTTCAAATCAACCCTTCTCTTTTCAATCGGACTCCGGTCCGAACTACGACTGACCTGATTCCCCCAAAGGGATACGTAGGCAACCTTCATAGGTGCGGTCACAATACTTTTCAAACTTTCAATTCCACCCTCATGGGTGTGGTTTCCAAATTTCAAATTCCAATCAATTTTCAAATTTCAATTTCAAAATTTCTATTTTCAAATTCCTATTTCCAAGTTTTCAAAGTTTCCAATTTCAATTCCATCTTTTCAAATCTATTTTCAAATCAAATCAATTTCTATTTTCCAATTCTTTCATCTTGCACTTGCATATCATGCATCATGCTAAATTAGTTTTCAAACATTGTTTTTCAAAGTGAATAGGGTTGAACCATTAGTTAGTTAAAGACTCCCATAGGTGAATTTAGGGTAGATTGACATGTAGGTACCGAAAGGGCGGGATAGGGTGATAGCTTAGTGCGTCTTCCCTACACATGACCAACCTCCGAACCTAGAATCGCTGTTTTCAAAGACCAAAAGGAGTTATTTTTCAAAAAAGGGCTAAATGTTTTCCAAAGGTTGCCAAACAACCTGTTTTCTAAAAAACCCTCTCTTGAGGAGATATTTTCAAAATCGTTTTCCAAACCCCTAAGTGTAGTTTTCGGATTATGCTTAGTTTTTAGGTGACTTAACTCACCTTAATCAAGTTAGGTGGCGACTCCAAATCTTTTTTCAAAAGCCCTTTATTCAAACCTATTTTCAATTCAAACCTAGTCGCACTCATTCTTCTAGGAGGGTGAGTTCTAACGAGAGAGTACAGCATTTTTCCCGCTTGGGTGAGTATTCCTCGAGTGCGAAAAATCTGGGCGCGACAGACTAGAATAAAGCCCCCAACACGGTGACTCTCCAATAGCCCAATCCTACACATGGACTGGGAATCCCCTTGTTTCAAGCATGCAAAGAAAGGGGGGAAAAGAGATGGGGGATTAAAATAGAGAAAACCCAAGTGGGTTAGGAGAGAGAAGAGAGAGGGGGAAAGTGCGAAAATTTAAATAGGGAGCCTACCTTGTATCTTGTTTATTTTACGCGCCGTGATGTCTTCGGACTTCGGTCTTCGTCTTGATCTTTGTCTTCAACCTTCAAGAGTCGTCTTCAAGCTTAAGGTTGCAGCTCTTCAAGTCTTCAAAGGATGGTTGAAGGCTAGTGTATGAGTGTATGGGGGTGTGTATGAGTGTATATGGGGCTAGGGTTTGTGTATGGTGGCTAGGGTTTAGAAAACCTAGGGAAACTAGGGTTTTGGAGGTGCTCGAGCTTTTTATATCGAAATATATGATTTTTAGGTTAAGTTTGCATACCCTTTTCACGTTGAATGAGGCTTTGTATTTATAGAGGTTGGACAAACCTAGCGCCTGTTGCAGTGGCGCCAGGCCAATTCTTGGCTTGGCGCCACTACTAGTGGCGCTAGCCACTTAGGAAACTTTATAAGTCGGCAAGCAACGTATCTTTGACTAGATTTGGGCGCCTGTACTAGTGACTACCATATAACTTTTAGCTTGGCTTCACTAGGAGTGACTCCGGAAAGTCCGAGAATGATTTGGAGGAGCCGGGAATGACTCGGAAGGCCAGAAAGGAGCAAGAACACTTAAAATAGTGTCCTGGAGGTATTTGACTTGAAAAGTGAGGATAAGATGTGTCGGAAAGGTTGACCAGGCCCCTAGGGGCAAAACGGTCAATCGGACTAGGAAGCTGTCGGGGCGAACTCGGATTGTCCCGGAAGAAGACTTGGGATCTAGAAACATTATTCAGAATGTTCCCGGAGTTTGTCGGTTTGATTCCCAGAGTCGGCGTGGTCGGAAAAGGAGACCGGCCCACTAGAGGCAAAACGGTTATTTTGTACCGGGTTTGCCAGAACTGACTCGGAATGATCTGGAAAGGTACAGGAAGGTTGAGAACACTATAAAAAGTATTCTCGGGACATTACCGGTTTGATACCCAAAGCCAGTGTGGTCGAAGAAGGAGACCGGCCCTTTAAGGGCAAAACGGTCATTTTGTACCGAGTTGGCCGGAACTGACTCGGAATGATCCGGAAAGGTAAAGGAAGGTTGAGAATACTATAAAAAGTATTCTCAGGACATTACCGGTTTGATACCCATAGCCGGTGTGGTTCCCGGGGCATTCGGATGCCTAGGGGCAAAATGATCATCTTGACCGGAAAGTCTCAGAAAAGATCCAAAGGATAGTTTGGTCATTTTTCACCAAAGTGGGTTAACAAACACTGGTGTTGACCTGGGTTTTGAGTGTTTCCACCACTCTAACGGCGGTCTTCGTGATACAAGGGTTTGTTGCCAATTCCTTATATCGACCTATTTGTGAGTATTTCCGCTACTTTAACGGTTTTATGAGTAGTTTCGCTACTCGGACCGTCTCGAGGAATAAACTGTCTCGAGAGAGGGATTGGAAAGGGGACTTACCGTCTCCGAAGAGACGTGCCTGGATTGGAACCATCTCGAGGAATAAACTGTCTCGAGAGTGGGATTGGAAAAGGGATTTATCGTCTCCGAAGAGACGTGCCTGGATTGGAACCGTCTCGAGGAATAAACTGTCTCGAGAGTGGGATTGGAAAGGGGTCTTACCTTCTCCGAAGAGACGTGCCTGGATTGGAACCGTCTCGAGGAATAAACTGTCTCGAGAGTGGGATTGGAAAGGGGTCTTACCATCCCCGAAGAGACGTGCCTGAGTTGAAGCCGTCTTGAGGAATAAACTGTCTCAAGAGTGGGATTGGAAAGGGGACTTATCGTCTCCTAAGAGACGTGCCTGAATTGGAACCGTCTCAAGGAATAAACTGTCTCGAGAGTGGGGTTGGAAAGGGGTCTTACCGTCTCCGAAGAGACGTGCCTGGATTGGAACTGTCTCGAGGAATAAACTGTCTCGAGAGAGGGATTGGAATTGGAAAGGAAAGGACAATGCCCCTAAGGGCATTTTGGTCATTTTGTCTCTATTTGGGCCTGACAGGCCCGCGAAGCGATGGAAAGACGGAATTTGGACCTAAAGAATTGGATTCGATAGGAATATGCCGACAATGACTTAAAAACAAGTCTGGACGGAGTGTAGACTGCCGAGCGGTCAAAAATGGGGTGTTTACAGTTGGTGATTGAAGACTATTTCAAGGAAGGTTTCCTCATGGTCATTATAACAATAATCTTGACAAGAGTGTAAGGGGTCCAAAAATCAACATGGTGATGACAACTTTTTAAGGCACCATTTTTAATGCCAATATGGAGGGAATGAGTTTTTGATAACTATTTTTGAAAAGAGTTTGAAAAACATTTTTGTAGGAGGCCATTCCATCAAGAGAGGGTTCCTATGGCCAAATAAAAGGAAAACCACTTCAGAGTGGGTTCCATGGGGCCATTCCAACCATTACACTTAAAAGAATGGAAACCTTGAAAATCGGAGAATTGGAAAGCAACCTTTATGCAAGTTGAAATGTCATGATGCCACGGTGAGAGTTAAGGGGTTAGTAGGGGATTTCCTAAGGCATGATTTCTAAAGTCTCATCCTAAACTTCAAGAAACCAACTTTTGGAACAATTTTTGGAAGAAATATAGAGCTTGGAAGTGGTATAAAAATAAGAGCAATGTAAACATTGTGAAACATGACAATAAGCATAAAATGAGGTCAAGCATACAAAATATGATCAAAATAGTAATATGCAAGGGGTCATGACCACATACAAGACTTTTAGGCTACACCACATAAACAAGGGGCTCCTAGGCCATACCATCTTAAAGTAGGCTAGTGAGAGATCCCCTTACATAGTGGCTCTCACTTGCTTTCCTCTAGGCATGATCTAAGAGCCCTCTTGGCTCAAGCGTGCAAGAAAGGGGGGTTGAAGATGGGAATTAAAATAGAGAGTAGCCTAAGTAGGCTAAGAGGGAGGAGAGAAGAGTGGGGGAAGACACAAATGTAAAAAAGATACCACCTTTTGCCTTCAACACACTTGTAGTCTTCCAAAGATGCTTTGATTGGAGCTTAAATGACTTCAAGGAGGCTTAGATGGTTGGTAGGGAGTGTTTGATGGTGTATAAGGCTTTATATGTGAAGTATATAGGCTTGGGATGATGGAATCTAAGCTAAGTGTTGGAGGGATGAAGTGTGTATAGAGACTCGCAGTTCTAGAGTGACTTCAGCAGAGCTTCGCATCATAAATCGGAGTTGGAATATGCAATGGGTGGTCTGGTATTTATAGAGATTCTAGAATAGGCCTGGCGCATATACTACATGCGCTTGGCCAAAATTTGACCCTGTGCATGTAGGACATGCGCAGGTATTGTTCTATTGCCAGAATGACACGTGGCACCCCATGTACTGGATAAATCTCGACTGTTGATCGAAAGTTGGTTGATTTGATCAAAATTTGAGCGCATGTAGCATACGCTCCATCACCGGGAAGGTTCGTCCAAATTTTGCCTCGATAATTGAGTCAATCGGAAAGGTTTTGGGGGAATCGGTCGCACTCGGGATGTTCTCCCAGGGCTTCCGGTGAATTTTCATATTTTTAAAAAGTTTGAATTATGTTTGGAAGTGTGAGATATCTTCTTGGGAAATGTGCATAAAAGGACAATTTTACGGAGCATTTGTGATATGCTCCGTGAGTGTTTGAAAGTAGCTATTTTTGTATCGCATGATCACGCCTTCGGGAAGCGATCTTGTCGATCAGACTGTACCGATGGAAAGTATTCTAAAAATAGTTTTGGGAATTCTTAGATTTATGCATTTCTCAAGTCATTTGACGGTGCATTTTGATTAGGAAATCGGAGAAAAGTCAACCTTGGCGGAGTGTCTGCGAGACGCTTCAGCGGTTGTCGAAAGTAGCCATGTTTGAGCCATACGATGAAGGGCTTCGGGAAGCGATCTATCCAATCAAGCTATATCGATGGAAAGATCTATGAACGAGTTTTGAAGAATTCCTTGATTTACGCGCTTCTCAAGTCAGTTGACGGTGCATTATAACCAAGGAATTGGGAGAAAAGACAATTTAGGCGGAGTGCCTGCAAGACGCTCCAGGGAACTTTTATCGAGTCGTGTGAGTTTAGTGTCATAGGATCCTCCTCGGGTTAAACAAGGGTGTATGGTGAAACCCTTTGCTCATAATCCCAAGGCTCGTGGTATGTCGGGGCACATTTGGGCTTCTAGGGGCAAAACGGTCATTTTGACCAGGATTGGCTGGAAATGGTTAGGAATGGTTTGGTGTGTTGTGTTAAGTGCGTAGGGTTGTTCAGGGATGGTTTTGGGAGAGTCTTTTACCATTTGGCGGGGTTTGCGCAGTGTTGAGGTGTTCAGGGGCAAAATGGTTATTTTGGCTGGAGTGGGCCGGAATTGGACTGGATTCGGATCAAATGGCGTGCGGGGGACGCCTAATGGTTTAAAAACATTTTGAAAGGATGGACTTATCATTTTGAGGGATTTTGAACTTTTCCAAAACGTGCCTGGAGGCCCAAAGGGTAGGTTTGGTCATTTTTCACCGAGTTGGGTTAGCAGGCGCCGGTGTTGACCTAGGTGTTGGTTCCGGAGACCACCCAGTCTCGGAGAACTACTTGTGCGGTGTTGGTCTCCAAGAATGCCCGTTCTTAGAGAACTACATGTAGGGGTGGTGTTGGTTCCTGAGAACGCCTGGTCCCAGAAAGCTACCTGGAAGGGTGGTGTTGGTCTCTGTGAACGCCCGGTTTCGGAGAACTACCAAATGATGGATTTTCTACGTTGGCGGGCTAGTAGGTGCCAGAAGTTAACCGTCTGGAATTTGATGAGGTGTTGGTCCTCGAGATCACCCGATCCTAGGAAGCCACCTGGATGGCGTTGGTTTCCGGGACCGCCCGGTCCAGAAAGCTGCTTGGAATAATGGTGCTTATGGCTCCAGTAGGTCCTTGTGGGCCCGAGAAGCGACCAGTTGGTTGGATTGGAGATTTGAAGGATCATCTTGAACCTGCATGTGTTGTGTTGTTTGAAACCGAACCCGGTCGGGCCGGAGATTGCCGAGCGAGCAAAAATGGGGTGCTTACAGTGACTAGTTTCGAACTTGGTATTGAATTAACTAAAGGCTTTTTTTAGAAAAATAGAAGTCGCCGCCTAACTTGATTAAGGTAAGTTAGGTCACCTAAAACTAAGTATAATTCGAAGATCAAACTTAGGGGTTTTTAAAAAGGTTTTAGAAAACCTGATCAAGAGAGGGTTTTAAGAAAATAGATTGTTTGGAGACCTTTAGAAAGTTTTAAGTTCCTTTTTGGAAATAATTCCATGTTGGTCTCTTGAAAATAGAAATTTATGGTCCGGGAGTTGGTTAGGTGTAGGGAATATATCCTAAGATCATCACCTTACCCCACCCTTTCAGTACCTACATGTCTAATCTCCTTTTGTTCACTCACTAGAATAACCAGTTACTATTATCCACTTAATATCCATTTTAGAGGTTTGAAAACGGGGGTTGGTCATCACTTTTTAGATGAATAATGCATGATGCAAGTTTTGAGAAAAATGTTTGAATAATCTGGTAGTCTGATGGAATTTGAAATAGAAATCTTAAATGGATGAAAAGTTTTGGAAGGGAACTTGGGAAGAAAGAAGAGTTATGATCGCACCATTTTAGGTTGCCTACGTATCTCATTTGGCGAGAATCAGGTCATTCGTAGTTCGAACAAGAGCCCGATGGAAAATAGGCACATTAGGGCCTTTGGAATGTTTGAAGACACTTTGAGGTCTTTGGAAAGGTTAGAAGACATTTTGTGGTCTTTGAGAAAAGAGGACTTGATAATTTTGACTTGAAATCGGATGTTGAAGTGTTTTTGGAATAGAACTAAAAAGTGCTCTTGAAATGGGATTTTGAAGTGTTTTGAAATATTTTTGAACATAACTCAAGAGGGTTTTGAAAGTTTGAAAAACTTAATCATAGACTTGAAAATTAGATTTGGACTCACAAGAGCTCTAATGAACTTGTCTTGAAATGAGTTTTGAAAATAGTTTTCATGTACCTTATGAAAGACATGTTGAATATTTTATCACCTTTGAGAGGTTAGTTATTGAATAACTAAACTCTTTTCGGGTTATGAGTTTTAAAGACAAGTTTGAAAAGGGGTTAGAGACTTCCTTTTGGTTTTTGAAACTTTAGGGTTATGGAACCTTTTTTTGAATTTCTCACTTGTATTTGAACAATCGTAACCATGGAAGGATTAAGGTTGCTTAAAAAATGTGATGTTTGAAAATCCTCTTTGAAAAGAGCTTTTGAAAACATTTAGGGTTTTAGAACCCTAATATGGACAACCTTGACAGTTGTATTTAATGTTTCACCTTCCTTTGACATCCTTAACCATAAAAGGTTAGGGACACCTTAGGGTTGTGAGTCCTTGAAAGTATTTAGAAAATAGTTTTCAAAAAATGTTAAACGTCTAGCCATCTTAGTTGAGACAAGTTTAAGAGAATTTCTTGGAGACATTTTGAAGATAGAGTATAGGGATTTTTGAAAAGACTTTGGAGTTGATTTTTGAAATCTTGAGAGAGTAAGATGCCTTCGAAAATGTCTCATGGACATAGTTTTTGAAAGATTATTTGAAAATAGGTCTTTGAATTAGAATCTTGAAGCCTACTAACCTAGGTTGGGTTGACTTAGGGTTAGGGTGACCTAAGGTTAACTAACTTGGGTTAGGTTATCCTAAGGTTAAGGTGGCCTAAGGTTAACTAACTAAGGTTAGGTTAACATAGGGTTAAGGTGGACTAGGGTTAACTAAATAAGGTTAGGTTAACCTAGGGTTTGGATGAACTAAAGTTAGACTACTAGGGTCAAGTTAACCTAAGGTTGGAAAGTAATTTTTGAAAGTGGTTTTGGACTGGGGTTTTGACATAGTAGTTTTGGAAAAGTGATTTTATGTATGAAATTTGAAAGTATTTTTTTGAAAAGCATTTTATGAAAGCCACTTGAGTGTTGGGTTCCTATGATTGATAATTAGAAACCACTAAAGAGAGGGTTACTTTGGAACCATTTCATCCACAAACTCAAGAGAGCAAAACTTGTGAAAATCAACATTAAATACAGAGTTTTGAAGACATGAAAATTAAAGAGAATGACCTTTTAAAAATTGGCTTTAGAAAGAAGGTTTTGAAAAACCACTTTTAGCAAGTCGAAGACCACTATAAAGAATAAGGGTTTATATGGTTGATTTGAAGAAAATCACTCCAAAAAGGATTTCATGGGACCATTCCAACCACAATATTCAAGAGAGCAAAACTTCTAAAAATTAAGGTGAAAATGATGATTTAGGGAAATCTTTTTATGCAAGTGGAAGAGAGTGCAATTTTGAAAATCCTTTTTGAAGGGAATTGTTTTGAAAACCATTTTAAAGAGAATAGAGCCAACTCTAATGAACTAGGTTTTATATGGTCAAGATAATGGGGAGACCACTCAAGTGAGGGTTCCAAGGGACCATTTCAACCACAAGATTCAAGATAATAAAGCCCTTGAAAATCAATATAAAAGAAGAGGATTTGAAAGCCATTTTAATGCAATTTTGAAAAGTAATAAAATGTAGAGTTGCAAAATGAAGTCAAGGAACTTGAGGAGGGTTTTCTAAGGTGTAGAAATTTAGGGTTTGACCTAGGTTTCAAGAAACCAACACTAGGACCATTTTTAGGAAAACATTTGATTATGGAACTTGAGAATATCATAGAAATAGAGATAGTGAAAGCTTTGGAGAAATGAAAACAAAGTCAAGCATGCAAAACATGAACAAGATAATTACATGCAAAAGGGTCATGAAATCATACAAGGCTAGAGGCTTGACCACATAGCAAGGTGCTCTAAGGCCATACCATCTCAAAGTAGGTTTGTGAGAACTTCCCTACAAAGTGGGTCTCACAAACTTTCCTCTAGGTATGAACTAAGAGCTTTCTTGTTCCAAGTATGAGAGAAAAGGGGGTAGAAGATGGGGATTAAAATAGAGAATAACCTAAGTAAGCTAGGAGGAAGAAGAGAGGAGTGGGGTTTGTAAAAATGTAAAAGGAATACTACGTTTTACCTTCAAACGTTTTCAAACCTCCATAAGGATGTGTGATGAGACCCGCTGTTTAGTACCTAGAGACAATGTAGTTTCGGGGTGCATTCCTATTGTTAGGGGTAAAACGGTCATTTCGATCGGGATGGGTGGAAGAAGGTCAGAATGGGTTAGATTGGCATGTTTATCATATTGGACAGTTCGAGGATGGTCCTGGAAGAGTTTTTTACTGTTTGGTGGGATTTGTACTGTGCTGGGGCGTTTAGGGGCAAAACGGTCATTTTAACCGGAGTTGACTGAAATGGGACCGGGATTGGATAAGATGGCGTGTTGAGTACGCCTAACTTTCTAGGAACACTTTGGAAGGGTGGACTTACAATCTTGAGGGATTTTGAATTTTCTCAAGACGTGCTTGGAGGCCCAAGGGGCTGGTTTGGTTATTGGGCTTATGTTGGGCCCAATGGGCCTGAGAAGCAGTTGATTAATTGAATAGGGGTCTAAAAGTTTATTTGGGCTTATATGTGTTGTGATGTTTGAAACTGGATTCGATCGGGCCGAAGATTGCTAAGCGAGCAAAAATAGAGTGCTTATAGTTGCTCATCCTTTTCTGTCTTTTCTTGTCAAAGGCAGAAAATGAAAAAGGAAGGATCCCATGTTGACCGCGAGACAATTGGAGGGGTTGGAGTTGAATAATTTTGGAGAGTATGTTATCTTGAACCGACATTCCGTCAGGTGGAATGGTACTCCTCTAGGAAGGTTTAGGGTGAATATTTAGACACTAACGTTCCATCTAGAGGAAGGATGCATCCTCTGGGGAGGTTCAAATTGATATTTGAAAATTGATTCTTCTTGAGCTGATGTTCCGTCTCACGGAATGTTGCTCCTCTGGGGAGGTTCAAGGTTGATATCTGCTTTTGAAGGAGAAAACTCGAAAACCCAATCTGCTTTTTTTTTTTTTTTGTGGAAGCTCGGAAACCTATTCTGCTTTTTTGGAGGAAGTTCCGAAACCTAATCTTCTTTTTTGTAGGAAGCTCTGAAACCTAATTTGCTTTCACAGAAGAAGCTCAGAAACCCGAATTTGGTTTTTCGGAGGAAGCTCAAAAACTCAATATGCTTTTTCGGAGAAAGCTTTAAAGCCCAATCTTCTTTTTCAGAGTAAGCTCTGAAACCTAATCTACCTTTTTGGAGGAAGCTCGGAAGCCCAATCTGCTTTTTCAGAGAAAGTTCGAAAACACAATCTGCTTTTTCGGAGGAAGCTCTAAAACCTAATCTTTTTTTCGGATGAAGCTCTGAAACTAGTGTGTTATCACAGGCAACCAAAAATAAAACTTATATTCTTAAAAAAACTATATGTAGTAGTGGGAGTAAGGATCGTTCTCACGAAGAATGTGTAGTCTAGTTTTATGCTACATGAACAAGAATAGGGGGGTTTGTGTATAATAAAACAAATTCTAATAAAAATGACTAAGGAACAATTCAAATTAAGGTATCGAAATCAATCAAAAGAACAAACCTTGGTCTAAGTCAAAATCCCCTATCAGAATTTTACAATTGATCATCGATGCATGCTTATATCAATTCATACTTTGAATATTCACTATCGGAATTATTTTTCTATTTCTCCTTAGTCATAGTTAAGTAGAAAACAAGTGATCTCATTAACCCTAATTATTAAACAACCCAGGATAAGCACTCAATGTTTAATCTAGTAGCAGCCTTCAGAATTAGAGAGATCGATGAAGCTAAACAACACAAGCACAAACGATTGCATTTAATCTAGTCAAGCGTCCTTTCTAAGATCTAATAATTCCTAACGCAACAAATCATTAAATCTTAGTTGCTTCACAAATTATAGAAATCAAACAATTACAAATTTGATATCTAACCCAGCAATAGATTGCAACGAATAATAAACTAGTAGGTCTCCTAATAATTAAATGAGACAATCATGAAAATAGGCACAGAAGAACATCTGATACTCAAAGCATAAATTGAACAATGAAAACAAATGAGATCTCACAGTTTATTTTTAATTCTGAGGCTTCTGTTTCCTTTGACCAAGATTCAAAGTTTTGCTATGCAGGGCCATGATGAAAACTCAAAGGAAAAGTTAGAGAAGAAGAGAGAAAACGTGTGTTTTTTGCTGCTTTCTCTCCCTAAAAAAATATGAAAAACGCTAACCCTAAAAATAAAATAATCTCAGCTTTTATAGGATTCCAAAAATCTGCAGATCTGTAAGACCGTTCGAATGCCCCGATCCACCGTTCGAATGGTGCGTCGAACACACTTCGAACGAGAAATTTGCTCTCTGTATCTTTTGAACGCATTTCGGACCTGAACTTGATGTGAACCCGTTTGACGTGCCGTTCAAACGCACTTGTGGACCATTTGAACACACTTCTGACCGTTCAAACGCACTTGTGGACCATTTGAACGCCCTTCGAATGCTGTTTCCAATTTAGCGCAATTTTATCCTTTTTAGCTGGGATTCTCTTCCTTGGCGTTCCATAGCACCCTAAATCAAAATATAAGAATAATGAGTACATTTAGGCACCATATCATGAACAAACATTCTTAAACAACTCACAATTACTTAACCAGCATTTTCACTCGAAGATGGAGTAAACTAAATACGTAGATCCTCACAGAAATAAACACTCGACTCTCATGTGCTTAAAGGGTATGTGTATTGCTCAAATACATTCCAATGGTAATGATCTACCATATGCTTGCATATCTTCTCAGTCTCCACCACTAGGATCGCATGCATACCATGAATTATAAGGACTTTTCAAGGGTTATAATGGGGTTTAGAATCAAGGTGGGAAATATTTAAGAATGTAGCTCAAAAGCCATCAAAACTAGTGGAGCAAAAATGAAACAACTCAAGTTTGAATATATAAGACATGTAAAACCAATCACTTCATTCAGCAGCTTCTGCCTTTGTATGTATCTCATATAAATAGACCCATTTCTCAAAATTTTATGAGGGATTATGAACATGGATAGTTTGTAATATTAAAAGGAATTTCCTCCATCACTTCCCTTCTTCCTTATTCTTCTTTTTTTCTCTTTTTTTTTTTTTTTCAAAATTACATTAACAATGGAACTCACGAATTGAGAATGAAAACATATTCTATTTCACCAGCCATAGTCATACCACAACTCCAGACACCCCCACACTTATTTCTTGCTCACCCATACATATCATAATGATGAACAATGCTCCACTGGCTCTACGGCTTGGGTAAAGGCATTATTTTTTGGGTTTAAAGCTTACAATATGGGTTCACAATAAAAGAAAAAAACAACACATAAAGCTCAAAGGGGTTCAACAAAGAGAAAAATTAATTATAAGGCAGGCTATTTGGCTTATATAGCTTATAAAAAAGAGGGCCTTAATCATATTCATACATGCATGTGTCAATATGACCTAGAAGAGAATCAAGGCAAGTTCTAGAGAAACAAATCCATGGAAGAATATCTCGCATGAAAGAAAATAGTGAGACTGATATGGATGTGTCAGTCTGAGGGCTCAAAATCTCACCGGCTTTTGTCTACCAAATTTAGTCACTACCAGTCTCAAGGAAAATAACTAGACTAATTAATTCTAAGTTGGTAGATTACTTATTCAATCATGTTATGAGTTCTTCAAGCTTAATTGAATCTTGTTCATGACATACGCAACCAAAAATTGTTGAAAACCATAAAAACAAAAAACAAAACTCTTTTTTTTGTCCAAAAATTATTTTTTTTAAACAAATTAAAGCACAATCTAAATCCCCTCCTCCACACTTAAAACTTACATTGTCTCCAATGTAAGGTGAAATGCAAAGAAAAGGCAAAAATTACCAAGATATAAATGCAAAAATAAGAAAAGAAAAATGAACTTCCCTTGGGTTGCCTCTTAAGCAGCGCCTTTGGTTATTGTCATGGGCTTGACTCAATGCTTCCTCCTTCAATCAGTATAAATTAGATCCTCAAGGTCCATTTTCTCCACATTCTCTACTTGAAAAATTTCATAGAATTGCTTTAAGTCTATGGCCATTCACCTTAAACACTTTAGAAGTGGCTAAACTTTGAATTTCAACTGCATCATAAGAAAAGACATTAGTAACGACAAAAGGTCCAATCCACCGAGAACGCAACTTACCTGGAAACAAACGAAGCCATGAATGGTATAGAAGGAATTTTTGACCAACTTTAAACTCCTTTCTAGAGATCATCTTGTCATGAAAAGCCTTGGTCTTTTCCTTGAAAATCGTTGCACTCTCATAGGCATCATTGTGAATTTCCTCTAACTCTTGTAGTTGCAACTTCCTGTGTTCTCCATTTTCATCCATTTTCATGTTGAAACTCTTGATAGCCCAATAAGTTTTGTGTTCTAACTTAACTGCAAGGTGGCACGGTTTTCCAAACACCAATCAATAAGGTGACATACCAATGGGTGTCTTATATGCAGTCCTATACGCCCACAAAGCATCATCCAATCGCAAAATCTGATCTTTTCTACTTGGGTTGACCATTTTTTCAATGATGGACTTGATCTCTCGAATTGACACTTCCGCTTTTCCACTAGTTTGCAGATGATAGAAAGTTGACACCTTATGCGTCACATGGTACTTTTTTTAGCAAAGTCGCCACAGTTCGATTGTAAAAGTGAGTGCCTCAATCACTTATTAGAGCTCTTAGAATTTCAAATTTGGAGAATATGTTATACTTGATAAAATCTATAACAACTTTAGAATCATCAGTCGTGGTAGCTTTGGCTTCCACCCTTTTCAAGACATAATCAACAGCAAGCAAAATATACACATAACCGAAAGATTCAAGAAATGGTCCCATGAAATCGATGCCTCAAACATAAAAAATTTCACAAAATATTATGGGGGTTTGTGGTATCTCATTCCGTTAGGATATATTACTTGTCTTTTGACAATGATCGCATGACTTACAAAAATAATATGAATCTCGAAATAAAGATGGCCAATAAAAACCACATTTTAGAACTTTTCTCGCCGTCCTCTTAGCTCCAAAGTAACCTCCACAAGCATAAGAATGACAAAGGGTAAGAATAGAAATAATTTTATTTTTAGGAACGCACCTTCTTATCACTTGATATGTACAATGCTTCCATAAGTATGGATCATCCCACATATAGTATTTGGTATCACTCTTGATCTTATCTCTTTGAGCCTTAGACAAACGAGGAGGTAATATATTAGTAACCAAATAATTTACAATATTTGCATACCAATGTAATGTCACACTCGCGGAGAACAATTGCTCATCCGGGAACGTTTCCTCCAGACGAAGTTCATCCTCCACATGAACTAAACGACTCAAATGATCTGCGACACGATTTTTTGTCTCTCTTTTGTCTTTGATCTCCAAATCAAATTCACTCAAGAAAAGTATCCATCTTATTAATCTTGGTTTGGCCTCTTTCTTCGTCATTAAATAACGAAGAACTGCATGATCAGAGTAAATAATGACTTTAGCACCAAGTAAATAAGAACGAAACCTTTCTAAAGTCAGCAGTAGTATAATTTCTCTGGGCATCATTTAAAGTTCTTAAAGCATAATAAATGGCATGAGACGTTTTTCCAAATCTTTGACCCAAGACAGCGCCTACTGCATAATCACTTGCGTAGTACATTATCTTGAAAGTAGTGTTCCAGTTAGGGGGTTGGATAACTGGGGTAGAAGTCAACAGTTCCTTCAGTTTATCAAACACCTTTTTACGTGCCTCGTCGAAATCAAAAGCCACATCCTTTTGTAGCAACTTGCATAGGGGTAATGCTATTTTGAAGAAGTCCTTGATGAATCTTCGATAAAAGCCTACATGTCCAAGAAAAAAACAAACTTCTCGACACACTAGTGGGATAAGGTAAAGATTGAATAATATCAACTTTAGCTTTATCTACCTCAATTCCCCTAGATGAAACAAAATGACCCAAAACTATACCTTGTTCAACCATAAAATGACATTTTTCAAAATTTAACACAAGGTTAGTTTTTATGCATTTTTGAAGAATAAGTGTAAGGTTATGCAAACAATTATCAAAGAAATCTCCATAGACTATGAAATCATCCATAAATACTTCTATGATATGCTCAATATAATCTAAAAATATACTAACCATACACCTTAAGAAAGTAGTTGGAGCGTTGCAAAGGCCAAAGGGCATGTGACGATATGCACGAGTCCCTAATGGGTATGTAAGAGTCATCTTTTCTTGATCCTCCAGAGCAATTGCAATCTAAAAATAACCTGAAAATCCATCCAAGAAACAATAGTAAGAATGACCAGCTAACCTTTCAAGTATTTGATCAATAAAAGGTAAAGGGAAGTGGTCCTTGCAGGTTACATCATTTAATTTTCTATAATCTATACAAACCCGCCACCCATTCTGAACACGGGTAGGAACTAACTCATCATGTTGATTTTTCACAACAATTATGCCAGTCTTTTTAGGAACCACTTGAACCGGGCTAATCCAATTGCTATCTGAAATAGGATAAATCATTCCAACTTCAAGAAGTTTGATGATCTCCTTCTTCACTACATCATGGCCTTCTCAAATCTAGTGTTACCTATCTTACAAGGGATAACAAACATACCTGGATCCTTGCACTTCGCAAGGAGTTTTCTTTGAATAACTGTAGAAACATTCTCCCCTACTCTCACCTTCTCACATCCTTTAAGTTTCTGTTTTCTCTTGATTGTACACAATTCTTCAAGGAATTTAGCATAACGAGGTACTTGATAAATAGCATTTAAAAGTAGAATATTTACCTCGCATCTATGAAAAGTCTCGTATAAATCTTTATTTTACTCATCTTTTCTAGATTCTGCTAAAGCCTGAGGAAAAGGTGGTACTGGTTTATAATCAGAAAAAGGTGAAAACTTATACTTAGGTACGTCATCGTCGTTGGGAACGTCCCCATCTGTAATGACATCTTTCTCCTTTTCTTGCTTCAACGATGCAAGGGCTGCCTTTAATGGATTCTCAACCTCTTTACCACTTCTCAAGACGATTGCACTTGCATTTTCTCTTGGATTTACTACCGTTTGAGAGGTTAATTTTCATGAACTTTGCACTTCTAGCCAACTAATTGCGGTTGCCATCTAGCCCATCTGATTGTTCAGACTTTGAATACTGGCCTCGCCTCTTGTTGAAATTGTTTTGTCTCCTATAGAAATTACAAAGTATTAGTGGAAAGAGACTTAACAATATCTTCTAAAGATATACCAGAATTAGAAGTTTGGCTCGGTTGTTGTCTAGGAGGGTATGACTGTTTATATTACTGGCAACTTGGGCGGTTTTGAGTCACGGGCTGATTTACTTGTGGATTTCCATAGCTAAGATTGGGGTGATACCTCCATCCCAAGTTATACGTGCTCGAATAGAGGTCATACTTTCTTTGTGGTTGTCCAGGAAAACCACCTACCGTATTCACTTGCTCAATGGGCTCCTCTTAAAGAGTTGGACACATATCGGTTGGATGCCCTACTACTGAACAAATCCCACAAGCTTTCGTTATTTGCATATTACCTACAACCATTAGACGAACATGAGAAGTTAGACTCGTAGTTTGTTGTTCAATGGAGGAAATATTTACCTCATTAACATGCTTAGGTGGGGGGTCAAGCCTAATGCCAAATTGTTGAGAATTGGCCGCCATATCTGCAATCAGGTTTCTCAGGGCGTTGGGAGTTTTATCCACCAAAGCTCCTACACTAATAGCATTAATCATGCTCCTATAAGTGGGTAGAAGGCCCTCATAGAAATATTGAATAAGAAACTGCTCACTAATTTGATGATGGGGGCAGCTTGCACATAATTTCTTGAAACGTTTCCAGTATTCGTGTAGGGACTCTCCGTTGTGCTGCCTTGCACCGTAAATTTCTTTTCGAATGTTGGTCGTCCTAGAAGCTGGGAAATATTTTTTCAAAAACAATCTTTTCATCTCGTTCCATATGGTAATACTTCCAGAGGGTAGATAGTAGAGTCAATCCTTAGCCTAATCCGTTCAAAGAAAATGGAAATGCTCTTAATTTAATTTGCTTTTCAGTCACCCCCGTGGGTTTCATACTTGTGCATACTACATGAAACTCCTTTAGATACTTGTGAGGATCCTCACCTGTAAGACCATGAAAAGTGGCCAAGAGATGTATTAGTTAAGATTTTAATTCAAAAGTAGTAGTAACATCTAAAGTAGGGAATATTATGCATAAGGGTTGTTGATTCAAATGGGGGGCAACAAACTCTTACAAAGTTTGATTTCCAGCCATGACTTCCTTCTCTCCTAAATCAGAATTGCTAGCAAATAGGGAATCAAGAGCTGGATCATTCTCTGTAGAATTTCTCTGAGATTCCCTTCTTGACATGTGCAAAGTTCTCTTTATTTCTGGATTACACTACAAATCACCTTAATTAGAAGATCGAGTTACAATCATAACCATTCAAGGAAACTCTAACAAACCATGAAAAACAGTTCAGGAAAAATCTAAAGTAATGAAAATAAGTAAAAATTCTACGCTAACACAAGAAAAATGCCTAAAAACCCTAGCAAACAGTGGAATTTGGCCTCGAGAGAGTGGGGCTAGTAATCCAAAGGAGTAACTAGTCTTGCTCAGAACGTCGTTTTCCTTTAGAAAACTATAGTATTAAGGCTTCTTGCCAATTGTAACAATAAAAAACTAACGATTTTTTTTTTAAAGAACTAAATAAGGATCACAAGAAGCAGAAAAATCAACTAGAATCACGCCCCGACAATGGCGCCAAAATTTGGTGTGCTATCCTTGGCAACCAAAAATAAAACCTATACTCCTAAAAAAACAATATGTAGTAGTCCGAGTAAGGATCGTTCTCACGGAGAGTGTCTAGTTTAGTTTTATGCTATGTGAACAAGGATAGGGGTGTTTGTGTATAACAAAAGCAAATCTAATAAAAATGACTAATGAACAATTCAAATTAAGGTATTGAAATCAATCAAAAGAACAAACCTTGATCTAAGTGTACATCCACCATCGAAATTTTACAACTGATTATCGATGCACGCATATATCAATTCACATTTTGAATATTCACCGTCGAAATTATTTTCCTATTTCTCTTTAGTCGTAGTTAAGTAGAAAACAAGCGATCTTATTAATCATAACTATTAAACAACCTAGGATAAGCACTCAAGGTTTAATCTAGTAACATGCTTAAGAATTAGAGAGATCAATGAAGCTAAACAATACAAGCACAAGTAGTTGTATTTAATTTAGTCGAGCATCCTTCCTAAGATCTAATAATTCCTAACGAAACAAATCATTAAATTTTAGTTGCTTCACAAATTAGGGGAATCAAACAATTATGGATTTGAGATCTAACCCAGCAGTATATTGCAACGAATAATAAACTAGTAGGAATCCTAGTAATTAAATGAGACAATCATGAAAATAGGCACGGAAGAACATCCAATACTCAAAGCATAAATTGAACAATGAAAACAAATTAGATCTCATAGTTTATTTTTAATTTCGAGGCTTCCGTTTTCTTTGACCAAGATTCAAAGTTTAGCCACACAGGGCCATGATGAAAACTCAAAGGAGAAGTTAGAGAAGAAGAGAGAAAATGTGTGTTTTCTGCTGCTTTCTCTCCCTAAAAAAAATGAAAAACGCTAACCCTAAAAATAAAACAATATCAACTTTTATAGGCTTCCAAAAATTTGCAGATTCGTAAGACCGTTGGAACGCCCTTCTGACCGTTCGAATGCACCGAACCACCGTTCAAACGGTACGTCGAACGCACTTCGAACAGTGTCGCGCCCAGATTTTTCGCATTCGAGGAATACTCACCCAAGCGGGAAAAATACTGTACTTTCTCTTTAGAACTCACCCTCCTAGAAGAATGAGTGCGACTAGGTTTGAATTGAAAACTGGTTTGAATAAAGGGCTTTTGAAAAACATTTGGAGTCGCCACCTAACTTGATTAAGGTGAGTTAGGTCACCTAAAAACTAAGCATAGTCCGAGAACTGCACTTAGGGTTTTGAAAAACGATTTTGAAAATATCTCCTCAAGAGAGGGTTTTTTAGAAAACAGGTTGTTTGGCAACCTTTGGAAAACATTTAGCCCTTTTTTGAAAAATAACTCCTTTTGGTCTTTGAAAACAGCGATTCTAGGTTCGGAGGTTGGTTACGTGTAGGGAAGACGCACTAAGCTATCACCCTACCCCGCCCTTTTGGTACCTACATGTCAATCTACCCTAGATTCACCTATGAGAGTCTTTAATTAACTAATGGTTCAACCTATTTACTTTAGAAAAACAACGCTTGAAAACTAATTTAGCATGATGCATGATATGCAAGCAATAGAAAAGAATTGAAAATAGATTTAAAAAGAAATTGCTTTGATTTGAAAATAGATTTGAAGAGATGGAATTGAACTTGAAAGTTTGAAAATTTGGAAATAGGAATTTGAAAATAGAAATTTTGAAATTGGAATTTTGAAAATTGATTGGAATTTGAGATTTGAAAAGAATTTTGAAACCACACCCATGAGGGTGGAATTGAAGGTTTGAAAAATATTGTGACCGCACCTATGAAGGTTGCCTACATATCCCTTTGGGGGAATCAGGTCAGTCGTAGTTCGGACCGGAGTCCGATTGAAAAGAGAAGGGTTGATTTGAAAGAAAGAGATTGAATTGGAAAAAAGAAATTGAATTGAAGATTGGATTTGATTTGAGATTAGAAAAGGAGATTGAAAATTGAAATTGAAAAGATTGGACTTTGATTTGAAGAGATTGATTTTGGAAAGACTTGGTTTTGGAAAGATGGAGGTTTAGGAAACCTAGACTTAGGAAAGATAGGAGACATAGGGAAGACTTGAGATTAAGAAAGATTGGATTGGAATGTTGGATTTGGAAGATTTAGAAAGATTGGATTTTAGAAAATATTCGAATTAGGAAAGGTCCGTTTTAGGAAGGTTTCGTTTTCGAAAAGTTTTGAAATTAGGAAAGTTTTCGAAAAAGGAAAGGTTTCCGATTGGAAAGTTCCCAAATTACAAAGTTTTGAAAATTGGAAAGTTTTGATTTTAGAAATGTTTTGAAAAAAGGAAGTTTTGAATTTGGAAAGCTTTGAAAACAAGAAGTTTTGAAAAAAAGAAAAGTTTCATTTTTTTGAAAAACAAAGTTTCTTCAGGAAATCTTTGTTCCATATCTTGGTAATACTTCCAGAGGGTAGAATAGTAGGTTTAGTCAATCCTTTCAAATAGCCTAATCCGTTCAAAAGAAAATGGAAATGCTCTTAATTTAATTTGCTTTTCAGTCACCCCCATTTAGGAAAGGTTTCATACTTGTGCATACTACATGAAACTCCTTTAGATACTTGTGAGGATCCTCACCTGTAAGACCATGAAAAGTGGCCAAGAGATGTATTAGTCAAGATTTTTTGAATTCAAAAGTAGTAGTAACATCTAAAGTAGGGAATATTATGCATAAGGGTTGTTGATTCAAATGGGGGGCAACAAACTCTTACAAAGTTTGATTTCCAGCCATGACTTCCTTCTCTCCTAAATCAGAATTGCTAGCAAATAGGGAATCAAGAGCTGGATCATTCTCTGTAGAATTTCTCTGAGATTTGAAAATCATTCTTGACATGTGCAAAGTTCTCTTTATTTCTGGATTACACTACAAATCACCTTAATTTTTTTGGAAAGATCGATCGAGTTACAATCATAACCATTCAAGGAAACTTTAACAAACCATGAAAAACAGTTCAGGAAAAATCTAGAGTAATGAAAATAAGTAAAAATTCTACACTAACATAAGAAAAATGCCTAAAAACCCTAGCAAACAATGGAATTTGTCCTCGAGAGAGTGGGGCTAGTAATCCAAAGGAGTAACTAGTCTTGCTCAGAACGTCGTTTTCCTTTAGAAAACTATAGTATTAAGGCTTCTTGCTAGAACCAATTGTAACTGTTTTTGATCAAAAAATAACGATTTTTTTTTTTAAAACAACTTTTTGAACTAAATAAGGATCACAAGAAGCAGAAAAATCAACTAGAATCACGCCCCACGACAAACTGGCGCCAAAATTTGGTGTGCTATCCTTGGCAACCAAAAATAAAACCTATACTCCTAAAAAAACAATATGTAGTAGTCCGAGTAAGGATCGTTCTCAATCGGAGAGTGTCTTCAGTTCTAGTTTTTTTATGCTATGTGAACAAGGATAGGGGTGTTTGTGTATAACAAAAGCAATTCTAATAAAAATGACTAAGGAACAATTCAAATTAAGGTATTGAAATTAATCAAAAGAACAAACCTTGATCTAAGTGTACATCCACCATCGAAATTTTACAACTGATTATCGATGCACGCATATATCAATTCACATTTTGAATATTCACCGTCGAAATTATTTTCCTATCTCTCTTTAGTCGTAGTTAAGTAGAAAACAAGCGATCTTATTAATCATAACTATTAAACAACCTAGGATAAGCACTCAAGGTTTAATCTAGTAACATGCTTAAGAATTAGAGAGATCGATGAAGCTAAACAATACAAGCACAAGCGGTTGTATTTAATTTAGTCGAGCATCCTTTCTAAGATCGGATAATGGAGGAGACCACCCACTCAAAACGGTAATTCCTAACGAAACAAATCATTAAATTTTAGTTGCTTCACAAATTAGGGGAATCAAACAATTACGGATTTGATATCTAACCCAGCAGTAGATTGCAACGAATAATAAACTAGTAGGAATCCTAGTAATTAAATGAGACAATCATGAAAATAGGCACGGAAGAACATCCAATACTCAAAGCATAAATTGAACAATGAAAACAAATTAGATCTCATAGTTTATTTTTAATTTCGAGGCTTCCGTTTTCTTTGACCAAGATTCAAAGTTTAGCCACACAGGGCCATGATGAAAACTCAAAGGAGAAGTTAGAGAAGAAGAGAGAAAATGTGTGTTTTCTGCTGCTTTCTCTCTCCCTAAAAAAAACGGTGAAAAACGCTAACCCGAGAGGGGGGAAAAATAAAAAATATCAGCTTTTATAGGCTTCCAAAAATTTGCAGATTCGTAAGACCGTTGGAACGCCCTTCTGACCGTTCGAATGCACCAAACCACCGTTCAAACGGTGCATCGAACGCACTTCGAACAGGAAATTTGCTCTCTGTATCGTTCGAACACACTTCGGACTTGGAACTTGACGTGAACCCATTTGACATACCGTTCGAACGCACTTTTGGATTGTTCGAATACCCTTCGAATGTTGTTTCCAATTTAGAGCAATTTTGTCCTTTTTAGCTAAGATTCTCTTCCTTGGCGTTTCATAGCACCATAAATCAAAATATAAGAATAATGAGTATATTTAGGCACTAAATAAGTATAAAAGACTAAATATTAAGAGAGAAAAATTTGATATTTTGCATTCTCATCAAAAACCCAATCTGCTTTTTCGGAGGAAGCTTTGAAACCTAATCTGCTTTTTTGGAGGAAGCTCAAAAATCTAATCTGCTTTTTTAGAGGAAGCTTTGAAACGCAATTTGCTTTTGCATAGAAAGCTCGAAAACCCAATCTGCTTTTTTGGAGGAAGCTCAGAAACCCAATTTACTTTTTCGAAGGAAGCTCAGAAACCTAATCTACTTTTTAAGAGAAAACTCTAAGAACCCCGGAGTTTTTAAAACAAGTCTTTTTGAGGTAAAAGCTTGAAAACCCGAATCTTTGAAAAACAGAACTTTTGAAGGAAAAAAGCTCGAGAAACCTAAGAAGTTATTTTGAAAAATGAACCTTTTGAAGGAAACAGCTTAGGAAACCTTTTGAATGGAACTTTTTTAGGGGAAAGTTTGGGAAACCCAAAGGTTGATTTTGAAATAAAACTTTTTAAAGAAAAAAAGTTAGAAAATCTAGAAAGGTGGAAATTATTTGAAACCTTGAAAGTTTGTGGACTTTTGAAAACTGAATTTTGGATATGAAAGAAAGCAAGGGCTTTAATTTTTTAGAATGGATGTTGAGACTAGAGTTGAAACTTTTTGTAGGAAAAGTCCTTGAAAATTTTTGAACTTGAAAATGATTTTGACAAGAGCTTTTGTCTTTGAATTTGTTTTTGAAAATTTTTGAACTTGAAAATGATTTCGACAAGAGCTCTGTGCTTGTAATTATTTTGTCTTAGAGGTTGAAGGGGAGATATTTGTGGCCTCTTGGATTGAGATTTCTTAAGATGGGAATACTAAGTGTTTACTTGATTGTTAAGTTCTGCTTTTGCTAGGCACAATAGGATTCTTGCTGACATATCTTCGAAGGGGTTATACTTATCTGAAGTTGATTGTCTTGAGTTTGTTTCTGGAGGGGGTGATGTTTCTTTTGAAAAGTTTGAGGGACCTGGAGGGTCAAACATCTTTGGTGGGTTCTATTTTGAATGGGTCGATTGGTTTGAAATTGAATAAGAGGTGTAGGGTGGGACGTTGCCTTAGTTTTTATGATTTGAAAGGTCAAGTTAGGCTAACATTAAATGGGGTGGTCGAGGGTGGGTCATTGTCCTATTCTCTGTGGTTTTGAAAAAGGTTGGATTAGGCTATTCATGGTTGATTGGGGAGGTCGAGGGTGATTTAGTGCCCCATTCTTTGTTTTTTGTTGTCTATGGATGACAGTTCGAGTTTTCTGGGGTCTATGTCATTTTTTTTTTTGCTGAGTACTTGGATTTTGGCCTACAGACCTTCTGGGATATTATGCTTCTGCTTCAGAACACCTTTTCTTTTGTAATCACCTCAACACTTGTCAGTGTATTTTGTTAGACATGTCATTTGGTATATACTGTATAAGTCCACCACAGGTTAAAATGAATGCACATCATACTTTTGAATGAATGCACATGTTGATACAGGAGGAAATGATTGCGTGTCATACTTTTTGATGAATGCGTAAGGATAGAATTAAACATATGTCATGTTTTTTTATGAATGCTCATGCAGGGATGAGATTGAATGATGTCATGCTTCTTGATGAATGTATGGAGATGAATTTTGAATGCATGTCATACTTTTTGCTGAATGCATATACATGAATGCATATTATACTTTTTGATGAATGCATAGAAATGGATTTTGAATGTATGTCATACTTTTTGATGAATACACATACATGAATGAAATTGAATGCATATCATACTTTTTGATGAATGCATAGAGATGAATTTTGAATGCATGTCATACTTTTTGATGAATGCACATACATGAATGCATATCATAGTTTTTGATGAATGTATCGAGATGGATTTTGAATGTATGTCATACTTTTTAATGAATGCACATACATGAATAAAATTAAATCCATATCATACTTTTTTATAAATGTATAAAGATAGATTTTGAATGCATGTCATACTTTTTGATGAATCCACATACCTGAATGGAATTGAATGCATATCATACTTTTTGATGAATGCACATACATAAATGGAATTGAATACATATCATACTTTTTGATGAATGCATACACAAGAATGGAATTGAATGCATGTCATACTTTTTGATGAATGCACATACAAAAATGGAATTGAATTAATGTCATACTTTTTGATGAATGCATGAATAGAATTGAACTACATAGGAATTACATGGATGTACAGGTTATACATGTCATGAATGCACAAGTACTGCATTAATACAAGTTATTTATGAAGAATGTCCCAGGATTGCCCCAGGGCCCATATTCTCAGGATTCTACTTCCCTTCCAGGATCCTGTCCCTTTGGTTTTGTCTCATTTTTATTGGGTTGTGATAGCATGTGCACCATTCTCAGGGGATCTTGACCTTTTGGGTTGCTGCTGTCTTATCCTTACTTTCTACAGGGTTACTGTTTGGGGATTTTCTATTCTCACTTGGTTTTCTCTCTCAGATCTTCATATTTCACTATAACTTGAGTGACAACTTACCTGCCCTTTGCAGAGCAATAAATTGCTTGGCTTTTAATCTAAGAAGACTTCTTTTAGGATCGTAATGTAGGCTGGGTTTAGGGGTTGTACGAAATGAAGGGATATTTAGGCTTAAACATTTTCTTTTAATGGGTTGTTTAAACTAAAACCATTTGAGCACACCTTGGAGTATGAGGTTGCCCCTGTCTTCTTTCTCATAATTTTTCTTTTTTTTAATGTTTTTATTTTTAAATACTTATCTTGGTATTGTTCAGGTTTATTTGGACTAAGCAATTTTCTTTGATCAAAGGGGACTTTCATTTGAACCATAGCATAGGCTAGGTTATGGGGTTTATGAACAAAGGGATATAAAGGCTCAAACATTATCGCTTGTGGGGTTCAGAAAGACCTATGATCACCTTTGGCAATTTTAACTTCCATTTCCTTCTCCCTTCTTTCCTTCTTACCTTTTTGTTCTTTGGGATTTTTTTCTCCCTTCTGATTAGAACTTATTCATAGAAACTTGTTCTTATGTCGACTTTTGGAGGTGCCGACATTTTCATTCCTATTTTGGGATGACATTATCTTTTCTCTTCTTTTTTTTTGTTTGATTTTTTTTGTTTTGCATGCCACCCAAGACTCTTCTTTACACCAAAAACTTGTTGCTATGCTTGTTCTTAGAGGTGTCACCAATGTCATATCTTCTTAGGAATCACCATCTTCATTGCTCATTAGTTCTCGTTTATGGTTTTTGCCTTAACCCAGCGTAGGCGGTGATCATTAGGCCGGTATATCTTTTTTTCAAAGGATGTGACCGACTCAAGTGGGCTTTGTAACGGGTTGTCTCCAAATGTATGGTAGTAGAACCGATGGCTCTCTTCATTTAAGGTTAAATTGCTTAGTCCATAAAGCCTTTTTACAAAATTTAGACAATATTTCTAAATAAATCCCTGTACTTTCTATTGAATCAACCATTATGCGCTTACCCCAATATGGGGGATGGTATTTGGTTTGGGGGATATCTGGATCGAAATCACTTACAACTCTAGTGGGCTGAGTAAAGGGAAGTGTTTATTTTTTTTTTGGAAGGATTGAACGATGGCAAGCTCAACTATCTATCGCTTGGCTAGGATATCATTCAAGTGTCGCCTCTTCAATAAGGTCTGCATTTCTTTGACGAGTCTACCTTCTTCCTCTCTTTCACTCTCTGTCTTTCTCTCAAAGGTTTTAATCTCCATTGAATGGGTTGTCTATGTTATCTCATCCTTCAAGCCGAGTCATTACAGATTGGGAAAAAATTCCCTAAAAGTAATCATTATCCACAAGAGTATGAGTCAAAGGGAATGAACTAGAGCCCTTCATTTTCATTTCATTTTTTTTTTTTATATGGCGTGGCCTTAATTGAAAGCATAAGCATAAGCATAAGACAAAAATAAGGATAGAAAAAGTAGAAGGTATGGAGAAAAGTGGATGAATACAGAAAACATCCCTTTCTCTTTTTGAATTGATAAGCCCCTCAAACAGGCTTCGAGATTATATGCTCCACTTGCCAGGTGCCTCATTGGGTTGCGTAAGGCTGATCGAGTTGTTGTCTGTGGCATTTAGGGTGCCAGTGGTGATGGGGTAGTGGTGGATTGCTTTTTTCTTTCCCTTTTTTGTTTCAGATGTGGTGCCTTGGGCTACCCACAGGACTTGCAACTTCTCAATCTTATCTTTTCCTTTGCTGGGACTGTCTGGATCAGCCTCATCTCCCATGATAAAATTGATGGTGTGGTCCGATAATGGGCAGGGACTGACAAGAGTTGGGTTGGCTTTTTGTGTGCCAATAACTTTTGAGTCAATTAAGTTTTGAATTTTATGCCTTAGAGAGAAGCATTCCTTAGTGTCATGACCTTGGCCACATGAATGATATTCATAAGTTGCTACTAAGTTAAAGTTTGGTGGTAAGGGATTGGATAGAGGCCGAGAAGGTATATGCTTCAGGTGTCCTGCTACTAGGAGGCATAATAAGCTGTGGTTTGTGTGTATAAGCACCCCATTTTTGCCCGCTCGGCAATCTCTGGCCTGACCGACCTAAGTTTTCCAGCATTACAACACATGCAGGTTCAAGATGAGCCTTTCAACCTATAACCCAGCCAACTGGTCGCTTCATGGGTCCACAAGGACTTGCTGAAGCCATAAGCACCATTATTCCAGGCAGCTTTCAGGATCAGGCAGTCTTGGAAACCAATGCCATCTAGGTAGCTTCTCGGGATCGGGCGATCTTGGGGACCAATACCTCATCAAGTTTCAAACGGTTCACTTCTAGCGCCTACTAGCCCACTAACGTAGAATGTCTGTCATTTGGTAGTTCTCCGAGACTGGGCGTTCTCAGAGACCAACACCACCAATTCAGGTAGCTTTCTGGGACTAGGCGTTCTTAGGACCCAATACCACCCCTACAGGTAGTTCTCTAAAACCAAGCGTTCTTAGAGACCAACACCGCACAGGTAGTTTTCCGAGATCGGGCGGTCTCGGGAACCAACACCTAGGTTAACACCGGTGCCTGCTAGCCCGACTCGGTGAAAAATGACCAAAGCCGCCCCTTAGGCCTCTAGGCACGTTTCGACAAAGTTCAAAATCCCTCAAACCGATAAGTCCATCCTTCCAAAGTGTTGTTAAACCATTAGGCATCCCCTGCACGCCATTTGGTCCAAATCCGGTCCTATTCCGGCCCACTCCGGTCAAAATGACCGTTTTGCCCCTAAATACCTCAACACTGCACAAACCCCGCCAAACAATAAAAGACTCTCCCAAAACTATCCTTGAACAACCTTACATGCTTAACACAACACACCAAACCATTCCTGACCATTTCTAGCCAATCCCGGTCAAAATAACTGTTTTGCCCCTAAAAATCTAAATATGCTCCGAAACAGCACCGGCCTTGAGATTTCGAGGAAAGGGTTTCACCATACACCCTTGTTTAACCCGAGGAGGACCCTACGACACTAAACTCACACGACTCGATAAAGGTTCCTTAGAGCGTCTCGTAGACGCTCCACCTAAATTGTCTTTTCTCCCGATTCCCCAGTTATAACGCACCGTCAACTGACTTGAGAAACGCATAAATCAGGGAATTCTCGAAGGCTCATTCATAGATTTTCCCATCGATACGGCTTGGTTGGTTAGATCACTTCCCGAAGCCCTTCATCGTATGGCTCAAACCCAGTTACTTTTGACAACTCCTATAGCGTCTCGCAGACCCTCCGCCAAGGTTGACTTTTTTCCCAATTCCTTTATTGAAACGCACCATCAAACGACTTGAGAAATGCGTAAATCTGGAAATTCTTGAAAGTATTTCCAGAGTACTTTCCATCGGAACGGTCCAATTGAAAGGATCGTTTTCCGAAGGCCTCGATCACACGAAACGAAAACGGCTACGTTCGAACACCCTCGGAGCATATCACAGAGGCTCCGCAAAAGTGTCCTTTTATGCACGCTTCCCGAGACAATATCCTATGCTTCCAAACACAATTCAAACTTTTCAAAAACATGAAAGTTCACTAGAAGCCTTAGGAGTACATCTCGAGTGCGATCAATTCCCCCGAAACCTTCCCGATTGACTCAATTATCGAGACAAAGTTTGGACGAACCTTCCCAGCGATGGAGCGTATGCTACATGCGCTCAAATTTTAATCAGATCGACCAATTTTCGATCAACAGTCAAAATTTAACCAGTATAAAGGGTGGCACTTGTCATTCTGGCAATGGAATAGTACTTGCGTATGTCCTACATGCGCTAGGTTAAATTTTGGCCAGGCACAGGTAGTACATGCGCCAGGTCTTTTCCAGAATGTCTATAAATACCAGACCCCCCTTTGCATATTCCAACTCTGATTTCTAATGCGAAGCTCTGCAGAAGTCACTCCAGAACTGCGAATCTCTATACACACTTCATCCCTCCAACACTTAGCTTAGATTCCATCATCCCTAAGCCTATATACTTCACATATAAAGCCTCATACATCATCAAACACTCCCTACCAGCCCTCTAAGCCTTCTTGAAGTCATTCAAGCTCCAATCAAAGCATCCTTGGAGGACTACAAGTGTGTTGAGGGCAAAAGGTGGTATCCCTTTTACATTTGCGTTTTCCCCCACTCTTCTCTTCTCCCTCCTAGCCTACTTAGGCTATTCTCTATTTTAATCCCCATCTTCAACCCCCCTTTCTTGCATGCTTGAGCCAAAAGGGCTCTTAGATCATGCCAAGAGGAAAGCAAGTGAGAGCCACTGTGTAGGGGGATTTCTCACTAGCCTACTTTAAGATGGTATGGCCTAGGAGCCCCTTGGTTGTGTGGTGTAGCCTAAAAGCCTTGTATGTGATCATGACCCTTTGCATATTACTATTTTGATCATGTTTTGCATGCTTGGATTCATTTTATGCTTGTTGTCATGTTTTATGTTGTTTATACTTCTCTTAAAACTCCAGTTCATTTTCAAACTCTATATTTCTTTCAAAAATTGTTCTAAGAGTTGGCTCCTTGAAGCTTAGAAAAACCCCTACTAACCCCTAATTCTCATTTTGGCATCATTGCATTTTAACTTGCATAAGGGTTGCTTTCCATTTCTCTAATTTTCAAGATTTCCATTCTTTCAAGTATAGTGGTTGGAATGGCTCCATGGAACCCTCTCTTTAGTTGTCTCCCTTCTCCCTTTTGTTGGCCATATGAACCCTCTCTTGATGGAATGTTTTCCTTGAAAAATGATTTTCAAAATCCTTCTCAAAAGACGATTTTCAAAAATGCATTCTTTCCATCTTTGCATAAAAAATGATTTTCCAAAAATTGCTATTGTTATGTTGATTTTTGAAACCCCCACTCTTGTCAAGAAAAAGGTTATAATGGCCATGAGAAAACCTTCCTTGGAATGGTCTCCAATCACCAACCATATAAACCATACTCTTGGCTAGAGTCAAAATTTTCATGGAAATGATCTTCAAAAGGGTTGTCCACCAAAGTCCATTGCATAACATGTTTTGTTTTTCAAAACTCTTTCCAAAAGTGCATTAAACTAACTTCCAAAACCATTTTCCAATCCAACCCTAGGTTAACTTGACCCTAGTTGTCTAACCCTAGGTTAACTTGACCCTTGTTAGTTAACTTGACCCTAGTTCATTCACCCTAGGTTAACCTAATCCAAGTTAGTTAACCTTAGGTCACCCCTAACCCTAGGCCAACCCAACCTAGGTTAGTACACTTCAAGGTTCCAACTCTTAAACCCTTTTCTAAATGATCACTCAATTTTAAACTATCCTCATAACCCATATTTCCAAAACCTCCTACTCTCCTGATGTCAAAAAACCAACTCCATAAACTCTTCAAATGTCCTTACACTCTATCTTCAAGACATTTCCAAAAATGTTTTCAAAAAGTCACAAACCTAAGGTGTCCCTACCCCCCCCCCTTCTCATGGTTAGGGATTCCAAAGACAAAGTGATAAATCAAGAACAACCTCTAAGGTTGTCCATATTAGGATTCCAAACCCTTAGCCACTTCAAAAAACCACTTTCAAAAACTAATTCATCAAAACATTCCTCCAAGGTTTTCAAAACAAGACTTCAAAAACATTTTCAAGTTCTCCTGATTCATGCCAAAGCATTTTTCCAAAACTCCCTTAAGCTGATCCAAAAACATTTTCAAAACACTCCATCATCCAATTTCAAGTCAAAACTTCCAAGGCCACAAAAAGTCTTCAACTTTCAAGACCGCAAAGAGTCTTCAACTTCCAAAGACCTCAAAGTGTTTTAAAATTTTCCAAAGACCTCCAAGTGTCTTAAATTTTTTCAAAGATCTCCAAGCGTATTAAACTTCCAAGACCACAAAGAGTCTTAAACTTCCAAGACCACAAAGTGTCTTAAACTTTTCCCAAGACCACAAAGTGTCTTAAACTTTTTCAAAAAGATCTCAAAGTGTCTTAAACTTTTCCAAAAGACCTCAAAGTGTCTTCAACTTTTCCAAAGACCCGAAAGTGTCTTCAAACTTTCGAAAGGCCCTAATGTGCTTATTTTTTATCGGGCTCTTGCTTGAACTTCGAATGACCTGATTCTCGCCAAATAAGATATGTAGGCAACCTAAAATAGTGCGGTCATAACTTTTATTTCAACTCCAATCTTTTTTTCAAAAATTTCAATCAATTCAAAGTTTCTATTCCAAACTTTTTCAAAACTCCCATTATTTTCAAACTTCTTCCAAAAACTTACATCATGCATCATCCATCCGAAAAGTGATGACTAAATCCCATTTTCAAAATTCTAAAGTGGATATTAAGTGGATAATGGTAATCGGTTATTCTAGTGAGTGAACAAAGGGTGATTAGATATGTAGGTACCGAAAGGGCGGGGTAGGGTGATGATCTTAGGATATCTTCCTTACACGCAACCAACCCCCGAACCATAGAATTCTATTTTCAAATGACCAAAATGGAGTTAATTTCCAAAAGGGCTTAAATCTTTCCAAAGGTTGCCAAACAGCCTATTTTCTTAAGAGCCCTCCCTTGAGGAAGTTTTCAAAACCTTTTCCAAAAAACCTAAGTTTAGTCATTGGATTAACACTTAGTTTAGGTGCCCTAACTCACCTTAATCAAGTTAGGTGGCGACTCCAATTTTTTGTAAAACCCTTAGTCAAACCAATTTTCAAACCTAGTCGCACTTGTCCTTTTAGGAAGACGAGTTCTAGTGACAAAGTTCCGTGCTTTTGGTCTCTAAGCCGCAAGGACCTTGGACACCCAAAAACCAGGGCGCGACAGCTGACGACTCCATTGGGGAAACTTAGAGGGTTAGGCCATCAACATGTCTATTCACCCTTCACTCATCCAGAATCTCTGGTTACTTTGTCCAAGTTTTATCCACTCATCGAATTTTTCCAAGTTTCGAGAGCAAACCTTATTTTTCAAAATGATTTTCAAATAAGTGTCATCACTTGCATTCATTTCTTTCATTCATGCTCTTGCATTAAACATCCAATTTATCTTGTATTGAGTTTTTCAAAAAGTCACTAACCTTTTGCATTCTTCTTTTGTAGGTGGACCTTTGTTCACATTTTTATTTCATGTCTTATTTATTGCCATGTATGTGAATGAATGTACAGGATGTGATGTGTGTTGTTGGGTCCTTTCCTACATTTTCAAAAATTCCACACACACTTGGTGTGCTCACTTGCATTTGCATCTTGCATGTATTACCTGGCTACTACCCTTCTAGATAGAAAGGGGAACAGTATATTGACTGTGGACAGATGCTATGTCAGTTTCTTAACTTACGGTCTCTTGATAGTTCCCCCGCTTGAACCACCAACCAAAGATGGAGTTCACCCTTTCGGGGGTGGATGCCAGAGGTTTAAAGGTTTGGAGACCGAGCTTTTTAGAAAGCATTAGTAAACCCCCAACCTCATGCTCATATAGCACCCCATGCATGGCCGAACCTCTACCGGATTTAGGACACACTCGTCAATTTCAAAATCAAGGAGGAAAGGGCGACTGCTTTATTTTTCCCTTATAAATTTTGTTTAATCCCTCTTGTTATGCTATCTAATTCTTGCTGCTTCCATGTACATGTATTATAACTGCTCATGCATTGGATCTCACTTCAAGACAAGAGTTCTTAAAGTAACTCAAGTCATTGCATCTTCATGCATCCAATCAGCCCCTAGAGAAAGGCTCAATGACCTTCTTGTCTAATTCAAAACAACCCAAACCTCCTAAGGGTACCGCGAGACCCTAAGGATTCATGGCATGCATCAAAGTCATCTCATAAAGAGAGGCCCCAATCCCTCTGCGCTCATGGAGATAGGGTTGCCAAGAAGACAAGGAAGCAATTCAAAATCAAGGGCTCCTACCAACAAAGCAGATCCGGAGGCTCAAGAGTAGTTTAGGGTTCTATGATGTAAATATAGAATAGGTAAAAGTCTCAATGAAAATATTCTCCCTCCCCATTTCTATATATTTTTGAGAAATTCTATGTACTAAAAAGAATTCATCTTAATAGAATCATTCTTATTATTAAATGAATGTACGAATGAATGGATGAGCAGGGGTAGGTATAGTATTTGCATGCAGGGACAGTCCCCTATCTCCAGACATGAGCCAAAGCATCATGTTTAGTCCCCCCTCAAAAGGCAGGGGCATCCTTAGGCCATGCATCGCATAAAACCTTTCCAAATCAAGAACCTACCATAGAACCCTTTTGTTTTGTTTTTCTTTATTTATTTTCTTTTCTTCCCCCATCTCATCGAAAGATTAGCCATAGCTTTGGCGAGACTGATGGCATTGTAGGTCACCATTACTCCAAGAAAAGGAAAGAGAGGAACACGAGTGACCCCCGTCCTCCGAATGCCCGTCCGTACCTGACAAAGAACAGTACAAATGTTGAGCGACGACAATACTCCCGATCAGTAAAACAATTCCGTAACACACGAAGAGTGAATGAAATGAAGGCGAAGATAGACGAGATGTTCAAGATCATGCAACTGATGGCCTTCAAGGACCTGTCATGAATCCATCAACCTCAACACCCCACTCCAAGGAAACTGAAGCAATCTCACCAAGGGTCGTCCTACGAACTGATGGTACAACAAAGAGCAAGGAGATCCCTAAAGTGGTGCATCTCAAGGAAGGAGAAGAGGACAACCTTGAAACCATCTTGCTAACTACCACCTCAAAAAAGGAAGACCCGGACTCTCTCGATTTTAAGATACAAGGCTTAGAGGGGTCCCTGCGCAACCTACAAGATCATGACACCTTCGGTGGGATGTCTTACGACGAACTCTACTTCTTCCCTGACCACCCAAGGTCACCCAAATTCAAAATGCCCGACTTCCAGAAGTATGATGGGAGAGGGGACCCTGTTGCACACTTGAGGTTGTACGCTGGGGCACTAAGTGGACATGGGAATGACCCCAAACTTCTGATGCAATTGTTTCAACACAGCCTAGCTGGGCCTGCTGTACAATGGTTCACTCGCATAGACTTGAGGACAATAACAACTTGGAATGAATAAGTCGCAGCCTTTTGATCTCAGTATAGGTATAATAGTGACCTGACCATGGACAAATGCGCCTTGATGATGATGACTCGAGGCGAAAAAGAAAGCTTCAAAAGCTATGCTTTTAGATGGAGGGAGGCGGCTGCGCAAGTTAACCCCCCACTGCTAGGGAAAGAATATGTGCAGCTGTTTGTGAACACCTTCCAAGGACTGTACTATGAGTGCCTGTGCTTGAGTATCGGAAAGAGCTTTTCTGAGCTGATAGTGTAAGGGGAAATGATCGAGAGTGGGCTGAAAACTGGCAGAATTACTGACCCCTATGCCAAGACAAGTGAGGCAACCACTCGGGGCACGGGCAAGAAAGTGGGAGAAGTATCTGCTGTCCTATCTACGCAGCAGTAGCCATATTACCCCCAATACCAAGCTCGACCTTCACTGCCGGCTCCCATCATCAATATCCTTGTTGCTACTACCCAAGCACCCTCAACTGGACCTACTGTAGCCAAACCATACTTCAACCCTAACAAAAACAACAACCGACGGAACTGAGAGTTCACATGTTTGGGATGCACCCAGCCAGAGGCCTATCACGAGCTCCTTAAGGCCAAGCATATAAACCCTATTCCCCTACGGCCATTGCTAAGCCCGTTGTCGCCAACTTTCAACCCTGCCCTTACTTGTGAATACCATTCCGGGGGACAGGGGCGTGACACAGAATCTTGTTTCTCTTTGAAGCATAAGATTCAAGACCTCATCGACAACAAGGTCATCAACACCCAAGAAACAAAGCCAGTCCCCAAGCCCAATGTCACAGCAAATCCCTTACCAGACCATGCTGTCAACATCGTCACCGAGGATGAGGTGGATCCGGATGGCATCATAACCGCAGAGTACTTCGACAGTGAGTCAGACACTGAAAGCGATTGGGAAGAAGAATTGCCACCATGCCCTATCTATCTTTACAACATAAGTGGAGAGCAAGACCCTTTCGATTGGCCCGTGGATGAACCCGTTGCAAACACTCCCAATGATACTGCACCTGTAGATGGCTTGGGAGAGGAATTTCTGCATCCTAGATATGCTGAAACCGAGGCTCGCCTGAAAGAGGAACTCTTCGACTACAAGGACATGGGCTGGGGCATCTATGAGCCGAAACTGCCAAACCCACCATTCAAATTCAACGAAGGTGATCTGGATAGCCTGTTTGTAGAGATTGATAAAAGGGAAGTTGAAAAAGAAGAAGCCAAAGAAAAGTCGTTGCAAGCCTCTAAAGAAAGCCTGGTTACGAAATCCCAAGAAGCCGAGCAAGAGAAAATTGCCTAACTCAAGGAGAGCTAGTAGGGGTCCCAAAAGGGGATGCACGACCTTATTGACCCCACTAAAGACGAAAAAGGAAAAGGAGGAAGCCCTGGTTGCATTACAACTGTTGATCTCTGCCACTCCGCAGCTGATGCATCAATTCGCCCAACATAACCAAGTGAAGAAGCCGGTGAATGGAGCATGGATGAGGCAGGCATGGTCCCAAAGCCTACTTGAAGAAGTGATTGTCAAAGGGATGTTCTTCTACCAAACTTTATCTTTACTTTCCTGTTAATTTTTGTTTCGTTAACTCTACTTTCATCTTTTGCTAATCAATAGCTCATCGTGTAAATAGAACTTTTGAAATGAAAGAAGTTGAAATTTGCATTTATCACCTTTGGTACTTGCTCTTTCTCAGAATTTTCCTTTCTTGTTGTTATGCCTTAACTTGAAAGGAGGGATGGTACATGCATCCTCGCCTGTGGGGACCATTTCTGATCCAAAAGAAAGATAGCAAAAGGAAGGAAAGAGAGTGGGTCACGAAAAGGGTGGCCTTCGAAGGACGCCATGGCAAAGCAGTCGGCAGTTAGACCCTCGAAAGGAGGAGAAGCTCTCATTTCAAAATCCCTGGAATAGCAAAAGCAATTCCCTTAGTCAGCCCACTCGAGCCACAAGTAATTTTCATTCAAACACCCTAACCAGGAACCACCCCCCGCATTGGGGCAAGTGCGAGTAACAGAACAATTAAGTTAACACCTGTTTGTTTCAAAGGATAATGCCAAAAGCTCTAAAATTGAACTTCATAGTCTAAGCAATCTTGTCTGGAAGGAAGAGGGGCCATCTATTCTGCTACCATACAATTAAAAGAATCCTCTTTGAAAAACCCCTTTTGAGCCAAATTATATTCCTTTGAAAAACCCCCATTGGTGATCACCCCCTACAATGGGCGAAAGCAAGCTTAGAGGAAAAAGTAACAAAAAAGAAGCATGGAGAGAAAGAAGGCCCCTCCTACATCGAAAGAGGAGGGAAACAAGGCAATACTCAAAAAAAAAAAAAAAAAAAAGAGAGAAGGGGAGATGACGATTGATGCCTCTTGAGAGTCAATTGTGCAAGTAAGTAATACTGGGGCAAAAACTAAAAGAAAATGACAAGCCCTATATGGATGCGAGTTCGTATGAAAAGGAAAGAGAGAAAAAGGGGAAGATAAGCCTGCAAAGATCTAAAAAGGTGATCACCGGTAAACCCCAGAAATAACATCACGCTTTGAGACTTCCATACCCTTTTCTTTCAAAAGCCCACAACCTGGCTACATTACAACCCACAGAAAGTTCCCTCGAATCAGGGAAGATTGCTTAGCCTAAACAAGTTCAAACGAAAGTGGCGATATCCGAAAAAGAAAAGGGAACAAAGCAGCAAAGGCTTACTCAAGGCGGTTCTAGTTATTATCACTCAAAAAAAAAAAAAAAATCGTTTGAGCTTGAATACCCCTTCATTCATCACCCATTACCTAGCTTACATTACAGTCCAAAGTAAAGTCTTCTCGAATTGAGGATGGAAACTACTCGCTCCTTTGCTAAAGGCTACTTCGACTATCACCCGGAGAGTCTACCAAATCAAACATAAGGTCCCTGAGAGAAAAAAATCAATTGAGTGACAGTTTCTCAGATGAGAGGGAGGGGAGTCGGATCCAAAAAGGAAAACCCTAGGAAAGGGGCAACTACTATCTCGCCGTGGCAAGAAAAGGGCATAACATAAAAAAAAAAAAAGGGAGATTTTTGAAGAAAAAGCAAAATGCCAAAACGATGGTTTCTAATAAAATGCCCAACCTACCTCTGGGTTGGTCTATATAAAGCTATATACCTGTATGCTTTGTCTGAATGTGTGTGACAGTGTACTCACCTTTTTACACTTACTTAAGGTTTGCATATATCCACCATTTCTTAAGCTTATCATGATTTTTGTACTCCTGTATTCACATTCGTATCCATCATATATTCATATACATCCATTCAAAACAAGACTAAAAGAAAGAAATAATCATCATCGCATGTAAAGAAACAAAAAAGTTAATAGAAATATTGTATATAAAATTATCGTACAGTCATCATCCATAATGGCCAATACACGGCCATAAAAACAGAAGCAATAACCGTCGGTCTAACTAAAAGCTCTAACTATGTCCGTAGGAAAAGCAAGGTGCCTCATGGAGTATGGTCATCATCCAAGTCGAAGTCGCCTATATCCGGCACATACGGGGAGGGCTAACTAGAAGAAGCTCCGGCATCATAAGGGCCCTGTATGTATGTGAAAAAAAAAAAAAAAAAAAAAAAAAAATCTGGCATTAGAACACAAAGGGATGCATAAGAAATATGAAAAATGAATCATGAATAACACACCCAACGGGCCTCCATCCGAGATATGCAAGCAGTCAAGGCTTCCACCTCAGCACAGTATTGATCTCGTGCCTGGCAGGCTGCTAGGTACTCCTCAGAAACAAAGCCCTGAGCTCGATGCCAAAGTTCCACCACCTCATGACTGGCCACCTGTCCTTCGACCACCAGATCCAGCTTGGTGAAAGCGCCAATAGATCTCGCCCAGAAGTGAGCCTTATAATCCACATCTGGCGGAAGCAGGAACCGCTCACCAGGAACCCCGACTAAATAAGGGATCTCTACTCCGGCCTGATAAGGTCCAAACATATATTAAGGAGGATCCATGGCCGTGTATAAGGTAGTATGAAGCTGTCGCCAGTGACGCTCCCCAAGATACGTCTCCCATGACACAGGGCCCCGAAAGGTGATTCCCGACCTAGATAAAAGGATGACGTCTCTCATGCTGGCATACTGGGTGGACCGGTGGTAAGGTGCCCAAGTCACATCCCGAGGCCTTAGCAACTCCAAGTTAGCCCTGAGGGCTACAAAATCTGTGAGCAAGAACCGCCAGACTACCTGCTGCCTGGCCCATCTCGTGGCTTGCGGGAAGGCATCATCCACTAACACCTCCGGTCGGCGAATTGACAAATACTCATAGCTCCACCATACTAGAAACGGCCAAAAGCTCGTCAAGCTCCCCAAGCCCCGAATGTCCTCACTCTCATCCCTCGTAAGAAGCAGGCGAAGGTGAAAGCGCCCCAATCAGCATAGTCTAACACGTCCAAATCCGCTACCAGGCTCACCAGAGACAAAGGGACCATCGACCTATTATTGTTGCAAAAGCAACTAAAGACGACGTACAGTACTAACCGGCCCCTTATGATAATCTGGTCATCCGGAGAAGGCTCAAAAGCAAAGGCTGTCTCTGCTGAGCATAAAAGCGAAACTGGAAAACTCGAGCCCCCAAGCCCTGGCAACCCCAAGAGAAGAAAGGCCTCCTCTAGAGACACGTCCTGTAAAGAGATTGAAACCCTTTTGAAAGATAGCCCAGTAATCATAGCCCCGTCGACGGGGGTAGGTCCCAACTCAAAACCCACCAAGTGTACGATCCCTGTCTCCCCGAACCATCGCTCTAGCAACCCCAGAGCAATCTCGTGATCAAGTCTATCCATCTGCAGGGTCATAAAAGCACCGAAACCAATCCGATGCAAAAAGTCCTGATGGGATGGAGCTAATGCCTGCATAGCCCTTAAGGTTGAGATACTGGCCCCTCTAAAGGAACTGTGGGTAGATGATGGCATCCGACCATAGCGCGAATACAGGCTCGGATGGAATGCCAAGTCACGTAGCGGGGGGATATCAGGAATGGCTAGCTGGTCGTCGGTGAATGAGGTATCTCTCCGCCTGTCCCGAACGGAGGCCATATCGTATCCTGTCCGTGGGTCCACGGACGAGTCAGCCTCATCCTCAAATCTCTCATTGGGAGCCATCGAAGGCTGCCCCATCACGGAGCTCCCACTAGAAGCTGTCCTACTCAAAGATCGCTATGATCCATTGTGGCCGCCCCGAGGAGAACCGACTCTACCACTACTCCGTGCGGAACCACCTCTGCTGCCTCCTCGTGTTGGGCTACCCCGACCACTGCTCCGAGCTGAACCGCTCCTGCTGTTACCCTTGGCCGAGCTACCCCGACTGCCACCACCCTTCTCGGGCTCAATCTGCGGTGCCTTACCGTGGCGCCTCCTGTCCGGACCGTCACCCCTAGCCTCTGACATCCTGAAAAAAAATGATGACAACATTTAAAAGAGTCAATCAGTCACCATATGTGATAAGCGCAAAGATAAACGCGTTGATGTATATACAGAAAAAAAAAAAAAAGAGAGAGAAAAAAAAAGAACAAAAAAAAAAAAGAGAGAGAAAAAAAAAAAGAAGAAAAGAAAAAAAAAAAGAAGGAAAAAAAGAAGAAGAAGAAAAAAAAGAGAGAGGAAAAAAAAAAGAGAGAAAAGAAAAAGTGGAAGGGCTACGGCCCCATTTATCACTGTTTAAAATTTCCAACAGTTTTCAAGCTTTTCCCCTTAAAAAGTTTGACTTCAAAATTTCAAAATCAGGTTTCTTGGGTTTTCCCCTTCACAAAACCTGTTTCAAAATTTTCTAACAGTTTTCAATATTTTTCCTCAAAAAGTTTGGTTCCAAAATTCAAGACCGGTTTTTCAAGTTTTCTCCTTAAAAAACCCTGGTTCAAAAATTTTCTAAGGGTTTTCAAGCTTTCTCTTCAAAAAGTTTGGTTCCAAGAGTCCAGACCGGTTTTTCGGGTTTTCTCCTTCAAAAACCCTGGTTCAAAAATTTTTCAACGGTTTTCAAGCTTGTTCCTCAAAAGTTTGGGTCCAAAATTCAAGACCAGTTTTTTGGGTTTTCTCCTTCAAAAACCCTAGTTCAAAAATTTTCTAAGGGTTTTCAAGCTTATTCTTCAAAAAGATTGGTTCCAGGAGTCCAGACCAGTTTCTCGGGTTTTCTCCTTCAAAAACCTTGGTTTAAAAGTCTTCTAAGGGTTTTCAAGTTTTTCCTCAAAAAGTTTGGTTCCAAAGGTCCAGACCAGTTTCTCGGGTTTTCTCCTTCAAAAACCTTGGTTCAAGAATTTTCTAATGGTTTTCACAACTTTTTTCCAAAAAGTCTAACGTTAAAGTTTCGAACCGGCCCCCTGGGTTTTCCCCTTCAAAAATCCCACTCCTAAAATTTTTCTAAAGTTACGGTTTCTCCGGGCTTTCTCCCTCAAAAGCCCTTTCTCAAAAGGATTTGTTTTACTGAAAGGTTTTAAAGCTTAGTGTTAAAATTTTTAAAAATTTCAGCAAAGTTTTGCCTTAAAAAGTCACTACCCTAAATTCCACAAGTCACAAACACAACCCAGAACAATCTCAGACCTTCCACCACATCAATCAAAGCAATCTCGCCCCCATGACACACAGCCTGTCCTCAAATACAATTTTTAGGACAATTCCTTCAGCTTCCAAAATTTTTCGGTTTCAATTTTATTTCCAAAAAAATTCACAAACATTCCCAAAATGTTTAAGAGTGTCACCATAATTTCTAAAAATGTTCTGTGATTTTTCGACCTTCAACAAGACCCGTTTTCAAATTTTCTTTAATTTCTCCTATTTTTCATAATTTTCAAAAGTCCAAAAATTCAAAATTTTTCAGAAAATTATGAAATTTCCAGGCAGCTTTCTGGACCAGGCAGTCCTGGAAACCAATGCCATCCAGGTAACTTCTCAAGATAGGGCAATCTTGGGGACCAACACCTCATCAAGTTTCAGACGGTTCACTTCTGGCGCCTGCTAGCCCGCTAACATAGAATGTCCGTCATTTGGTAGTTCTCCGAGACCGGGCGTTCTCAGAGACCAACACCACCAAGTCAGGTAGCTTTTTGGGACCAGATGTTCTCAGGAACTAACACCACCCCTACAGGTAGTTTTCTAAGATGGGCGTTCTTAGAGACCAACATCATACAGGTAGTTTTTCGAGACCGGGCGGTCTCGGGAACCAACACCTCGGTCAACATCAGCGCCTGCTAGCCCGACTCAGTGAAAAATGACCAAAGCCGCCCCTTGGGCCTCCAAGCACGTTTTAAAAAAGTTTAAAATCCCTCAAAACGATAAGTCCATCCTTCCAAAGTATTGTTAAACCATTAGGTGTCCCCTGCACGTCATTTGGTCCAAATCCGGTCTTATTCCGGCCCACTTCGGTCAAAACGACCGTTTTGCCCCTTAACACCTCAACACTGCACAAACCCCGCCGAACGGTAAAAGACTCTCCCAAAATCATCCCTAAACAACCTTACACGCTTAACATAACACACCAAACCATTCCTGACCATTTTGCCCCTAGAAATCCAAATATGCCCCGAAATAGCACCAGCCTTGGGATTTCGAGCAAAGGATTTCACCATACACCCTTGTTTAACTCGAGGAGGACCCTACGACACTAAACTCACACAACTCGATAAAAGTTCCCTGGAGCGTCTCGTAGACGCTTCGCCTAAATTGTCTTTTCTCTCGATTTCCTAGTTATAACGCACCGTCAACTGACTTGAGAAACGCGTAAATCAGGGAATTCTCGAAAGCTCGTTCATAGATCTTTCCATCGATATGGCTTGATTGGATAAATCACTTCTCGAAGCCCTTCATCGTATGGCTCAAACCGAATTACTTTTGACAACCCCTGGAGCGTCTCACAGAAGCTCCGCCAAGGTTGACTTTTTCCTCAATTCCCTTATTGAAACGCATAGTCAAACGACTTGAGAAATCTGTAAATCTGGAAATTCCCGAAAGTATTTCCAGAGTACTTTCCATCAATACGGTTCGATCGAAAGGATCGCTTCCCGAAGGCCTCGATCACATGAAAAGAAAACAACCACTTTCAAACACCCTCGAAGCGTATCACAGACACTCCGCAAAAGTGTCCTTTTATGCACGCTTCTCAAGAAGATATCCCATGCTTCCAAACACAATTCAAACTTTTCAAAAACATGAAAGTTCACCGGAAGCCCTAGGAGAACATCCCGAGTGTGACTAATTCCCCCGAAACCTTCCTGATTGACTCAATTATCGAGACAAAGTTTCGACGAACCTTCCCAACAATGGAACGCATGCTACATGCGCTCAAATTTTGATCAAATTGACCAATTTTTGATCAACAGTCGAGATTTAACCAGTACACAGGGTGCCACGTGTTATTCTGGCAATGGAATAGTACCTGTGCATATCCTACATGCGCCAGGTCAAATTTTGGCCAGGCGCATGTAATACATGCACCAGGTCTATTCCAAAATGTCTATAAATACCAGACCCCCCTTTGCATATTCCAACTCCGATTTCTAATGCGAAGCTCTACTGAAGTCACTCCAGAACTGTGAATCTCTATACACACTTCATCCTTCCAACACTTAGCTTGGATTTCATCATCCCTAAGCCTATATACTTCACATATAAAGCCTCATACATCATCAAACACTCCCTACCAGCCCTCTAAGCCTTCTTGAAGTCATTCAAGCTCCAATCAAAGCATCCTTGGAGGACTACAAGTGTGTTGAGGGCAAAAGGTGGTATCCCTTTTACATTTGGGTTTTCCCCCACTCTTCTCTTCTCCCTCCTAGCCTACTTAGGCTATTCTCTATTTTAATCCCCATCTTCAACCCCCCTTTCTTGCATGCTTAAGCCAAGAGGGCTCTTAGATCATGCCTAGAGGAAAGCAAGTGAGAGCCACCGTGTAGGAGGATCTCTCACTAGCCTACTTTAAGATGGTATGGTCTAGGAGCCCCTTGGTTGTGTGGTGTAGCCTAAAAGCCTTGTATGTGATCATGGCCCTTTGCATATTACTATTTTTATCATGTTTTGCATGCTTGGCTTCATTTTATGCTTATTGTCATGTTCTATGATGCTTATACTTCTCTTAAAACTCCACGTCATTTCCAAACTCTACATTCATTCCAAAAATTGTTCTAAGAGTTGCCTCCTTGAAGCTTGGAAAAACCCTTACTAACCCCTAACTCTCTTTTTGGCATCATTGCATTTTAACTTGCACAAGGGTTGCTTTCCATTTATCTAATTTTCAAGATTTTTATTCTTTCAAGTATAATGGTTGGAATGGCCCCATGGAACCCTTTCTTTAGTGGTCTCCCTTTTGTTGGCTATATGAACCCTCTCTTGATGAAATGTTTCCCTTGAAAAATAGTTTTCAAAATCCTTCTCAAAAGATAATTTTCAAAAATGCATTCTCTCCATCTTTGCATCAAAAATAATTTTTCAAAAAATTGCTGTCATTATATTGATTTTTGAAATCCCCACTCTTGTCAAGAGAAATGTTATAATGGCCATGAGGAAACCTTCCTTGGAATGGTCTCCAATCACCAACTATATAAACCATGCTCTTGACTAGAGTCAAATTTTCATGGAAATGATCTTCAAAAGGGTTGTCCACCAAAGTTCATTGCATAACATGTTTTGTTTTTCAAAACTCTTTCCAAAAGTGCATTAAACCAACTTTCAAAACCATTTTTCAATCCAACTCTAGGTTAACTTGACCCTAGTTGTCTAACCCTAGGTTAACTTGACCTTAATTATCCAACCGTAGGTAAACTTGACCCTAGTTCATTCACCCTAGGTTAACCTAACCCAAGTTAGTTAACCTTAGGTCACCCCTAACCCAAGGCTAACCCAACCTAGGCTAGTACACTTCAAGATTCCAACTCTTGAACCCTTTTCTAAATGATCACTCAATTTTAAACTATCCTTATAACCCATTTTTCCAAAACCTTCTACTCTCCTGATTTCAAAAAACCAACTCCATAAACTCTTCAAATGTCCTTACACTCTATCTTCACGACATTTCCAAAAATGCTTTCAAAAGGTCACAAACCTAAGGTGTCCCTACCCCCCTACCCCCCTCATGGTTAGGGATTCCAAGGACAAAGTGATAAATCAAGAACAACCTCTAAGGTTGTCCATATTAGGATTCCAAACCCTTAGCCACTTCCAAAAACCACTTTCGAAAACTAATTCATCAAAACATTCCTCCAAGGTTTTCAAAACAAGACTTCAAAAACACTTTCAAGTTCTCATGATTCATGCTAAAGCATTTTTCCAAAACTCCCTTAAGTTGATCCAATAACATTTTCAAAACACTCCATCATCCAATTTCAAGTCAAAACTTTCAAGACCACAAAGAGTCTTCAACTTCCAAGACCGCAAAGAGTCTTCAACTTCCAAAGACTTCAAAGTGTCTTAAACTTTTCCAAAGACCTCCAAGTGTCTTAAACATTTTCAAAGACCTCCAAGGATCTTAAACTTCTAAGACCACAAAGAGTCTTTAACTTCCAAGATCACAAAGTGTCTTAAACTTTTTCCAAGACCTCAAAATGTCTTAAAATTTTCCAAAAGATCTCAAAGTGTTTTCAACTTTTCCAAAGACCCCAATGTGTCTTCAAACTTTCCAAAAGCCCTAATGCGTCTATTTTTCATCGGGCTCTTGCCCGAACTATGAATGACCTGATTCTCGCTAAATGAGATACGTAGGTAACCTAAAATGGTGCGGTCATAACTTTTATTTCAACTCCAATCTCTTTTTCAAAAATTTCAATCAATTCAAAGTTTCTATTCCAAACTCTTTCAAAACCCCCATTATTTTCAAACTTCTTCCAAAAACTTGCATCATGCATAATCCATCCGAAAAGTGATGACTAAACCCCGTTTTCAAAATTCTAAAGTGGATATTAAGTGGACAATGATAATCGGTTATTCTAGTGAGTGAACAAAGGGTGATTAGACATGTAGGTACCAAAAGGGTGGGGTAGGGTGATGATCTTAGGATATCTTCCCTACACGCAACCAATCCCCGAACCATAGATTTCTGTTTTCAAATGACCAAAATGGAGTTATTTTCCAAAAGGGCTTAAATCTTTCCAAAGGTTGCCAAACAACCTATTTTCTTAAGAGCCCTCCCTTGAGGGAGTTTTCAAAACCTTTTCCAAAAAACCTAAGTTTAGTCCTTGGATTAACACTTAGTTTTAGGTGCCCTGACTCACCTTAATCAAGTTAGGTGGCGACTCCAATTTTTTTGTTATGCCCTTAGTCAAATCAATTTTCAAACCTAGTCGCACTTGTCCTTCTAGGAGGACAAGTTCTAGTGATAGAGTTCTGTGCTTTTGGTCTCCAAGCCGAAAGGACCTTGGACACCTAAAAACCGGGGCACGACAGTGTGCAAGCAAGTTTAGTAAAAACTTGATTTCTCCAGCTAGCTCTCTTATGTTGAAAGGGTGTCCTAGATGTTTTTAAAGGCCAAGGATCAGGTTCTGGCATAATAATGGTTGGGTCAATGGCTTGGAAATCGAGGAGGTTTTAGATTTTGCATTTCAAAGTAGGACAATTTTCTATGTCATGGCTAGGTGAGTTGGAATGGTATTCACATAATATATTAGGATTATATGATTCGGGGGTCCAGTTGAAGATAGGCATAGGAGGTATCGGGACGAGATAATTGCCTTGGCAAAGCCGTTAGTAGGCGGTGGTTAGAGAGCAAGCCAACGGGGTGTAATCTTGACCTTTTCCTTTAGTCTTTTTTCAGAGGACAATATGTTCTTTATGCGTTTGGACTTGAAGAGCTTCTGCCTATTCATCGAGCATTATACCTGTATGGGATAAGAACAAAGAGACCATTGTTTCTATTTTGGTCATCCTATTCCCATGTCCTCTTATTTCTTCCAGTAGTTGATCCTCACCTTGCTTAAGGGCTAAGCTTGGTGGCATATTTAATGACTCCATGGATGCTATATGTTTTGAAATGAACAACTGCTTCTTTCTAGGATGGCGACCTATACAGGGGAGTTTTCTGCAAGCGTGGGCTTTGCCCCTTCTTTTCTTTCTTTAAAATGAGGGAGCAATTAACGAGAGAGTGAAAAACAAGGAAAAGGGAAAAGTTAGTACCTTAATTTGAAAGTTTTTATACAATGCATGCCTTAAGGGTGTCCCTGCTATTCAAGAGGGACTAAGCATGATATGTTGGCTCACTTTTGGAGATAGAGAGTTGCCCCTGTATGCAGTACCATACTTGTGTGAGCATGTTCATTTATTCATTCACACATTCATGCATTCATTCGATGAAAGTAGGAAGGACAGTTTTATTACATTTGATTCCCTTTTTTTTATATGGCATATGAAAGTACATTTGAAAGGGGAAGGGAAATATTTTTCTTGGGACTTCGCCTATTCTATTTGTACATTTGAAATTCTAAACTACTCTTGAGTCTTCGGATTTGCTTTCTTTGATGGAGGTCGGTGAGAGACCTTGATTTTGGATTGCCTCTTATCTTATTAGCAACCCTATCTCCATAAGCGAAGAGGGATTAGGGCCCTTCTTTATGAGATGACTTTGATGCATGCCATAAATCCTTAGGGTCTCTTGGTACCCTTAGGAGTTTTGATTGGCTTGATTTGAGCAAGAAGGTCTTTGGGCCTTTTTTCTGGGGGTTAAACAGATGCATAAAGATGCAATAACTCGAGTTACTTTGAGAACTCTTGTCTTGAAATGATTGCAGATGCATAAGCAGTTATGATGCGAGACGATGTATACATAACATAATAACAAAAATTAGGCAATATAACAACATGAATTAAACATAATATAAGGGAAAGTAAAGCGGTGTGTCCTAAATCCGGCAGAGATTTGGCTATGCATAGGGTGCTATATGAGCATGAGGTTGGGGGTTTACTAATCCTTCCTAGAAAGCTTGGTTCCCGAACCTTCAAACCTCTGGGGTCTACCCCCGAAAGGTTGAACTCCATCTTTGGTTGGTGGTTCAAGCGAGGGAACTATCAAGAGACTGTAGGCTAAGAAACTGATACAGCATCCGTCTACAATCAATATATTGTTTCCCCTTCTATCTAGAAGGGTAGTAACCAGGTAATTTATGCAAAATACAAATGCAAGTGAGCGCATCAAGTGTGTGTAAAATTTTTTAAAATAGAGGAAAGGACCCAACAACACACATCACATTCTATTCATTCATCACATTCATGACAGTTAATTATGACATAAAATAAAATGTGAACAAAGATCCACCTACAAAGAAAAATACGAGGAGTTAGTACCTTTTCCAAAAACCCAATGCAAGATAAAATGGATGGTCAATGCAAGAGCATGAATGTAAGTGAAGACACTTATTTGAAAACCGTTTTGGAAAATAAGACTTATTTTGGAAACTTAGAAAATTTGAAAAGTGGATAAAATTGAAGTAACTGGAGATTCTAGGTGAGTGAAGGGTGAAGAGACATGATAATGGCCTGACCCTCTAAGTGTCCCCAGTGGAGTCACCGGCTGTTGTGCCCTGATTTTTAACCAAGTCTTTTTGGCTCAAGAAAAAACATGGAACTCTGTCATTAGAACTTATCCTCCTAGAAGGAAGAGTGCGACTAGTTTCGAACTTGGAATTGAATTAACTAAGGGGTTTTTTAAGAAAAATAGGAGTCGCCATCTAACTTGATTAAGGTGAGTTAGGTCACCTAAAACTAAGTATAATCCGAAGATCAAACTTAGGGTTTCAGAAAAAGATTTTAGAAAACCTTCTAAAGAGAGGGTTTTTAAGAAAATAGGTTCTTTAGCAACCTTTAGAAAATTTTAAGCCCTTTTTGCAAATAACTCCATATTGGTCTCTTGAAAATAGAAATTTATGGTCTTGGGGTTGGTTATGTGTATGGAATATATCCTAAGATCATCACCTTACCCCACCCTTTCGGTACCTACATGTCTAATCACCCTTTGTTCACTCATTAGAATAATTGGTTACCATTATCCACTTAATATCCACTTTAGAGTTTTGAAAACGGGGGTTGGTCATCACTTTTTGGATGAATGATGCATGATGCAAGTTTTGAGAAAAATGTTTGACTAATATGGTAGTTTGATGGAATTTGAAATAGAAATCTTAAATGGATGAAAAGTTTTAGAAGGGAACTTGGGAAGAAATAAGAATTATGACCACACCATTTTAGGTTGCCTACGTATCTCATTTGGCAAGAATCAGGTCATTCGTAGTTCGGGCAAGAGCCCAATAGAAAATAGGCGCATTAGAGCCTTTGGAATGTTTGGAGACACTTTAAGGTCTTTGAAAAGGTTGGAAGACACTTTGTGGTCTTTGAGAAAAGAGGACTTGAGAATTTTAACTTGAAATTGGATGTTGGAGTGTTTTTGGAATAAAACTTGAAGGTTTTTGAAAGTGCTCTTGAAATGGGATCTTGAAGTGTTTTAAAATATTTTTAAACATAACTCAAGAGAGTTTTGAAAGTTTGAAAAACTTAATCATGGACTTGAAAATTAAACTTGGGCTTACAAAAGCTCTAATAAACTTGTCTTGAAATGATTTTTGAAAATAGTTTTCATGTATCTTATGAAAGATATGTTGAATATTTCATTACCTTTGAGAGCTTAGTCATTGAAGAACTAAACTCTTTTGCGGTTATGAGTTTTGAAGACATGTTCGAAAAAGGGGCTAAAGACTTCCCTTTGGTTTTTGAAACTTTAGGGTAATAGAACCTTTTTTTGAATTTCTCACTTGTACTTGAACAATCCTAACCATGGAAGGATTAGAGTTGTTTAAAAAATGTGATGTTTGAAAATCCTCTTTGAAAAGAGCTTTCGAAAATATTTAGGGTTTTGGAACCCTAATATGGACAACCTTGAAAGTTGTATTTAATGTATCACCTTCCTTTGGCATCTTTAACCATAAAAGGTTAAGGACACCTTAAGGTTGTGAGTCCTTGAAAGTATTTGGAAAATAGTTTTTAAAAAATGTTAAGTGTCAAGTCATCTTAGTTGAGACAAGTTTAAGAGAATTTCTTGAGACATTTTGAAGATAGAGTGTGAGAATATTTGAAAAGATTTTGGAGTTGATTTTTGAAATCTTGAGAGAGTAAGATGCCTTTGAAAATGTGTCATGGACATAGTTTTTGAAAGATTATTTGAAAATGAGTCTTCAAATTAGAACCTTGAAGCCTACTAACCTAGGTTGGGTTGACTTAGGGTTAGGGTGACTTAAGGTTAACTAACTTGGGTTAGATTATCCTAGGGTTAAGGTGACCTAAGGTTAACTAACTAAGGTTAGGTTAACCTAGAGTTAAGGTGGACTAGGGTTAACTAACTAAGGTTAGGTTAACCTAGGGTTTAGGTGAACTAGGGTTAACTAACTAAGATTAGGTTAACCTAGAGTTTGGATGAACTAAGGTTAGACTACTAGGGTCAAGTTAACCTAAGGTTGGAAGGTGATTTTGGAAAATAGAATTGGATTAGGGTTTTGACGTAGTGGTTTTGGAAAGATGATTTTATGCATGAAATTTGAAAGTATTTTTTTGAAAACCACTTTATGAAAGCCGCTCAAGTGAGTGTTGGGGTCTTATGGTTGATATTTGGAAACCACTCAAGAGAGGGTTGCTTTGAAACCATTTCACCCACAAACTCAAGAGAGCCAAACTTGTGAAAATCAACATTAAATAGATAGTTTTGAAGACTTGAAAATTAAAGAAAATGACCTTTTAAAAATTGGCCTTAGAAAAGAGGTTTTGAAAAACCACTTTTAACAAGTTGAAGACCACTCTAAAGAATAAGGGTTCATATGGTTGATTTAAAAGAAATCACTCCATAAAGGACTCCATGGGACCATTCCAACCACAATATTTAAGAGAGCAAAACTTCTAAAAATTAAGGTGAAAATGATGATTTAGGGAAATCCATTGTATGCAAGTTGAAGAGAGTGCAATTTTGAAAATCTTTTATGAAGGGAATTGTTTTGAAAACCATTTTAAAGAGAATAGAGCTAACTCTAATGAACTAGGATTCATATGGTCAAGATAATGGGGAGACCACTCAAATGAGAGTTCCAAGGGACCATTTCAACCATAAGATTCAAGAGATTAAAGCCTTTGAAAATCAACATAGAAGAAGAGGGTTTGAAAGCCATTTTGATGCAATTTTGAAAAGTAATAAAATGTAGAGTTGCAAATTGAATTCAAGGGACTTGAGGAGGGTTTTCTAAGGTGTATAAATTGAGAGTTTGACCTAGGCTTCAAGGAACCAACACTAGGACCATTTTTAGGAAAACACTTGATTATGGAGCTTGAGAATGTCATAGAAATAGAGATAGTGAAAGCTTTAGAGAAATGAAAACAAAGCCAAGCATGTAAAACATGAACATGATAATTATATGCAAAAGGGTCATGAAATCATACAAGGCTAGAAACTTCACCACATAGCAAGGTGCTTTAAGGCTATATCATATTAAAATAGGTTTGTGAGAAGTTCCCTACAAAGTGGTTCTCACAAAATTTCCTTTAGGCATGAACTAAGAGTTTCTTTGTTTCAAGCATGCGAGAAAGGAGGGCATAAGATGAGGATTAAAATAGAGAATTACCTAAGTAAGATAAGAGGGAGAAGTGAGGAGTGGGGATTGTAAAAATATAAAAGGAATACTACCTTTTGCCTTCAAACACTTTCAAACCTCCATGGATGCCTTGGCTTGAGCTTGGATAGCCTTGAAGAGGCCTGAAGGGGTTGGAATGAGGTATTCTATGGCATTGAAGGCTATATAGGTGTAGTGTATGGGTTAGGGGGAGATGGAATCTAGCCTAAGTGTTTGAAGTGTGGGATGTATATAGGAATTCGAGGTTCTGGAGCAGTTTTAGAAGAGATTCACTATTAATTTCGATCCTGGAATATGCAAAGGGGGAGGCCTGTATTTATAGGCAATTTGGGGAGACCTAGCGCATGTAGGACATGCGCTTGGGTAAAATTTACCCAATGCATATGCTACATGTTCCAATATTGTTCCATTGGCAGAATGCCATGTGGCACTCATTGTACTAGCTAAATCTTAAGGGCTAAGCAAAGTTTGATCGATCTGATCAAAATCTGGGTGCATGTAGTGTCGCGCCCAGATTTTTCGCACTCAAGGAATACTCACACAAGTGGGAAAAATGTTGTACGATCTCCTTAGAACTCACCCTTCTAGAAGAATGAGTGCGACTAGGTTTGAATTAAAAATTGATTTGAATAAAGGGTTTTTGCAAAAGATTTGGAGTCGCCACCTACCTTGATTAAGGTGAGTTAGGTCACCTAAAAACTAAGCATAATCCGAAAACTACACTTGGGGTTTTGGAAAGCGATTTTGAAAATATCTCCTCAAGAGAGGGTGCTTCGGAAAACAGGTTGTTTGGCAACCTTTGGAAAACATTTAGCCCTTTTTTGAAAAATAACTCCGTTTTGGTCTTTGAAATTAGTGATCTAGGTTTGGAGGTTGGTTACGTGTAGGGAAGACGCACTAAGTCATCACCCTACCCCGCCCTTTCGGTACCTACATGTCAATCTACCCTAGATTCACCTATGAGAGTCTTTAACTAACTATTGTTCAACCCTATTCACTTTAGAAAAATAATATTTAGAAAAACATGATGCATGACATGCAAGTGCAAGAAAAGAGTCTTGATTTGGAAATAAATTTGAAAAGAAAATTTTGATTTGATTTGAAAAGAAAGAGATTTGAAAAGATAGACTTGAAATTGAAATTTAAAAGAGATTTGAGAAAAGGGATTTGAAAATAGAAATTTGGAATTGGAAGTTGAAAAATAGATTGGAAATTTGAAAAGATTGTGGAATTGGAAAATATGGAGGAATTTGAAATTTGAAAGATGTTGTGACCTCACCCATGAGAGTTGCCTACGTATCCTTTTGGAGGAATCAAGTCAGTTGTAGTTCGGACAAGAGTCCGATTGAAAATAGAATGTTGGATTGGAAGAAAGACATTGAATTGAAAAGATTGGATTTTGATTTGAAAAGATAGAAATTGGAAGAAAGATTTAGACTTGTTTTAGAAAGATGAAGGTTTAGGAAACCTAGACTTTGGAAAGAGAAGAGACTTAGGAAAGATTTGAGGAAAGATTTGAAAGATTTGACTTGACTTGAAAGAGTTTTAGAAAAGATTAGATTTAGAAAAGGTTCGAATTAGGAAAGATCCAATTTAGAAAGGTTTCGAATTAGGAAAGGTCCGATTTAGAAAAGTTTTGAATTAGGAAAGGTTCGAACTAGGAAAGTTTCATTTTAGGAAAGTTTTGATTTAGGAAAGTTTCAACTTAGAAAAGTTTTGAATTAAGAAAGTTTTACTTTGAGAAAGGTTTTGAAATAGAAAAGTGTTGAATTTAGAAATGTTTTGAATTAGGAAAGTTTAGTTTAAGAAAGGTTTAGAATTTGGAAAGTTTCAAGTTAAGAAAGTTTTGAATTTGGAAAGTTTAGAATTTTAGAAAGATTTTAAATTGGGAAAAATTTAGAAAAGGTTTGAATTAAGAAAGTTTCAACTTGGAAAATTTTTTAAATTAGGAAAGTTTTGAATTTGGAATGTTTTGAAATAGGGAAGTTTTGAAAATTGGAATGTTTAGAAAACAAGGAAGTTTTGAAAATAAAAAAGTTTTGAATTTAGAAAGTTTTGAAATTTAGAAAGTTTAAGATTTAGAAAGTCTTAGAGTTTGAATTTTAGAAAATCTTGAGATTAGGAAAGGTTTGAGTTTAGGAAAGATTTGAAAAACTTAGGTTTGAAAAGTTAAGATTTGAAAAGAGGGTAGAATTAGGAAATGTTTGAATTAGGAAAGATTTGGAAGCTAAGTTTTAAACTTTAGGAAAGATTCTTATGTTCAAGTTTTGGAAACTTAAGATTTAGGAAAGTAGAGGATTAGGAAGGAATTGGATCTTGTTTCTAAAAAGAGGAAGTTTGATTTTGTTTCCAAAAATGGAGGACGGGATCTAGCTTCCTAAACGGGAAGATTGGATTTGGCTAAGATTTGGAAAGGGAAGTTTTAGAAACCCTAGATTCGGAAAACTGTAGTTTTGAGATAGAAAATAGGTTTTGAAAATATGTATAGTTTTGATGTAGAAAAAAAGAGGTTTTGAAAACCTAGGTTTTAAGGCAAGTTTGAAAACTATATTTTTGGGAAGAAAATTAGGGTTTCCTAATTGTGGGTTCTAGGGCTTGACTTGGGCTCTAAGAAAATAGTTTTTGAAAAGTGTGTTTTTTGAAAACAAGTTTTTGGAAGGAAATCCTAGAGAGGAATTTCTAGAGGAAAGATTTTGGAAAGAGAGTTTTTTAGAAAGATAATTGGAAGGAGATTGTTAGAGAGAGTTTTTAGGAAAGTGAATTTAGGGAGTATTTTTAGAAAGTGAATTTTGAGGAGAGAGTTTTTGGAAAGAGATCCTAGTGAAGAGTTTTTTTAGAAAGAGATTTTTAAGAAAGAGATTTAGGAAGAGGTTTTTCTAAGAAGGAAACCTAGAGAACGTTTTTGGAAAATGGACTTTGAAGAGAGCGTTTTGGAAAGGAGTTTAAAAAGAAAAGTTTTGGAAAATAGATTTTTGGAGGGAGTTTTTGAAAACAATTTTGAAAAGAAGAGTTTTTGGAAAGCATGTTGGAAAAGAGATTTTTAGGAGGAGAGATTTGAAAAGAGAGATTTTGGAAGGTATAAAACATCTCACTTTCCTAAAGCGATTCTAGCCATAAGAAGGCTAGAACCACTTTAAGAAAGTGGTTTTAGAAAACAAGGAGTTTTGAAAATATGAACCATATTGGTCACTTTGAATGTAACACTTTTCTAAAGCAACCCTAGCCATGGAAAGGCTAGAATCACCCTAGGATTGTGATTTTGAAAACAAGTTTTTGAAAAGGAGATCTTGATGTAATTTTGAAAATAAGTTTGAAAACGATTTTGAAAACAACTTTGAAAACAATTTTTGGAAGATGTAAGATCATGATATGCACAATGCAATTTTGGGGTCGTGAACATACAAGGTTAAGGCTTCACCACATAATCAAGGGGGCCAAACCCACGTGGTCTTCGGTTAGCCTAAAGGAAAGCCCCCGACACGATGACCCTCCGATAGTCTAATCCTACACATGGACTGGGAGTCCCCTTGTTTCAAGCATGCAAAGAAAGGGGGGAAAAGAGATGAGGGATTAAAATAGAGAAAACCCAAGTGGGTTAGGAGAGAGAAGAGAGAGGGGGGAAGTGCGGAAATTTAAAGAGAAAGCCTATCGTATGTCTTGTTTATTTTGCGCGCCTTGCTTGTCTTCGGTCTTCGGTCTTTGTCTTGATCTTTGTCTTCAATCTTCAAGAGTTGTCTTCAAACTTTAGATTGTAGCTCTTCAAGTCTTTAAAGGAGGGTTAGAGGCTAATGTATGAGTGTATGAGTGTATAGGAGGCTAGGGTTTAGTGTATGGTGGCTAGGGTTTGGAAAACCTAGAGAAGCTAGGGTTTAGGGAGTGCACGAGCTCTATATATCGAAATATATGATTTTTAGATTGAGTTTGCGGACTACTTTCACGCTGTAAGAGGCTCTGTATTTATAGAGGTTGGACAACATTGGCGCCTGTTGCAGTGGCGTCAGGCCAAACTTTACACTAGCGCCACTAGGAGTGGTGCCAGGCCATTTTTTGGCTTGGTGCCACTACTAGTGGCGCCAGCCATTTAGGAAATGTTTAAGGTCGGCAAGCAACGTATCTTTGACTAGATTTGAGCGCCTGTACTAGTGACTACCATGCAATTTTTAGCCTAGCTTCACTAGGAATGACTCTGAAAAGTCCGTGAATGATTTAAGGGATCGGGATTGGCCCGAAAGATTGAAAAAGAGCAGGAACACTTAAAATAGTGTCCCAGAGGTATTTGACTTGAAAAATGAGGACAAGATGTGTCGGAAGGGTTGACCAGGCTTTTAGGGGTAAAACGGTCAATCAGATCGGAAAGCTACAAGGACGAACTCGGACTGTCCCGGAAGAAGAATCAAGATTTGGAAACCTTATTTAGAATGTTTCCAAAGGTTTCCGGTTTGATACCCTGAGCTGGTGTGGTCGGAAAAGGAGACCGGTCCACCAAGGGCAAACGATCATTTTGTATCGGGTTTGCCGAAACTTACTCGGAATGATTCGGAAAGGTAAAGGGAAGTTGAGAACACTACAAAAAATAGTCTCAGAAGGTTACCGGTTTGATACCCAGAGCCGGTGTGGTCAGAAAAGAAGACCGGCCCACCAGGGGCAAAACGGTCATTTTGTACCGAGTTTGCCAGAACTGACTCGGAATGATCCGGGAAGGTAGAGGAAGGTTAGGAATTCTATAAAAACTATTTTCGGGATGTTACCGGTTTCATACCCAGAGCCGGTGTGGTTCCCAGGGCGTTTGGATGCCTAAGGGCAAAATGGTCATTTTAACCGGAAAGTCTCGAAAAAGGCCTAAGGGGCAGTTTGGTCATTTTTCACCGAAGTGGGCTAGCAGGCACCAGTGTTGACCTGGGTTTTGAGTGTTTCCGCCACTCTGATGGCGGTCGCGTGATACAGGGATTTGATGGCAATTCCCTATGTCGACCTGTTTGCGAGCATTTCCGCTACTTTAACGATTGTGATGTTTGCGAGTATTTCCGCTACTCATACCATCTCAAGGAATAAACTGTCTCGAGAGAGGGATTGGAAAGGGGACTTACCATCTTTGGAAAGATGTGTCTGATTTGGGACCGTCTCGTGGAATAAATTGTCTCGAGAGAGGGATTGGAAAGGGGTCTTATCGCCTTCGGAAAGACGTGCCTGATTTGGAATTGTGTCGAGGAATAAACTGTCTCGAGAGAGGGATTGGAAAGGGGACTTACTGTCTTTGGAAAGACGTGCCTGATTTGGAACCGTCTCGAAGAATAAACTGTCTTGGGAGAGGGATTGGAAAGGGGACTTACCGTCTTCGGAAAGATGTGTCTGATTTGGGACCGTCTCGTGGAATAAATTGTCTCAAGAGAGGGATTGGAAAGGGGTCTTATCGCCTTCGGAAAGACGTGCCTGATTTGGAATCGTGTCGAGGAATAAACTGTCTCGAGAGAGGGATTGGAAAGGGGACTTACTGTCTTTGGAAAGACGTGCCTGATTTGGAACCGTCTCGAAGAATAAACTGTCTCGGGAGAGGGATTGGAAAGGGGACTTACCGTCTCCAAAAAGACGTGCCTAATTTGGGACCGTCTCGAGGAATAAACTATCTCGAGAGAGGGATTGGAAAGGGGTCTTATCGCCTTCAGAAAGACGTGCCTAATTTGGAACCATCTCGAGGAATAAACTGTCTCGAGAGAGGGATTGGAAAGGGGACTTACCGTCTTTGGAAAGACGGCCTGATTTGGAACCGTCTCGAGGAATAAACTGTCTCGAGAGAGGGATTGAAAAGGGGACTTACCATCTTCGGAAAGACGTGCCTGATTTGGGACCGTCTCGAGAAATAAACTGTCTTGAGAGAGGGACTGGAAAGGGGACTTACCGTCTCCGAAAAGACGTGCCTGATTGGAGTAGATTTACCATCTTGAAGAATCAATTGTCTCGAGAGAGGGGTTGGAGTTGGAATTGGAAAAGACAATGCCCCTAAGGGCATTTTGGTCATTTTGCCTCTATTTGGGCCTAGTCGGCCTGTGAAGCGATGGACAGACGGGATTTGGACTTAGAAAGTTGGTTTCGATTGGGATACGTCCATATTGACTTGAGTACAAGTCTGGACGGAGTGTAGACTGTCAAGCGGTCAAAAATAGGGTGCTTACATGTAGCACACGCTCCGTCACCGGGAGTGTTCGTTTAAACTTCACCTCGATAATTGTGCCAACCGGAAAGGTTTCAGAGACATCAGTTGCGTTCACAGTTGTAAGCACCCTATTTTTGCTGGCTTGGCAATCTCCGGCCCGATCGAGTTCGGTTTCCAAGGTCACAACACATGCAGGTTCAAGATGAGCCTTACAATCTCCAATCCAACCAGTTGGTTGCTTCTCGGGCCCATAAAGACCTGCTGGAGTCATAAGCACCATTATTCCAGGCAGCTTTTCGGACCGAGCGGTCCCGGAAACCAACGTCATCCAGGTAGCTTCCCAGGATCAGGCGATCTTGGGGACCAACACCTCATTAAATTCCAAACGGTTCACTTCTGGCGCCTGCTAGCCCGCCAATGTAGAATGTCCGTCATTTGGTAGTTCTCCTAGACTAGGCGTTCTCAGAGACCAACACCACCTTTCCAGGTAGCTTTCTGGGACCAAGCGTTCTCAGGAACCAACACCACCCTTACAGGTAGTTCTTTAAGACCGCGCGTTCTTAGGGACCAATACCGCACAGGTAGTTTTCCTAGACCGGGTGGTCTCGAGAACCAACACCTAGGTCAACACCGGCACCTGCTAGCCTAACTTGGTGAAAAATGACCAAACCCGCCCTTTGGGCCTCCAAGCGCGTTTTGGGAAAGTTCAAAAACCCTCAAAACGATACGTCCACCTTTTCAAAATGTTACCAAACTGTTAGGCACCCCCCGCACGCCATTTGACCCAAATCCGGTCCTATTCCGGCTCGCTCTGGTCAAAATGACCATTTTGCCCCTAAACACCTCAGTACTGCACCAACCCCGCCAAACGGTAAAAGACTCTCCTAAAACCATCCTTGAACAACCCTACATGCTTAACACGATATACCAAACCATTCCTGACCATTTCCAGCCAATCCTGGTCAAAATGACCATTTTGCCCCCTAAAAACCTAAATATGCCCTGACACAGCACCGGCCTTGGGATCTTGAGCAAAGGGTTTCACCATACACCCTTGTTTAACCCGAGGAAGCCCTACGACACTAAACTCACAGGACTGGATAAAAGTCTCCTGCAGCATCACGCAGACGCTCCGCCTAAATTGTTTTTTCACCCAAATCCCTGGTTATAACGCACCGTCAACTGACTGGACAAATGCGTAAATCAAGAAATTCTCGAAAGCTCGCTCATAGATCTTTCCATTGATATGGCTTGATCGGATAGATCGCTTCCTGAAGCCTTTCATCGTATGGCCCAAACCCTTGGAGCGTCTCGCAGATGCTCCGCCAAGGTTGACTTTTTCTCCGATTCCCTAATCAAAACGCACCGTCAAATGACTTGAGAAATGCGTAAATCTGGGAATTTCCGAAAGTATTTCCAGAGTACTTTCCATCAGTACGATCCATTCGAATGGATCGCTTCCCGAAGGCCTCAATCACATGAAACGAAAACAGCCACTTTCAAACACCTTCGGAGCGTATCACAGACGCTCCGCAAAAGTGACCTTTTTGGCACACTTCCGAAGATGATATCTCACGTTTCCAAACATAATTCAAACTTCCTGAAAACATGAAAGTTCATCGGAAGCCCTGGGAGAACATCCCGAGTGCAACCGATTCGCCCAAAACCTTCCCGTTTGACTCAATTATCGAGGCAAAGTTTGGACAAATCTTCCCGGTGATGGAGAGTATGTTACATAGGCTCAAATTTTGATCAGATCGACCGATTTTCGATCAACAGTCGAGATTTATCCAGTACAATAGGTGCCACGTGTCATTCTGACAATGGAACAGTACCTGCGCATGTCCTACATGCGCCAGGCCAAATTTTGGCCATGCGCATGTAGCACACGTGCCAGGCCTGTTCCAGATTGCTTATAAATAGAGGCCTCCCCCTTTGTATATTCCAGGTCCAAAATTGATGCAAAGTTCTGCTGAAATCACTCCAAAAACTTGAATCCTTGCATATATTCCACCCCTCCAACACTTAGGCTAGATTCTACCTCTCTCAAGCCTATACAGTCCACATACATGGCCTCATACATACTTACACACTCCACTCCAGCCTCTCAAACCCTCTTGAAGTCACTCAAGCTCCAATCAAGACATTCATTGAAGACTACAAGTGTATTGAAAGCAAAAGGTGGTATCTCTTTTACATTTGTGCTTTCCCCCACTCTTCTCTTCTCCCTCCTAGCCTAGTTGGGCTATTCTCTATTTTAATCTCCATCTTCAACCCCCCTTTCTTGCATGCTTGAGCCAAGAGGGCTCTTAGATCATGTCTAGAGGAAAGCAAGTGAGAGCCACCGTATAGGGAGACCTCTCACTAGCCTACTTTAAGATGGTATGGTCTAGGAGCCCCTTGTTTATGTGGTATAGCCTAAAAGCCTTGTATGTGAATCATGACCCCTTGCATATTACTATTTTGATCATGTCTTGTGTGCTTGGCTTCATTTATGCTTATTGTCATACTCTACAATGCTTACATTGCTCTTATTCTCATGCCATCTCCAAGCTCTATATTTCTTTCAAAAATTGTTCTAAGAGTTGGCCCCTTGAAGTGTAGGATGGGACTTTAGGAAATATGCCTTAGAAGACCTCCTACTAATCCCCTAACTTTTATTTTGGTATCATGACATTTTAATTTGCATAAGGGTTGCTTTCTAATTCTCTAATTTTCAAGATTTTCATTCTTTTAAGTGTAGTGGTTGGAATGGCCTCATGGAACCCTCTCTTGAGTAGTCTCACTTTTGTTTGGTCATATGAACCCTTTCTTGATGGAATGGTCCCTTTGAAAAGTGGTTTTCAAAATCCTTCTCAAAAGATGATTTTCAAAAATGCATTCTCTCTATCTTTGCATCAAAAATGATTTTTTTAAAAATTGCCATCATTATGTTGATTTTTGAAACCCCCACTTTTGTCAAGATAAAGGTTATAATGGCCATGAGGAAACCTTCCTTGGAATGGTCTCCAATCACCAACCATATAAACCATACTCTTAACTAGAGTCAAAATTTTCATGGAAATGATCTTCAAAAAGATTGTCAACCAAGATCCATGGCATAACATGTTTTTTTTTCAAAACTCTTTCCAAGAGTGCATCAAACCAACTTTCAAAACCATTCTACAATCTAACCCTAGGTTAACTTGACTCTAGTTATCTAACCCTAGGTTAACTTGACCCTAGTTATCCAACCCTAGGTTAACTTGACCCTAGTTCACTCACCTTAGGTTAAACTAACCCTAAGTCATCTTAACCTTAGGTTAGACTAACACAAGTTAGTTAACCATAGGTTGTCTTAACCCTAAGTTAACCTAACCCAAGTTAGTTAACCTTAGGTCACCCCTAACCATAAACTAACTCAACATAGGTTGATATGCTTCAAGGTTCTAACTCTTAAACCCTTTTCTTAATGATCATTCAATTTTCAAATTATCCTCATAACCTATTTTTCTAAAAACCCTCTACTCTCATGATTTCAAAAAACCAGCTCCATAAACTCTTTGAATGTTCTTACACTCCATTTTCAAGACATCTCCAAAAATGTTTTTTCCAAAGGTTACAAACCTAAGGTGTCCCTAGCCCTCTCATGGTTAGGGATTCCAAGGAAAAGTGATAAATCAAGAACAACCTCTAAGGTTGTCCACATTAGGATTCCAAACTCTTAGCCATTTCCAAAAAACCACTCTTCAACACTAATTCATCAAAACATTCCTCCAAGGTTTTTAAAACAAGACTTCAAAAACACTTTCAAGTTCCCTTGAGTCATGAGAAAGTCTTTTTTTCAAAACTCCTTTAAGGTGATCCAAAATCATTTTCAAAAACACTCCACCATTCAATTTCAAGTCAAAACCTCCAAGACCACAAAGGGTCTTTTATTTCCAAAGACCTCAAAGGGTCTTCAACTTCCAAAGACCTCAAAGTGTCTTGAACTTTTCCAAAGACCTCAAAGTGTCTTAAACTTTTTCAAAGACCCAAAGTGTCTTTAAACCTTCCAAAGGCCCTAATGCGCCTATTTTCCATTGGGCTCTTGCCTGAACTACGAATGACCTGATTCTCGCCAAATTAGATACGTAGGCAACCTAAAATGGTATGGTCATAACTTTTATTCCAACTCCAATCCCTTTTTCAAAAATTCTAATCAATTCAAAGCTCCTATTCCAAACTCTTTCAAAACCCTTATTGTTTTCAAACTTCTTCCAAAAACTTGCATCATGCATCATCCATCAGAAAAGTGATGACTAAACCCCGTTTTCAAAATTCTAAAGTGGATATTAAGTGGACAATGGTAACCGGTTATTCTAGTGAGTGAACAAAGGGTGATTAGACATGTAAGTACCGAAAGGGCAAGGTAAGGTGATGATTTGAGGATATCTTCCCTACACGTAACCAACCCCCGAACCATAGATTTCTATTTTCAAATGACCAAAATGGAGTTATTTTCCAAAAGGGTTTAAATTTTGCCAAAGGTTGCCAAACAACCTATTTCCTTAAAAACCCTCTCTTGAGGGAGTTTTTAAAACTTTTTCAAAAGACTAAGTTTAATCTTCAGATTAATGCTTAGTTTTGGGGACCCTAACTCACCTTAATCAAGTTAGGTGGTGACTCCTATTTTTCTAAAAAGCCTTTAGTCAAACCAATTTTCAAACCTAGTCGCACTTGTCCTTCTAGGAGGGCGAGTTCTAGTGACAGAGTTACGTGTTTTAGGGTTTTCGAGCCGATAGGACCTTGGACACCCCAAAAAATCGGGGCACGACAACGGTGTTTTTCTAGTGTTTCTCATGAACTTTTAAGATTTTGAAAAGCTTGAAAGGTGTTCGAAAGTGTGAGATATCATCTCAAAAAGTGTGCACAAAAACACATTTTTGCAGAGCATCTGTTATACGCTCTGCAGGGGTTTAAAAGTAGTCGTTTGTGTGCCACATGATCGAGGCCTTCAGGAAGCGATCTCTTCGATCGGACCGTACTAATGGAAAGTGCTCTGAAAACACTTTTGAGAATTTTCTAATTTATACATTTCTCAAGTCGTTTGATGATGCATTATAATCAAGGAATTGGTGAAACAGTCAACCTTGACGGAGCGTCTGTGAGACGCTCTAGGGGTTACTAGAAGTGGCAGTTTTCAAGCCATGCAATGAGGGGCTTCGGGAAGTGATTCATCTGATCGAGCCGTATTGATGGAAATACTTATGGACGAGCTTTCGGGAATTCCTTGTTTTACGCATTTCTCAAGTCGTTTGACTATGCGTTATAACTAGGGAATCGAGAAAAAAGACAACCTTGGCGGAGCATCTTTGAGACGCTCCAGGGAGCTTTCATTGAGACGGAAGTGTTTGTGAGATTCACCTTGGGTTAAACAAGGGTGTGTGATGAAATCTGCTGTTTAATATCTAGAGTCAATGTAGTTTCGAGGCGTATTCCGGTTGCCAGGGATAAAATGGTTATTTCGACCAGGATGGGTGGAAGAAGGTCAAAATGAGTTAGAGTGGCAAGCTAAGTGTACCGGAATGTTCGAGGATGGTCCTAGAAGAGTTTTTCACTGTTTGGTGGTATTTGTATTGTGCTGGGGCGTCTAGGGACAAAACGGTCATTTTGACCGATGTTGATCGGAATTGGACTGGGATTAAATAGGATGGCGTGTTGAGTACGCCTAACTGTCTAGGAACACTTTAGAAGGGTAGACTTACTGTTTTGAGGGGTTTTGAACTTTCTCAAGGCGTGCCTGGAGGCCCAAGGGGCTAGTTTAGTTATTGGGCCTCTGTTGGGCCTAGTGGGCCTGAGAAATGGTTGACTGATTAAATAGGGTCTGAAATTTTATTTGGGCTTGTATTGTTGGCCCAAAAGGCAACCCAAGAGGGGGTGAATTGGGTTTTATGAAGATTAAAGGCAAATTAAGATTAATTAAAATTAATCTAAGCAATGTAACAATGATCAATATATATATACTGCAATGTAATCTGTAGAAATAAAGAAAACAGAGCAATAGAAAGAAGACACAAATTTACCAAGGTTCAACCACAAACCATGGTCTATGTCATCACCCCAAGACCTTCTTGAAGTCTTTTTCCATTATGTAATCACCAATTACAAATGGGCTGCTGATTGACAAAGTGCTCAGCTCACTATACACAAGAACTCCTCACCGAGTTCTTCAATCTCTAAGTGGTTTTGTCCAAGCTCCACTCAAACTTACAAGAGTTTTTCTTTCTCAAGAGAACTCTCAAACTCTGCCTTACAAGTGTATAAGAATATACGAGTAACAAGCAAACTCTCTAACAAGAGTAGATTTTACAATCAAAGCTCACAAGAAGAAGACAGGAAGAATATTAGAGTTTTCAGTGAATCAGTTAGTTAAATCTAGTTTTTGTCTCTTATCTTTTGTATAAATGTAGCTGAAAGCTTGTATATAAACCCTTGTATTGATTCTATCCGTTAGAGGTTTTTGGGCTTTATTAATGCACGTCCAGTCCGTTATAACGTTAGGAAAACTAGCCGCTATATTCAAAGAGTCGGCTCCAGGCTTGTGGAGTCGACACTTTCTGCTTCTGCATTTACCAGACATTGTTCACTGTCTCTATGAGTCCGCTCTTCATAACAATGAGTAGGCTCCTTATTCATTTTGTCTTCATATCTTTGGCTTCTGCTGTCATGAGGGTACTCTTCATCTTCAGGAGTCCGTTCTTTGTTCATTTGGTTTTTTGGCCTTTTACTTTTATTTTCATGAGGCGACTCTTCATCTTCATAAGTTTGCTCATTGATCATGTTATCTTCAAGCCTTTGTGTCTGTCTCCATGAGGCGACTCTTCATTTCAATGACTCCACTCATTATCTACTTGGTCTCCAGGCTTTTTGCTTCTGTGTTCATAAGGCGACTCTTTATTTTTCATGAGTCCACTCATTGATCATTTTGTCTTCAAGCCTTTTGCTTCTGTGATTAAGAGGCGACTCCTCATTTTCATGAGTCCGCTCATTGTCCATTTGATCTTTAAGCCTTTTGCTTCTGTAACCGTGAGGCAACTCCTTATTTCCATGAGTCCGCTCATTGCCCAGAAATCTATTTTCTGACTTCTAATGATCCAGCTCATCTCAGCACTGGTATAAGATCTTCAAGGAGTATTTCTTTAGGGTATGATGATCACTCAAATCTCTTTAACTCATCAGAGTTAACTTCTATTCAATTTGGATTGAATCAATCATTTGACACTCATCTTCTCTTGACTTTCAAACAGTCAGAGCTTCATTAGATCAATGTTGATCTTTTCTTCTTCATTTGCAAAGCTTCTTCTTTCTTTATTTCTTTCAATGCCAAGCTTCCTCAATTATGCAGAACTTCACAATGCTTCATTTCTGATTTCTTCTCTTTGCTAGCAATTCTTCTATCTCCTTTAAAATCACATCAACGAGACTTTTGCAAACTTGATGAAATCTCTTCATACCTAGTCTTCATTGACACTTTATATTGTGAAAGAATTCTTCACTTGGATTTCATGTAGAGATCAGACAATCATTATGAGTCTTCTTCTCAAGCAACTTCAATCAGATAATCTGAAATTGATCTTTGTATGCTTGATGAAGTCTTCTCTTAAGCATTAACAATCTCTTCAACAAACAAATTATCTTCAACTGATCATTGCACATTCGAATGAAGTCTTTAATCTTTCTTGAGTGCAAATTAATCTTCATTGAGTCTATGCATACTTGATAAAAGCTTTATTTGAACACCTTTAATATCTTCGAATGTAAAACATTTGTTTGAAATAGAGATAGGCATCACTCATCTTTTTGGTTCATTGCACTTGGAATTCATTGCTTGATCTTGAATTTGTTGTGCATTTTCTGTGACATGTATCAAACTTAAAATTGAACTTTAAGTCTAAGTTATGAACTTTGTTAATCTGCACACTAAGTAGATTCATTAGTAAAATAACATAAGGTTTAGTTATCATCAAAATCAACATGGGGTTAACCTTGAGTCAACAATCTCCCCCTTTTTGATGATGACAAAACATTTGTAAAATAAGTTCATATAAGATTAAATGAAATGAACAAAGTTAACTATCATACCAGTAAAGAAACTCCCTCTTTGTTTCGTAATTAAGCAAATGATGGTTAGAGGATAAAAACATTTCAAAAACAATTTTCAGGGAGTTTTTGTCAAGTAATTCAAAAATATTTTGAGAGAAATGATTCATGTTTCTCCCCCTGAGAACATGCTCTAAATATGTTAAATATTACTCATTTCATTTCATTTTCATTTAATGCCAATACATTAAACAATTCATGTTCATTTTAGTAAATCTCCATTTCTTGTCCAATTCGGGTTCCCCAATAGATTATAAACATGCTCAATCTTGAATAAATACTTCTCCCCCATATTTAACTTAAACACAATTTATCTTGTCCAATACAATTTTGCTCCAAACAATACTACTCCTAAGTTATCATGTCTAATTTTGCCAATACTATACCACAATACTTCTCCCCCTTTTTGTCAATGCATCAAAAAGAGGATGAGAATGATACCAATAGAGTGAGAATAATAGACAGGTACAGTAGCAAAAAATATTAAAAACAGAATAGATTGTATAAACAGGGAATCAATCAAACAAGTTATCAAAGCTAGCACATTTGATACCAGAACAGAATTATATTTCATTGATTGAAGACAGTGATTACAAAAGATTGTTCAGTGAATGTTCATAAAAACTATGCACCAAAAACAACAAAAAAAATGTTTTAACAGGACCATAAGAGTGACTGAGCCATGAGTATTCAGGATGGTGGGAAAGGATTTTAGAGGAGTTTAGGGAGATGGAGAGGGAGAGGGTGAGACATCAACAGGATCTGAAGTAGTGTTGGATAGACCAGAAAATGGTCTAGGCCTCAAACCATATGGCCTCCTTCGCACAAATCTAGAGGTTGAGGTAGATGGTTTGGCTTTCTTTGCTGGAATAGTCTTCTTTCTTGGTGCAGCATCCTCAGATTCATCCTCAGAGATAACATCTGTAGGCTCATCCTCCTCAATTTCCAGGTCTGTGTCCTCCAAGTCTTTCTCTGCTGTTTTCTCTTGTTCTTCCTCATTTCTTCCTTCAGTTTCTAGTTCTCTTTCCCTTTCTCCTTCATCCACTGAAATTTCTTGAGCCCTTTTCAGTTGGATCACTTCTTTCTTAAGGTCTTTCAACTGAAGCAACCTTTCATCGATCTTGTCATTCATGCTTTGAAGCATGTCCATCATGTTTCCCAAAAGTTCATCAATAGAAGAGGCATCAAGGGTTTGGGCTAAAGGTTGTCTAGGACTAGAGGCAGATGCTCTTTTCTGTGAAGGGCTGGCAGGGGCAAACTTTGTTTGGCCTTGGAACCCAATGGCTATTGACTTTCTTATATCCCATCCTGCTCAAGGTGTACTTGTTGTATTCATCTTTGTAGGGATCAGGCTTTCTGTAGGTTACACCCAAAAGATTTACTTGAAAATATTTGAAAATTTTGGTGAGCAGCATTTCATATGGTAGGTTCTTGGAGGCAATGGTAGCAACATTGGCCATATTGGAGAGAATGTAGTAGGGAACATCAATTCTTGTGTTCGTGAGGAAGGCCCATAAGAAAAATAGGTCCTTCTCAGTTACACGCTCAAAACCACCAACTTTGGATAAGAAAATGGTTGTTACAAAATGGTGGACTAATCTCAATTCAACAGGGACGTTGTTGGCTATGGGTTAAGTGGATTCGGGCATGTCATGACCAAACAAAACATGAAGTTGTTCCTTTCGGCTCACAGTCTCAAAATACGTTTCTCCACCATACCTAATTCCTACAATTTCTACTAGAATCCCTTCATTCAGAGTGATCTTCACTCTATTCACAAAACTGGTAATTATGTTACTTCCAACTTTTTTCATGAGATTAGAGTGGAAATGCATAACCAACTTTGGGTACACATTCTCTCTAACAGTTGTGTAGGGTTCCCACCCTAGATTCTCAAGAGTGTGAGGGAAGTCAAAATTCTCACTTTTGAAATAGGCATGATCTATCCAGCGTCCATT